>JAUMHM010000085.1:28310971-28332500 GCA_032362435.1 Melikaiella ostensackeni
CTTTCTTGTGAACACGATAACTTGAAGCCAATTGCAGACAAATTAATGAAATTTGGAGGGCTTATTTTCACAACTAATATTTGAAGACCGACCGAAGGATTTCCAAAAATAGTCATTGCAATTTTTTATAGCACTTTATAATATTTTCGAAATGGTTTTTTTTGTAGTAAAACTTTTTTCATTGATATAATTCAAAGTTGATGCAAGAGTATAAAAGATTCCTTGTCTTGAAACAAATCAATTGACCTACAATATTATCAATTTTTATTGAAGAGTGAGGAAGCTATGGTCATTTATAATATACAAAAAATTTCGTTTAGAGTAAAACTTTTTAAATTAATATAATTCAAAGTTGATGTAAGAATAAAAACGAATCCTTGGTTCTAGATGAATCAATTGACCTATAATATTAATACAGTTTATTAAAGAGTAAGGAAATTATGGCCATTTATAATAGTTGATAAATTTGTTTTTTACAGTAAAAATGTTTTCATCGACATAATTCCAAGTTGGTGCAAGAATAGAAAATACTTTTTGATTCGAGACGAAGTGATTGACCTAAATTTTCAATTAATTATATATACAATAATGTTTACTCTTAGTGTGAAGGGTTTAGGCAATAAATGTTGCTATTGCTGTATAATAAATATATTTTAAATTACAACACACTAAATAAGAATACATGTGAAAATTGGGTAACAGTGAGATTAAGAAAAGGAAATTGATATGCTTTGAAATTGAAAATGATGTCAAAAACCGTAAGACCGATCTTAGTCTCTTGGTTAATAAAAAGCAGGGTAGGAGTCTTAGGCGACACCCACGATTTGCCAAGTTCGTCGGCTGACCTGAAGGGTCGAAGTGTACCCATCTGAATTAGCGCGGGTGAAAGGGATGATCATAAAATTAGAGTGACGAGGTGACAATTAAATTTTTGGACAGTTTCTCAAGTAGAGTAATATAAAGCTTAGGATGGAACGTGCTGGGCTCGAGTATTTGAAGACTTAGAGTAGTTAAAATAGTTTAAGTTTACAACTCTATTTTTGAAAGTAATAAAGGAATTTAAAGATTATCGCGCACGAAGGTTAAGCTTTTAGAATACATTGAAATTTCGGCAGATGTTTCGTTAAGTAGGAAAGTCCAAGAAAATCTATTCATTGGTGATGAAAGATAATATTGTAAAAAGAAATATTGAAACAAAAAACTAAATTTTGCATTATCAAGACACAACATAGGGGCTAATCAAAATTCCGTGTCAGCCCTCCGAAGTTTAAATTTTTAAAACTTTCTTTTTGCATACGTTTGTACTGTTTGTACATTCAATATTTTTGTTGGGGCCTCCTTGGTCATCAAACTAGGGAGAAATCAAAATTTCATGTCGTCGTCCTGGAGTTGAATTTTTTAATTTTTCGTTTTAAAATTTTTTGTACGTCGCTTTTACGGTTATTATTCGTTCCTGGTGTTATTAATTTTTTGACTGTGATTAAGTCAATTTAAGTTTTTCCATTGATTCAGGGTGGCAATTATTTTTATAATTTTTGTCTCCTGGGTTTCTCCCGGTTCTTTCGGCAGAAATCCGTAATTTCTCCAGGTTCAAGAAAAATTGATACATGTGTCCTAAACTACGACTCGAAACGGGTTCACGCGAAAACATCTTCGATAAAGTTAATTTGAAGTGAAATATTACTTAATCAAAGAATAAATAAATTTTTTTCAAATCTTCAAAAGATTCTAAAATACATATTCTACAAAGATTTCACAAAGATTTCAAAACATTGCAAAATACTTGAAAAATTTAAAAAGATTTCAAGGAAATGTTAACTTAAGTTACAGTCTTACGTGAAATAAAGAACAATTAAAGGACTTCAAAAATTGCAGAAAGGGTTCACAAAAATGTCCAAGATTTCGCTACAGAAAATACCTTTGTAGGTCTGTTGGAGTTGGCTGAAAACCTCCCTTTTTCGAGTGACAGATTGTAAGAGTGAGTAAAAGTTGTATTTCCCCAACAGTAGTAAGCCCTCAAAATTTTAGTTCGATCGGATAAAAAAAATAATCGAATTGTTATTAAAAATCTGATGTTTGAAATCACGGTTTTTTCCAATTTATGATTTTTGAGCTGAAAATGGGATGGGGAAAGTTCTATCACGTCCAATACCTTTTTCAGCTCGAAAAATGAGCAATAATTGCTATTTTCAGCAATTCCATAACTATTTTTTTGGAATTGACCTTGAAAATTTAAATCTCAATTACTTACGAGCTTATATTCGTTATCAGCACCTTAAGATACATTAGTATATGTGGTTTAAACAGAACGATAACAGAATTAGTTATGAACTTGATTTTCACAGATTTCAAATTTGTTGTATTTTGTGGGTTTTTGAGGGAAAAATATGCAACTTTTTAAACTTCTTTTGATTTTTCATATCAGAGTGGAACAAAAAATAATTGAGGGTCCGGATGCAATAACGGCACATGAAATTTTCTCGTGCGAAAACCAAGTCCCCTGAAGGATTTCGAAAAAAATTTCGAATTTTAATTTTTAAAAGATATATATGGATGTGAAATTTGATTGCATATCTTTTTTTCTCAAGACAAAAAGTTGTACATTTTTTAGTTTAAAAATTAAAGCCAAAAAATTTATTTTTTTTGAAAAAGTCGATTTTAATCCGTTTTTCACTGCAACTCGTGCTCTGTTCGTCAGTTTTTGGAATTTTTGTATGAAATTATCAGAAAATATGCCTTAGGGTATCCTTCGATTCATAGAGAAGCAGGAATTCAAAATAAAAATTTTGAAAAATGTTTATTAATTTTTTCTGATGCTCGGCATGAATCGGACTTTTGTAACTTTCAGCGTTTCGTTTATCGAGCGAATTTTGATCAAGCAAAGACTTCTCGTGACAAAAATGCGGAGAAAACGAATAAACGTGAACATTAAACAGATAAAGCCACAGCAATCTCTTGTAGAATTGGTCATTAACCGGAATTTTGGGTAATGCAAGATTTTGAGCATGCTCAAATTCGCAGCAGAGCACACCTTCCTGAGATATGAGCCTATTTCTCAAAATTCCATACTCTTTTACTTCTTGTTTGTGAAGCGCAATGTCTGGAGATTCCACATTTTCCATATCACTTTCATAGCATCTATTACATACGTCAGTACGAGGTAAAATAAAAGAGAAATTCATATTTCTATTGAAGTATTTGGCGTAAGTGGATTCATCTATTAAGTTTTTAATATCGAGATCCTGCGTTACACTTACATAGTAGTCACAAAATTCGTTATACAATTTCGTTAAATTTAGTTCCGGATTCTTAAGATAGTTTAACTCAGTCGATTCTCGCGAATAATGTGATTTTTGATATGGAATTGATAATCAATGTTCTTGAATCGTTTAATTTTATCTGTTAATTTTACATGATGTTTCTCATGTCTCCCCCTGCCATCAAAAGATTTCTTTTTGCAACAAGATTTCAATGAAGTAAAAAGTTTCCTTGGCATGTGTACCTTTTCGGAATTCTTCGATTTTGAAATGTATTCTTCGCCCTACAAAAACATGTAAAACTAATATTTTTTATCTGATTTTTGTTTAATTATTGTTTTTCAAGTTTTATTTTCTAAAATTTTTTAACGCATAAGCAGCTTAAATATTATTATTTTTGCATATTATTTATTTCTTTGTGTATGATTTGATCCTATGAAATTCTAATAATAAAAATTTATTGGGAAATGATATAAACAGTAGTAATTTATAATTTGAATAGAAAAATTACGCAAACTTTTACCTTGTTTTAGCAAGTTTTTCGTACATTTTGCGCCCATGTATTTTCGTCTCGTTTTCGTTTTCTACCTCAAAAAGCTTGCGGTATATTTTCCATTTTAATGTAAAATTAAAAATAGCCACTTTTTTATTAAATCACTTGTATTAAGCAAAAAAAATTCAAACTAGATTCAATATAATCTTTAAACTCAGATGTAAACTATCCTGTGAATGAGGACTAACTGATCTATTTTGATTTTGAAATGGACTCGAAAATGGATTTAGAAAAAGTGCAATGAACTTTTGCATAGGTTTGTTTACAATGCGAATGTTCAAGGTCACTTACGAGTTAAGCCGAACGCAGGTGTTAACATTAGGTAACATGAGAAATTCTTACATTTACATCTTAATAAACCGGAAAAATACATTAAGAACCCAATATAATTCATGGGTGTTTTATCTACTTACGTTCGCTAAATTTTTATGCACTAAAAAATTTAATCATTATCATATTATAAGAAAAAACTCACTAGCGAAAGATCGTGGTGTGGCGGCGGCGGCGGTAAGCCCCGGAGTCTATAGTATAGTACACTCGAAAACTCCAGCGCTGACATTAATTAAAATAATCACTACTCCTGAACTATTAATTATTTTGATCTAAAAATTCTCAAAAAACTTTATCATCGTTTTCTCCGCATTTTTGTCACGAGAAGTCTTCGCTTGCTTAAAATTCACTCGATAAACGAAACGCTGGAAGTTACAAAAATCCGATTCACGCCGAGCATTAGAAAAAAATTAATAAAAAATTTTCAAAATTTTTTTTTTGAATTCCTGTTCCTCTATGAATCGAAGGATGCCCTGAGGCATATTTGCTGAAAATTTCATTCAAAAATTCGAAAAATTAACGATCAGAGCACGAGTTGGAGTGAAAAGCGGATTAAAATCGACTTTCTCAAAAAAGTAAGTTTTTTGGCCTTAATTTTCAAACTAAGAAAGTTACAACTTTTTGTCTCGAGGGAAAAAGATGCGCAATGAAATTTTACATCCATATATATCTTTTAGAAATTAAAATTCAAAAATTTTTTCGAAAGCCTCCAGGGGACTTCGTTTTCGCCCGAGAAAATTTTATGTGTCCTTATCGCATCCGGACCCTCAATTATTGAGTCTACTCACCAGAATTCAGCAGGAAATATTTCGTTTATAATTATCTCTATGGAATTATTAACTCATAATAAAAAAAGTAATAAATTGCAATTCAAATGAATCTAGTTATGTTTTAGAAAGTCTGATTGTACTCAATGTTTTTTGAAGGACTGAGAACATTTTTAATATGACTCGAAATCAGCATATTTTAGATGAGAATTTTCTGTTTTGCAACTATAATGAACCTTTCAGGATCATGCAGAATACATCTCGTTCTACAATTCCTCCATAATATACAGATTATATCCATATTTCGATGAATATTTGAATTTAATAAACAGTTGTTAAACTGGAGATACCAAAATAGAACTAGGAATTTACATTTACTGCAGTGAAATTTTCCTCAGTAACAATTTCTCTCTGACCTAAATGGAACTTTGTTCAGAAAAGGACTGTATTTCACAAGCAGGGAGAAACTCGACCAACCGAATATTTCCAGTTTTCTCTTGGGCAAATCCCCACCGCATATTCTTCAGCCAAGGGTCAAAATTGCGTTACGCTAACTTGATTTCCACAATTGTCGCTGAGAGTTCGCCTCGTTATAGCCGCGTATAGTTAAAGAGAGAAAATCAACTAGCTTGTTTCAAGGCTCTTTCACAGTTTTTTTTTCTGTTTAGAAAAAACAGTCACTTACATTTTCTCTGAAATACTAGGAAACTTAAAACCTTTGAGAGAAATGAAAGAAAACTATATGATCCTTTCTTCAAAAAACCGTTAGTGTAATTCTATGAATGAACAATAAATATTTTCGACAGAAAACACTATACACACATAATCAAAAGCTATTGTATATATCTTTTGTTTTGTGTATACTCGCTCCTTTTTACGGGCTTAAGAGTTTTTACGGAACCATTACACTACTTCATTACTCTTCTTCTTAGGGACTCATTTTTTGGCTTTTCCTTACCCCCATTACTTCATCCACACCTCACCTTAACCATTCCCATCTAAAATGCACTTTATTTTCTCTTCCATACTCTCCCCACTTCCTTCATCACACGTACACCTCTCTAATATATGCAATCATGATTCCTGCTCGTACCTACATACTCTACACAGATCCTCCTCACAATTCTTCCAATGCCCACATGCTCTTACACCCTTTTTGATTCTAAATCTCACCACTTTATTCCATTTAATCTCATTTTCAACCCTTTTTTCAGGTATTCTGGCACTCATTCACTTTTCACCATCCTATACCAGATATTGTGTCTTGATTCAGAAACTTTTTTCCATCTTCCCACTCTTTGCATTACCCTCATCTTTTCCTCTATTCTCTGCCATTCTCTACCCATCACTTGCTTATATTCAAACTTAATTTCGCGTATCTCTTTCTCCCATTTCGAACGTCCCATGTAACCCCTCCTCTTTTTGTCCATACCCTGTTGAGCAAACGCTTGTGCAATCCTGTTTTCCTCTCCCTTCTTAGTTTCTCTTCAAAATTCTAGGATCTTTTCAGTTGCCTGACGACCATTTTCTCTCGTCCTATTTCTTTTCTCAGCATATAACTTGGGTAGTTCCAACTCACCCTAAGAAACCATCTTAGTAATGTCGTGTGCAGACTTTCCACTCTCTTATGCTCTTTCCATATCCAAACTTCCACTCCATAACTCAACGCTGACTCCACTAACACGTTGAACATCCACACTTTCCTCTTCCAGTCCTTGAACCTTCTCTTTTTTATGCCCCACACTTATCCCATTGCCTTGCTCACACATTCCAATCTTTTTTCTCCTACAGCTCGTTTTCTCTTCCTGTTTCTTCCTTGGTAGCAGAACTCTTCCACCAACTCCATCACCTCGCTATTAATCTTCCATTTGTAATCTACTCTATATTTTCTATTCCTAAAACACATCATCTTAGTCTTGCTCACATTCACTTTTAAATCTTTTTCTCTTACATACTCATCGAACACTCTCATTACCAGATTCATCCCTCTTTCATCAACCGCTACTAGAAGTACGTCGTCTGCGTATGCTAAAAAATACAGTTTGCTTATACCCAAAATCGTCTCCCCTTTTCCTTTCCTCTCCATCTTCTTCTCCAAGTATGCCAATAGGATACTAAACAGAAGAGGACTCCACGGATACCCCTGCCTAAATCTCCCTCCTGTCAAACATCCTTTTCCTTTATTTTCTCCTATCTTTATTCTTATCTTTGCCTCCACAAATATCTGCTTTATACTCCTTATCCAACCTTCAGCTTCTCCTCTCTCTTGCATGACCTTCCATACCACTCTCCTGTTCACGAAGAAAATACTGCTTAAAATCCACAAATAGTGCAACTAGTATTCCTTCCTTCCACCCCAAGCTTATTTTAACTAGGAAATTCAGAAAAATGAAACTTTGTTTAGAAAAGAACTTTGTTTTGTTTGTTTTTCGTTTAGAAAATAAAAAGCAGGGAGAAACTCGAACAACCGAATGTTTCCAGTTTTCTCTTGGGCAAATCCCTACAGCATATTCTTTAGGTATATTCTTCTTTGGCATATTCCAACTTTATTTTTGGCAGGCATGTGAATGTTATCTGTGATCTCATCCCTTGGATAAAAACTCGTTTTGTTTTGTGGTATACTTCCCTTTTCCTTCACCTATCATTCCAGTCTCTTTCTAATTCCATTTCTCCAGCCACGCTTCACCTCTCCAAACAAATGGCAAATCCTCCATATTTCTTTTTTACCTCTTCTCCACTGTATTTCACTGCTTCATTCTCCAAGCTATCTTCTCTTCTTGCCTTTCTTCTTTTCAGCCTTGCAATTACCTTATTCACCTCTTTCCTATTAAACTTGTTTTCGCTATTCCCGTCCCCCGCTACCAACTTTCTTCCTTCACCCTTTACCCTTTTTTCCCCACCTCCTAGCAGTCTCTTTAAGTACTCCGTTTACTTGTCTTTCCTCATTTCTTCATTCATGTCCTCCTTTCTCGCTCTTTCCCTGTTGATCACTTCCCATTCCCTCCTTCCTTCAACGCTTTCTCGACCTCTTCCATGTACCTTCCCTCCTCCTTTTGTCTTTTTTCACTTGACATTCTCTCATGATCTCTTTTTCTCCTCTTGAGTTCTCATTTCTTCATTTTCTCTTACTTCCATTCTCTAACACTCTCCTCCGTCTTGTCCTTACTTTCCCTGCGCTCGTCGTCCTACCAATCTCTACTACCCCACTCTACATCTTCGGTCTCACCCCCTTCCTTGCCTTATTAAATATTAAGTCCGGACGCCATACGCATTTCCGTCGGAACGACGACGCCTAATCGGTTTCTTTGATGATTCTGATGCATGATGAGCTCCTAATTCCGAATCTGTGTGGCACATCTCTGGCACTTATGGGGTTTTCGAGATATTCGCAATTACGTAAGTTTAATTAATTCCCGACTATTACCTACGCATTCAATATTTTTCGAAAATTACTTATGAATTTTGTTAGATTAGATCAAAAGCAATAAAAGTTTTCTCAACGTATTTGCGATCAGAAGAATATTTATTGAAGAAAATAAACAAAAAGGAAAATTGATGGAAGGAAATATCTCCGTCAATACAATACGTAGTAACGAAATTAATTTTGTAAGTGAGTAGCGAATTGGTAATTATTTAAATTTTTTTTCATCAACAATATCTATAAGAATCGTTACTTCATTAGTTACTTTCGAAATGTAGTTCACAAGTCTTTTTTACGACAATCAATCAATCTTATTACTTTTCCAACTATTTTTTCATTTTCACTATTCAAATTGTGACGACAGATAGACATAGAGATTCATAGCCCAATATAAGAAAATTGAAATGTTTCTCTCACTCTGGGATTCTAAGTTTCCTAAAATCTATAAAGACACTTGGAAGTAAAAAAATAATGTCAGAGTTGAATATCCACATTTCTTTGGTTGCTAATGAATTGTTTCAACCGGAAATTTAATGATTAATTTATTATATATATTCAATTATAATTCAATTATAATTCAATTATTATATTATATTTGAATAGAATATAATATTTATTTATAAATAGATTATTATATTACATTATTCATATTTTACCTATTATTTGGTTGAAAATTTAATTATTTTGTTCAAAATTGAACGATTTTGAAAGAAAATCATTTCATTCGGTTAAAAATTCAACTGCTTTGTTGGAAACTAGTTTTTTCATTGAATTGATCTGTTTTTGATGAAAAATTAATTTCTTTTTTGCTTGAAATATATAAACTATTACACTTTTAGTTAAGGATCCGTCTTCTTTCGTTGAAAACTAATTTTTTCATTTGAAAATTAGATTATGACATTTTTGGTTGAAAACTGATCTTCTTAAGTTTAAAATTCATCTCTTTGGTTTAAAATTGCATTATTTTGTTGAAAAATGATCTTTTGTAGCTGAAAATTCATGTATTTTGTTAGAAATTTAATCCACTTCATTTATCATTGACAATTCATCTTTTTGGATAATAGTTTTATTTTTTGTTGAAAATCAACTTTTTTATTAAACTCGTCTTTTTGACTTGAAATCTTAACAATCTGGTTGATTTTATTTCACTCCTGACTTAAATTTAACTATTTTGATGGAAATTCTTTCTTTGGCTGAATATAAATGTTTTTGATTATTTATTAAACTGTTTTTTGGTTGAAATATCAACTATTACATTTTTCATTGAGGATTCATGTTTTTCCATTGAAAATTTATTTTCTTCAATTAAAAATTTAACTATCCTATTTTTGGTTGAAAATTGATCTTTTTTAGTCGAAAATTCATGTATTTTGTTTAAAATTCGTCTTTTTGGTATAAAATTATGTTCTTGGTTGAAAATGTATCTCTTTGGTTTCAAATTTAACTATTTTGTGAGAAATTCGTCATTTTTTGTTGAAATTCAAAATATTTACATTTTTCATTGAGAATTGAACTTTTTTGGATAGAAAGTTTATTATTTTGTTGAAAATCAACTTTTTTGTTGAAAATTTGTCATTTTGGCTTAAAACTTCAATAATCTGGTTGATTTTTGTTTCTGCCCTGACTGAAAATTCAACTATTTTGTTGAAAAATTGTTTCTTGATTGAAGGTAACTGTTTTTGATTTAAAATAGAAATATTTTTTGGTTGAAATATCAACTATTACATTTTTTGTTGAGAATTCATCTTTTTTCGTTCAAAATTATTTTTTTTTAATTGAGAATAAGTTCATGTATTTCGTTGAAAATTTGTCTTTCTTGGTATGAGTTCAACTGTATTTGATTCAAAATAAGAATGTTTTTGGTTGAAATTTCAACTTTTACCCTTTTCATTGAGAATTCACTTTTTTGGTTGAAAGTTGAACTACATTGTTAAAAATGTTTTTGTTTCTTTGGTTCAAGATTCATCATTTTAGTTGAAAATTCGTCTCTTTCGTTGAAAAATTAACTATTTTGTTCACATTTTTTGTTCTTTACACATTCATTTTTTCAAATGAAAATTTAACACATACAGAAAAAAATAATTAATTTTCAACGCCAATCGGTAACGATAACGATAACTAGTTACTTTTTTCGTGATGTAACGGTAACGATGAGTAATTCCTTTCAAAAAGTAACTCACACATCACTGGTATTATTTGTGTCAAAAACTATACCTGACAAACTAACAAATACAAGTTCATATGATGTGGTCTGTAAATTGTTTAAATTTATACAATTAGGCAGCATTGTTTAATTGGTTCTCTTCAACTTGACATAACTTTGTGAAAAAAAGGCTGGAGTATCTAAAAATTGGCACGCCTCTTATTCGAGATCCTTCTAAAATACTGGTATTAATTACTAATTGTTAACTTAACAAAGGTTCACCTGTACGCGCCTTGTAAGTGTAGGTCTCCAGGTCTCTCTAGCTCGGTCCCTATATGCAGCAGAAAATCGGAATAATTCTTAAACATTATTGAACATTATTAGAAATGCATTCATACAATTTTTTTTCAATTATTTTCATTCGCTTAAAAATTATTGGCTTCTATTTGTTTGGAGTGTCGTGTTTTCAGATGACAATGGGTCCTTGAGTGATACTGTAAACTTGGAAGCGCGCACATATTCGGTCAGCTCTGAGGGCGCAGGCGTAGAAATTGCGTGAGGGTTCAGGGACTCAAACTCCTGAAGTTTCTGTATGCTCTATTCAGGAGTTTGGGTGCCAATTTGAGTTTTGTGAACAGTTTGCCTGTAAACTCAGAGCTGACTGGACATGTGCGCGCTTCCAAGTTTATAGTATCACTCAAGGACCCATTGTCATCCGTGAACCCAACAGTAAGAAAATATAGAAGCTAATAACTCTCAAGCGAATAAAAATAATTAAAAGAAAATTGTTTGAATGCATTTCTGATAATGTCCAAAATCGTTTAAGCTTTTTCTCGATTTTCTGCTATATATAGGAACCGAGTTAGAGACCTTCACTCTCAAGGCGCGTACAGGTGAATCTTTGTTTATTTAAAAATTTAAAATTATGCCAGTATTTTGATAGGATTTTGAAGAATAGGCATGCCATTTTTTGGACACTTCGGCCTTCTTTCTACAAAGTAATGTCAAGTTGAAGTAAGCCAATTAAACAATGCTGCCTAATTGTATAATTTTAAACAATTTGTAGACAATATCATGTAAACTTGTATTTGTTAATTTGTCTGGCATCGTTTTTGACAGAAATTTTGATTCGAAAATCAATTTGCTTCAAAAATTGACTTTTCATTGCATCTCATTATAACTTCCTAAAATTCGATCCGATGGAAATGGCTATGGCGTCCGGACTAATTCTAGCACATTGATTTAAAATTCTCTTGGGTTGATTTTATATTCAAACATAAATTTTTTTTTTGCATAGAAAATAAATATCCTGCAACTAGATCTGGTTAAGCATTCTGTTAAATAAAATAAATTCTCCTCACTCGCATCATACTCGAGATGCATTTGGATCAACTAAACAGGTTCCTCATCACAGAGTATATTTTCAAATTAAAAGTTACTTGGAGCAAAAAAACAACAAGAGGTTGTATTTAATTTTGAGCTAGGCAGATGAGTGTTAGTAATTGTTACATCGCCTGCGCTAAAATGAACTCTGCAGCTATAATTTCGTTTTATTGCAGACCAGGATAGCGTACTGTTCGAGCTTACATGTACATCTAATTAATTCCCCGGCATGCTCATCACTCTTCCACTTATGGAAGGGCGGTGGGTGCTTTGTGCTTTGGCACTCTTGCACCGCGTATCATGAACATTGCATACATTCGGTTGTGCAAAAGCGAAAACTTAGCTAATTAGGGAAGGTTTGCACCCTAATGCTTCGATACAATATCATGCCGCAGTGGAAGTTTGTCACAAAAATTACTTCCAGCAACTTGAAATTAAATTCTGAAATTATAAATACTCGCTGTTATTGACACAATACTCAAACCTGATTTTAATAGGCCTCACCATATAATGAAAAGTGTCAAGAAAGCAAATTTTATTTCACGAAAATTTTTCTCTTCTTCTAATTAGTGTTTTCAATATATCCTTTCCCAATATTCTCTCTATTTTTATTTTGACTATTCAAACTCTCTACATCTCTCTCAGCCCTCAACCACAGAAGCGATAATTTTGCCTTTTTTTGGCGCAGTTCAAAGGCAAAATGTATTGCAAATGACTGAACGTATACCCAACTCTTTTGGGCTCTTTCGACCTCAATTAATTAGCACACATTCGAACAAAAAGCGAACAGTGAAACACACAACTTTTTGAAAGTAGTTTTTCATGTAATAAAAAAAAGAAAGGGATGAAATAATTATGTACAAAGTTAAGAGCTCGGATGAGGGCAGAAGTTTAATTTCTGGTTTGTACATATATACAAAAAGGGAAAAAAGGTCATATGTACAAAATTTGATATAGGAATATGAAGCTGAAAATCCTACGGAGTTGAAATGAAGTCTTTTTCGATTTTCGACCAGTCAACTCTTCCATGCAGATGTTTTTCTCTTTTCGATTTTTCCATCATAAATCTGCAAAACAAGACCAGAGGTTCGACATGAATTTTCCGTTGCCAGATGGCAAAACACCACGCGAAATTCTGCGTCAGTATTTTACGCTCTTTGATGGAAAAACGACGCGGAACAGCGACGTGTCTATCAGGAAACTGAAATGTATACTCCACCCTGTTAGATGGTGCGCTCGTTACTTGCCTTTTGGATGTGTTTTCAAGAAATTTCATCGTTTTTTAGAAACATCTTCTTTCCCCTCTTTCTGTCGGATTTTAACCATCTTAATATCTTGTTGTTTTATTTATATGTACTCTCTACCTTTTACAGGTTTAAGAGTCTTTACAGAATCATCACATGTTTTCTTATTGAAAATCCTTTTATACTGCCTCATCAACTATTTTATACATATCGTCTTAACTACTATGCTTATCCTAGACTCTTGCGACGTTGCCCTGGGGTTCCGTTTCCTCTTACTACTATTAATCTGATTACTTTTTAGGTATTTTCGTGATAGAAAAGTGATAATGATTTTTTGCGAGTATGTGAAGTGTCCCTTATTTTTCATAAGCAAATAATTTCTTATTAATTTTTCATAACCAATTTTTCTCATCAACACTTCCTGTGCATAAGATCGCAAGAATTCCTTCTAAGCGTTTCGCTTTCTCCATCCCAAACCTAGCCATCTTATTATCAATCTTATAACGAGTAAAATCTCCCATAAGAAGAGGGGTTAAAGTGATCTTTTTTTGTGAAAATGAGGTAACAGTTTTTCAACTGAACCTTTATTGTACTGTAAGAAAATAGAAAAATCTCTGGAAAAGCTTTCAGGGGTCCGCGCTCGAATGTTTTCTTAGTTTTTTCGTAGACATCTTGAACTGTTAATAATGTTGCTTATTGTATTAAACGCGATTCTGACATGCGCTCGATAGAGCACGCAGCGAAGTATAAAAAGGTACTGAAGGATAAGAACTAAGGAGATATTTCTTGGGACTGGCATTTTCAATTATAATTCTTTCCTTCTACTTAGGTTTTTCTCTCTCGCGAGATAATCAACGTGAACAGCGTTCCTTCGTCTACAACCCGGACGGAAAGCTAGATTACGGAAAAAAAACAACACAGAGCAGCAAACCTGGTAATATGGGAGATGCAATTTGTATGACTTTAACATTTTTTTTCACTCCAATGCAGTAAGATTTAATCAGTTGTATTGCAATTTTCTCACTGGGAAAATGTAAGACGGAAAAATGAATATGCAGATTCTCCGATTTCGATTATTATTAGAAAACACCAATATCAGAAGATTGAAAGCATCTTGAATTGTATTGATATGTTGAAGTCTCTATTCAGTTTGGGAAAATGATTATCAGAAGAGCTAAAAATTTTAGACATTATTATTTGTATTATTCTCCGTAACACGGAGCTTAGAAAAAAGTCCTGCACTTTTAAGTTCTTCGGTATTTGAAATGTAGCGGAATGTTAATTACACAATTTTTATAATATAATAATAATAGCTTTAGTGTTATGAATAATCATAATTTATCAATCCGGATTTCAATGCTGAACGTTACAAGATCTCAGTTTATTTCCTCGCTACATTACCAATCCAATTTAATCTAGATAAAAAGCAGGCGCAATCGGAAATGTAATAAAGGTGACCAGACAACAGTTCCAGAATTTAGTTCAAATGTTTCAGAATTAGCAGTAAAAGCAGAAACGAACGTTTGTTACTTCGACACCTGCAGTTGCAGTAACAGCTTCAGTCAGTGTAAAGTTGTAGATGTTCGCAATTATTCAGCGAAACTGTCACGGGGTTCTCGCTCGAGCGGAACGGAATGACATAATGAGGAGGTTTTGATGACAAAATTGGCGGGAAATTTGTGGCGAGCGTATTTCCATTATAAACATTTTACGAGATCTGAATGTAACTTTTAATGTCGAATCCGAGAATATAATAATTTCGGAATTTCAGTACCTTCGTAATTACTGTGGACGAGAGGTAAAGCTGAAATATTAATCCGGCTTATTGTTTGCACGCTCTTATCAATTTTAGCGAACTGGATTTGAAGGGATTGTAGTGACGATTCACGATAGGAAAATCAAATCAAAATACTGTCCACTTATTAATAATGTCCACTTTGTATAACTTTGAATTTAATGTTGATGTAATATCTATTTGAGTTAGATTGCAATTGTTTCTAATAGTTTCAAATGTCCTTATAAAGGAAACGAAAGTGTAATGACTGTTCTGTGATATAATCCAAAACTTTAGTTCCAACATTTCTTGAAATTAAGATACCTTTTTAACCATATGCTTTCGAATTAAATAAACCATTTTTTCAATCAACTGTTAATTCAAATATTCCGTTGACAAGTAAAGAAGACTATTCAATATGAAAGCAAAAATAACAAAAAAAGCAAAAATACTAGTCAAAGAACGCAAGTATGAAATCAAAGCGGAAGATGATAAAAAAATGCTAAATTGTTTTGAAGAAAATAAAAAATTATTTCGAAAATAGGTTAAGAAGCTTACGAAAGGAGGTACTGGCACTGAGCTAGCCGCAATTGAGAATGCTGATGGTGAAATGGAATGGGATATGGACAAACTGAAAGACTCTATAAGTGATTTTTTCAAGTAATTGTATGAAGGTCAAGCTATGGAGCATAACAGCTGAGACAGTGAGGAGGATAAGTTAGACAATCCTATTGTAGGTGGCGAAAGGAGAATCGATACCCGCGACAGTATGTCCGCAATTAAGAAACTAAGGAATGGTAAGCCTGCTTGTGTCAATGATATCACCGTTGAGATGCTTAAGAGCGGCGGCGGATGTCTGTTTGTATGACTGAGCGAATTTGTGAATATGTGTGCTGAGAACGATGAAGCTCCAAATGATTAGAGAAAGACGATTATCTTTTCAATCTACAAGGGGGAGGTTGGTAAAGGTGACTATCCTAATTATAGAGCGATTAACTCACTAAGTACCGTGGGCGAAATATTTAGCAAAATACTTATTGGTAAGGTCATGGGAATAACTAAAAAAAGAATCTGAGAAGTCCAATGTGGATTTACGCCAGGGAGATCATGTGCGAATTAGATATTCAGCTTGAGTGACTGTCCTAATTATGAAGCGATTAACTCACTAAGTACCGTGGGCGAAATATTTAGCAAAATACTTATTGGTAAGGTCATGGGAATAACTAAAGAAAGAATCTCAGAAGTCTAATGTGGATTTACGCCAGGGAGATCATGTGCGAATTAGATATTCAGCCTGAGACAGATCATAGAATAGAGGTTTGAAGTAAACAAGAAAGTTTTCTGTGCCTTTGTTGATCGGGAAAAAGCTTTCGATAAGGTGAATAGAATTAAAGTTTGGGAAGTCCTGAAAGAGTCTGGAGAGAATAGTTGGCTTCTAAAAGAAATAAAAACAATACATAATGATAATAAGGTGAATGTAAGAGTGAATTGACAACTGAGCGATTGGTTTGATATTAAATAGTCGTGGAAACACAAAAGCTTACATGAAAAAATGTATGGATGTAAAGGAAGCAAAAAATATACACAAGGATAGGCATGTATAAAGGACAATTGTTTACAAGAAGAATAGTAATGTTTAAAACGAAAGATTTTGGATACCTATAGGCCCTCGTGAAGAACTTTGCCTAGTGGATGTGGCTGGGACAAGGAGCTTGAGTCTTCCTATGGGCTTAACAGACTGATTGCTTATGTGTGAATCTTGATGTATGATGGAACCGTAAACCTCTTCAGCTGGGGAGATTGCTAGAGACATAGATCATCGATGAGCGTCAGACGATATTGTGAAAAGTGTGTCTCGTTTGAATGAGATCTACGGTGTCTGATGATCTAAGGTGGATCCCCGAAAGGGATTTGGATTAATGGTGTATTAATAAATAATAATAATAGGTTACAGAACTTCTAATTTTATTTGATACCTCGCTAAAGGATGATGGCATAGAGCATTTCTCATTATACTAAACGCCAAAGGTCAAAAACGTCGTCCTTCATTTTGTAAGCGAGTCTCGCTTTTGGTTTAATATTACATGAGATTCCGCATGGATTCCGTGCTCGTTTAGAATAAATTTTCTATAGAAGATTGCGGAATTTGAGGACCGCAAAATGTGCCGAGTTTCGCGAGATTCCAGTGAAAATTGGGTCGCGTTGTAGTGTAGAGCAGATATCCTTTCCTAAAATCACTCAATCTGCAAGCGACGCACGTTCGTGAGAAGTATTCGTTAAACTTATAATAGAAGTTTCGCGAAAATGGGGACTAACGACGTCTGTTTTATAGACGGCAGCGAATTAGGGCTGACGTTATCTTTTATCATTTTTACGATCGCGAAACGTCTTGAGCTGCACAAGGAAAACGCAAAAAAAAGCGCTGATATTTACGAAAACTGCACGAATATATCATCTCTAGCATATTAAGATGAAAATGTACAACAAGAAAAAGAAGATGTATTTCTTGGAGACATACAACTTTTCTTGAGGACATCTTTCCCTAAAACGAATATTTTTCCAAATATTCGTGAAAAACAGTTTAAAGAAATCTTTGAATTGAAGATAGCGAAAATGTTCATTTTTTTCCAATGGAATTAGTAATTGTATTCTTGGCTAATTAAAAAGTAAAATTCTATCACTTTGCTAGTGGAATAGCAAAAGAAATCATAACTTTATTTTACTAAATTCAATTAGTGGAAAAATTGATTAATTCTTTATTGATTTCCGTTACTAATTATTTCGTGAACTTTTCCTGTCAATTGTTTCTTATATAGAATTTTATACTTGAGGTAATTACCCAACGTACAGGTATGTCAGACATGCTGTTGTATTTTATAAAATTTCGTTGCGTTTTTGTGGAATTACTTCCAAAGTGAATAAAGTAATAAGGTTAAATACAAGTCAAATACAAGTCAAATACAACTACAGGTTTCAAAATATTACCTTCTCATTGTTTCAATAAGATTGTGAATGTCATACAATCGCATTATTTTCTTAAACTTTTCTATTTAACACATCCCCCGTTTCTATAACTTTCCTGTGATTATCATGTATGCAATGACTATTGAACACTTCGCTATGTTAGATGGAAAGTTTCATATTTTTCAAGTAAAGCTTCATTCGATCATTTTTCATTTATGAAAAATCTCTTGCAACTGACAATAAAATTGTAGATTTCAACACAACTGAAGTGCTATCGGATGAAACCTCTTTTATATCCACAGGTTGATGATTTGAAAATTGGAAGAAAAACTTTTGATGGCCCCACTAATGGAGCATTGATGACGTTTCTGGATCCTCTTTCAAGCGACATTCATTTTGGCCAAAAAATTTTTTTTGTAATGATTACCACGATCCCAGCTGTCCCATAAGCACAAAAAACAAGGATACTTCGTATTTCCTGATTGTTGTCCCAGAAGCATCATAAAAACTTTAAAATCGCCACAAATTCGCCATTTATGTTGTTCTTACTTGACTTTTTCCAAGAGGATTTTCATATTACTGTAATTTTCATTAAGTTTTGCTGAATAAGCTATTTTTATTGATGCATACTCTTTTGTGTTGTGCAAGAAGACGGCCTTGAGGCTTCGTTTAGAAGAGTTTATGAATAACCTTCACTCTTCATCTTTGTAAACTCATGGTTTCAATTTATCCATAAGTCCATTCACATCCATGCAATAGACTGAAGACAGTTCTTGATCAAGATGAAAGTATTTCCGAAAATGCTATTCTCCGTTCTGATGAACACTTGACTTCGTTCCTTTTGCTAAATTTCCTTTTTTTCAAAATGGAAGCAAGGTGTTCAGCGCAATCTTGAGGTAATCCCAACTCTCGAATTAAGTCTTTCAATTCTTTTGGGGTCCACGTCTTTGAACGTCTCGTTTTTGTATTATAGGTAGTGTATTCGTTATCGGTTGTTTAACATTCAGTATCGGAATCTTCACTACAGCTTGTGCATTTCTCATGTTCTTGCACTGGCAGACTAAACTTCAAGCTTCCATTGTTTCCACTATCTTTGCATTTGTACAACGTTGCATGACAAGCGGAGCATGTAATATGACGAATCCAGCCACCACCTCGTTTTGGAGACTCAACGTTGAAATATTTTGATCACATGTCCCAAATTTGATCAGTAATGTTCTTCCGATATTTTGGGATTTCGTATTTTGTACAAATGTAACAGAATTGATTCTGATTGTTTACACAACTGTGCGCTTTCTCAAGTTTTTTTTTAGAAGCCATGGATATTTTAATCCCCGCACGTTAAGAATCCTGGCCCAATCGCAGGCGAGTCCGACGTTCTGGGGGTGATAGCCCTCATACCTCCCCAGGGCTAAGTATGAGGGTTTTCCGACTCTGACGAGGAGAATTCAACTTATCGCCGGACACACTACGGCCTCATTCTCACACCCTATCGTCCCTTCGCAGGGCACGCGCCTCCTCTGGCTCCATTACTGACTAGGCTGGGAGATGAATAATTCTACACATCCCTTTGCACGACAGTAGTCATCATTCCCAGTACCCAGGGCAGCGACAGATATTAATACTGAATTATTGAGTAAATTCAATAAATGTAAATAAGTGGACACCTAAGTTCGACGATTTATGAATGATTCAATACACAAGTGGCTCAGAACTCATGGTTCACAAGAAACGAAGTAAGTTTCCCTATGAAGAATATTGTGAGGAAGACTTTTCAAAGAGAAGATTGTTGTAATATATGTTTTTTCAATAATGCCTGAAATTTTCTCGTTATAATGTTGATCTGACTTGAAAACTAGGTTCCGCGACTCAAAATCCATAAAATATGATGCTGGGATATAAATTTCTGCTTGAACAATATTTCTTAGAGGTTGTGTTACGGAGTTTTGAGTAATATAACTAATCTGACTTCATTTTTAAATTCAGCGGCTTGAGATCCATAAAAAAAACATGTTTTCCCATCACATACTGAAAATCTAGGTTTTTTGAGATTTTATCGAAAACTAATTGTAAAAGGTTCTATTTTGACTTTGGATTCGGATTCAGCGACTCAAAATACATAGGAATACATGTGTCTCGTTAAATGTTCTTGACCTTTTTTTTTGTTGGGCTGCGTTATTGATTTCGAGTTGCCGCCTTATTTCGTATTTACTACTGCGCTAATTCAGTTTTGCACCGACTCCGCAAAATTGACTATTCTTATGCACTGTATAGACATAATAAACCTTACAATGCCTATTGCTTTTCCACTTCTCCGGATGCCCTCAATTATGATTGTTAATACTTATCAAGGTGTCGTATTTTCTGTTTTCAATTATAATAACGTGAACTGGAGTTGTTTAATAACCTTAAGTTCTAGTTCTAGTTGTAGTTTTTTCTACTTCTAGTTCTAGTGTTCTTCGTTCTAGTGTTTTCTAAGAATTATGTAAATTTATCGGTCTACAAACATAGAATTAAGATCTTCAAAGAAGTAAGATAAAACCGAAAAAAGTTCCTCTTTCTGCGGTCCAAAGAGCAGCTTTAAACAGAAAGCGTCAGAAGGAGAAAGTGTTCTTTGAAGAGGACAAAGCGAAAAGTGGGTACAGAATGAGAGTTGCCTGTGAAAATATGAAAAACAAAAGCGGATTAGTTCGGAGCAAACATGCGCTAAAAGAGACTCAAAGGAGACAAAAGTCTAGAGATCTTAATGAAAGTCCAGCGAAAACCGCATTTGAATTAATATTTGAGAATTTTTAAAAAATTCATCCCTGTTTAAAGACAGTAATTATTTTTAATTTGTGAGAGAGCATCAGCAATTAAAGTGCTAGCAAAAGAGAGTGGATTGATAATTGTTGATCAAAATAATGTCCGTAAGAAACGAATGCACGCATCTAGTGCTCCAGTTGAAGTACAAAAAGCTGTAGTGCAACTATTTCAGTTACTCGAAATTACTTAGCAGTCACCCTGTATGAAAGACAGGAAAATAATAAGATCAGAGGGTCAAAATGATAGAATCCAGAAGACTTGCGTTCCGAGAAGATAAATTCTGATGTCTTATCGCGAAACTCATATCACTTTTTTTCAAAATTTTATAGCTTGAAACCGCCTATTGTCGATAGTTTTAATCACATTCTTCATGAAGTGTGCATTCGTGAGATCCATGAGAATATGTACCTCCTTATCGATGCCTTGCACACCTTTTGCAAAATATCATCTGATCCTGAGGAATTTGTAAACAGCTTAACTTGCACTTCCGATAAATAAACGTGTATGATTGGACGATGTGGCCTATGCAAAAATCTGATCGATGGATTCGATCCTTCCAATCATAACGAAGATCCGGATGCGATTGTATTAAAAGTAAAGCAGTTTATCGGTGAGGCTGATACCTGCTATATAGAAGACTTTTTATGAAGTTCATCAAAGTATTTTCGAGAAATGTAAGATGAAACGACGTATGACGATGTATTTGCATAAAAATTAGTTGCGCAGAAAAATATTCAATAAGTATCGATTGTATCAGAGATTGGTACTTTGGTAAAGAGATACTACGTCGAAACTCACTAAGAGGTCTTAAGGTTGAATGTGAACCTGTTGTATCTTTTTGATAAAGTCAAAGGAATTTTGGACGTGTGTGACAGAGTTTCCTGTGAA
>JAUMHM010000085.1:28332600-28343172 GCA_032362435.1 Melikaiella ostensackeni
AAAAATTATAAATTGATTAAGAATTAATTCAAGTGTCTAGGGCAAGGGCTGATTCACATTGCCTTACTGATGAGTCCCGTGAGTCAGCCTAGGACGAAACGCTTATTTTTCAAAAAAAAGCTTGATACTTTGTATGCCAGCAAAGATGTCATTTAATAAATATAAAATAAAAAATGGTTTATATAATGAAAAGTTTTTGTCACTGTACAAAATATGATAGCAAGAAGTCTATGGCAAGACATTTTGAGTTAATTCCGCAAAAAAAATGTAAGCTACTCATGAAAAAATGGTTAAAATGTGCATTTGTTCATGAAAATTGTTCAAATAGTTGGTTTACAGCATATATTCTAATCTAATTGTGAGCGCATATTGATATATGTCATATTCCATACAAAAACCTACATGCTTTTAGTTTTTTTATAATGAAGGGCAATTTTCCGAAGTTTTTCAAGCGCTGAATCAAAACCTGGTGCAAAAAATGTCCCATTACGTCATGACTTTGAAAAGAGTGGAGTTGAAACACCAAAAAATTCGCGTTTTTGCCATTTTCAAAAAATCGTAGAGGATCAACCCGACGCGACGCGCTAGAACCTTTGAAAAGATTTTAAATTGAAGCACCTGCCTTGTACTACTCGTATAATTGTATTATTACAGCTATCAGTAGTTATTAGCTTCTACTCAAAAAAAAAGAGTGGCAGTACATTTTCGGTGTCAAAATCGGATGCAACGCGTGAAAAACTACAAGAAATGATCCACTATTGTAAAGAAATTGGAAAAAAGTAAGGAAATATAGCATTGTGTTTCGTTCACTTTTAGTTGTGATTGTACCTTAAAATTTGTTCCAAATAGACACAAACATACGTAAATAGCAGGCCAGAACATTAGAAAGTACAAAATGTTAATTGAAATACATCAATTAAAATTGATGGAAAATTAGTTTTTCGTCAACGAGGTCGCAGTAGGTCGTTTCTCGTTTCTCTTACATCACCGGAGAAAGCAAGACTTGCATCACTTTCGCCCTGTGAAACTTCCATCATCTTTTCGAACATTCAAATTGAGATATCTTCATTATATATTGATGATATTGGTTTTGGCCATTAGGATTAGATTAGAGAATACATCAACTTACTAATTTTTATATAAAATGTACGATAATTCCAGTTTTACTAGTGTTAATGAATGATAGCGCACTATCGAAAATTGAAAAATCTCAGACATAACCATCAACTTATCATTCATTTATTGACTTCAGAAATTCGAAAATTTAAATTTTTCGAATTGAAGCAATGAAAATTAGATATTAGAAATTGAGGAATCTACAAAAATAATTTATTTTAACATAAAAGTATTTTTAAACTAATCATTGAAAATCTTGTCATTTTTCTGTTAATGAATATACTTACAATTAAACAGTTATTTAAGATTTTCAAAATAAAACGTCTTTGAATTTAAACAATTTTTTACTGTAATTGTTCACATTCTCAGATATATGTGACCGAATTCATTTCAATTCGGACAGGCAGATCATGCTCAAGTCACAGAATAATTTTCCACTCAAATATACTGTTTTTCAGAAGGAATAAGACGACACGGATGTTACCGATTTGACAAAAACATTTTTATAACAAAGGTATGAGTATTTGAATTTCGATAATTAAAAACGCGGATTATTAAAGAATGGTCAAACATTTTGTTGAAAGTCTGATATTTTCAAAGCTAATGTAAGTATTTATCTATTTCTTTCTGATTCTAATAGAATTTCTCGTCCTCCTTCGAAATCCGTTTGAAATTTTTCGGAAAACTCGACAGAAAACAGAAGGGAATTTTTATTGCGGGTAATTTTCAAGTTGGTAAAGTTGAATTATTTCGCATTGAAACAAAAGAAGATACATATAAAGTTCATATAGTAACCATACCCAATATGGTGAGTAAATCTTACCACGCGAAGGTATTTTTTGTTGCAGGTAAAAATTAATTTGGAATGGAGATAAAGATTACACTTTGTTTTTTCTGTGTCAAAATTGACAAAACGGTGGTGGTTTTTTTTGAGAATATTCGAAGTCAATTTAGTCATCAAAAGCCAAAAAGAACGCAATTTTACAGTATTAACAACGTGTTGATGGAAGTATAATGAAGTAGGCTAGAAAAAGTGGAGAATCATTTATTTTCAAAATACCGACTTCAAAGGAAAAAGTTTGATATAAAAGTTGCTGGAACTCTTGAATTACGTGCTTTTTTGTATTTGATGATACCATAAAATTGTATTTATGAGAAAACAAATTTCTAAATAATTTTTATACATATTTTCGCAAAAATCTTGAAAATAAGGCAAGATAGAAAAAAGTGCCGAGAGACATTTTTATAGAATCATTTAGAGAAACAATTTTGTTTCCTTGACTTTTTTATGTCTTATATTGTTTCGTCAAAAAACGTTGATTTCATTCTTCAGACAAAAAAAATCGCTCTTCCCTCCAGGGTACGGGTACCGGACAGACCATCTTGAAATATACTCTTCACATTTCGATCAATCAAGAAAAAATTAGGAGAAGAAAAACGTTGGAGTTTTTGAGTGAATTGGCTTCGAATATTCTCGAAAAACCACTGCCATTTTGTCAATTTTGACACAGAAAAAACAAACAGATAAATACCTACCTAAATTAGCTTACCAAATATCACAGTCTTAACAAAATGTTTGGTCATATTTTGATGAATCCCGCATTCAATTTTTGAAATTCAAATACTCATAACTTTGTTAAAACATTTTCTTTGTCAAATCGGTAAGGTACGTGTCATCTTTATCCCTTTGAAAAACAATATATTTGAGTGGCAAATGATTCTGTGACTTGAGCATGGACTGCCTTTCCGATATGAAATGAATTCGGTCACGTGTATTATCTTTGTTCTTCGAACGCAAAATACATAGACGTACATTAAGATTGTACCAAGTGATGAGTGTTAAATTAAAGCATCATTTTCAAAATAAGAAACATCACTAATTTTATATTTCATCAACTAAACCTGGAATGTGAATTTGAAAAATTTTAGAGTGCAGTATTTTAGATAGAAAAATTTCAAAAAATGAACAGTTTTGTGTATAAAATTCGAAAGTCACCAGTCTAAGACAGAAATTGGAATGTCAAATAAATTGTGAATAACTTGAGATCGTTTCAGGAACGTTCTACGGGCATGTTCGCAACGTTCTAGACACGTTCCAAGAACATGTGAAATGTCTGTCCCTTGAGAACATTCCACTGTAACGTACCTGAAACTTTCCGAACTCACCGTCATTGTTATTTTAACAACAAATATCTCGTAAGCCGTGAGAGACAGATGAAAATGGATGTCATTTTTATGTTTTAAGTACCGCGTATACTAAATTATACTACAATATTTATTTCATAAACTGACATCCGTTCTTACCTATCTCTTACGGTTTATGCGATATTCGTTATTGATAATAACAATAACGGTCTCAGTGGGACATCCCTGAAACGCTCCAATGAGACATTCCTGGAACGTTTCAGGTACGTTCCCAAGGGGCGGACATTTTACACGTTCCGAAGGTGCCCGCAAAGCGTTCCAGGAAGATTCTGTGTTATCAATGGACTTGAGAGTTCCATAAAACAAATCCTCGGACTGTTGACTATGAATGAATGAACCTACTACTAAAAAAATATCCAAAAATCGTGCGTCTAGATTGTTTCAGTAAATCTCTAGATAAACATTAAGTTGAGGATAATCAAAGTTAAACCTGCCGCAACTATGGTAGAAGTTAAAGACTGCAGCATTTGCGGAGGTAAAAAGTGGCTTCTAGCGTTTTAATGCCTGCACATGACCTTTGAACCTAAGGAGGTTAACGTGCTTGAGTGCCAAGAGCCGACTCGTAAAGAAAGTAACTAAAACGTTGAAAAAGATCGGGGAGGGTGACTAACACCAAGAGTCACTCTGCGGTAACGTAATTTCCTAGGAGATCGCCTACGGATAATTAGCTTCGCAATTTCGAGCCGCCAATTGCCCTGTCGTAAATCGCCTTCAGAGATGTCCTTTTCCATGAAAGTGTTCGAAGAATTTCAGTCCACTCTGGATACATATACACGCAGGTAGCAATTGCCCGAGTAACTATAAGAGAACGTCGTAACGCGTAACGATGCCGGTACTTTTGCACCTTAATGCCTCCCGTACATTCAATTCTCGCTCGCACGTTCCACTCGGACATTGTTGCAATTCCTCCTCTGATACTTCTTCGATTAATTACTGACACATCCATGAACAAGAAAAACGTTATTTCAATTAGTAATAAATGTTATTGGTCAATTCCATTTCAATTGAAGATCCGAATGCAATAAAGGCACATACAACTTTCTCTTGCAAAAACGAAGTCCCCTAGAGGTTTTCAAGTTAAAAAAAATTAATTTTGAGTTTTAGGCGATGTGTCTGGATGTTGAATTTTATTGTGCATCTTTTTTCAAACTTCTGGTATTTCACGCCAATAGGGCTGGAAACCGGAGTTTGTAAGATTCCCATCGATACAAATGCACTGGAAATTCACTAAATATTGTTAGACTCAGTCAAGCTTCTGAGATTTTTTCCTGAAAGTACCCAGACAGCACTTTTTGAAGATCCAAGTAGCCCTCATGAATTTTCTGAAGGCTGAGAAACTTCGTTTTGTAAATATAATGGGAATTTTCGTATGGAGCAAGGAATTACAGAGGCTGCCTTGAAAGAGCATCTGGTTAGCGAACCAGGTAGAAAGGGTTCTTATAGTACGTCAGGCACTTACAATGTATTAAACTCTCGCTATCATAAAACCTTAGTAAAACTAATCCCTTCCAAAACTGAAAATTATTATTTATTTATTTACATGCATATATTCATGCATGACAACCTATATATTTATATTTATGTACAGTATTCCTCTTATGATTAGTCTGAAAATGCTATATGTTTTTACGTATCACGTACAATTTACGAGATACATAGAAAAAATGATATATTTTTTATATTTTAAAGCAAATTTTAAATGTTTGTAATTGTGAAAATCTGAAGATTCTATTTTTTTTAACTTTCGAGTCTCTGATTGAGAAATTCAAAAAAGGAAAATATTTTAGATTTGAAGCTCTTACATTTGGCAACTGCACTGCAACTCTACTACAAAAGAATCTTTTCTACTTGGTGGACTAGCTAGATGCCAAGTCGGGCCTCTCTTTCAAGACAGCCTCTGTAATTTCTTGCTATTTAGGAAAATTTCGATTATTTTTACAAAAACAAGTTTATGAGCGTTCAGAAAATTTATGAGGGCTACTCGGATCTTTGAAAAGTGCTATCTGAGTACTTGTAGAGAAAATATCAGAAATTTGCCTGGGCCTGAGAATATTTGAAGAATTTTTAGTGGATTAGACGGACGTAGCGAAATAAGTGACGCACAGTGAAAAAAGTGAATAAAGTGCGAACTACTGAACAAACCCTGTGGCCTGCTTCAGTAAGTGAAGGTGAACTTACAACTATTACGTCGTATCTAATTCCACCACTCCTAACCTTCCTGACCAAACATTATTACCAACTTATTTTTACAGCCATATTTTTTCCATGGTCTTGACAATTGCCATTGTCATTGTTGTGTCAATCGAACAAAATAATCGCCTCCTCTTTAAACAAAAAACAGGTGAACAAAAACTAGCACTTTTTGAACGAATTATAGAAAAGTATCATGTCCCACATGTTGAAAAAGCGACGATTCTTCAACTCGTAGCACTCTGCATTACCTGGAATAGAAGTACTTTTACCCTGCTGAAAACATATTGACGTCATCGGAAATAAATCGGTCATTTTTGTCACGCGAAATGGGCGTAAAGTTCGCATTTTTAAGGGGAGCGTTTCTCAAGTCACTCAAATTTAAATTACTTTAAAAACGGGATTCCATTGACCTTCAAAGGTTGTAATTTGTCACAATAATTATTGCTTCACTTAATATCATTCAAAAAGTCTTTTTCACTGTTAGTTGATGCGATATTTAAATTTTTACAGTCTCTGTATCCGAGAAGTCCGACTGTCATGACTGTACTTGAGTGTACGAGTAGGTGGGTCTTTTGCTCCAATCGTCTATCAAGACGGATGTGAGAATGGCCAATTAGGAACCAATTAGGATTCTCGTGTCGACGATTGGGCATTTGAGTAACGCGCGTTAATTTGAATATCAAGTAAAGTACTATATTTATTAGAATAACTGGAAGATAACTGAAAATTTGAAAATTTGAGAATACTCCTAGTTTCACGTGATCTTAGGAAATAATGAACAAAGCAAGATTTAAGAAAATAGATTTTAATTCGGAAGTAAAACATTTAAAATAAAAAAAAAGTAAAAAATTTGAAGAAACTTCCAGTTACACGTGATCTTAACTAATGATAAATAATAAGAACCAATAAATAAAAAATTAAATGTTAAAAAATTTGAAGAAAGTCCCGGTTTTGGTGTTCTCTACAATTTTGAAAAATGCCATTTTTTGAAAATTAAAAAACCTTCTTGACAGTAATGCGAAATACTTCCAAAAATGGACGATGCCTTTTCTTATGAAAAAAAAAATGAAAGAAACTTTTAAAAGAATTCAAAAAGGAAAAAAATAAGAATGAAGAATTGATTTTACATAAGGTAATTGATTGAAAAATATTTATTATGATGCCAATTATGCAAAAACAAATAAATATATAAGTTATTAGGCAAAAATTTTCCGAATTAAAAATTTTTAACTACGTTGAAGACGTTTTTTCCATCTGTCTCTTCTATAGCTTTTTTGTAAACGTCCCCGGCGTAATTAAAATGTTTAGAATTCCATAAATTTCGCTTCATAATTTATTTTTTTATTCATTGTTGCATAATTTGCATAATGATTAAAATTTTCAAGCAACTAAGTGATGTAAGATGAATTTCTTATTCCTTTTTCTCTCCTTTTTGATTAATTTTAAAAGTTTTTTCATTTGTCTTTCTTCTGAAATGGCATTATGAAAATTCGGGAGTTTTCTAAGTTATTTTTTTAAATGTTTTTAAATATTTTTCAAATTGTTGTTTGAAATTTTTTTTTTATTCATTTGTTTTATTATTTATTATTAGTTAAGACTACATGAAACCAGGAGTTTCTTCAAATTTTCAGTTTTTCAGATATTCCTAATGTTTTAAGTTTCGAATTAATTGCTTACATGAAAAGTTGTAGCTCTTTTAGTTTTCAAATTGGAGTAAAAGAACTATCTTTTTACGAAAGATCACTTTCAATTTTTTTCCCACTTCAGCTCGTGCTTAGATAGACATTTTTTGAAGCTTTTTGAAAAAATTCTGAGCGACTGCACTCCAGGGTATCCTTTGACTGATAGAACAATACGAATTCGAAAATTTTTGTTTGAATGATGATAATTTTTTCTGACGCCGGGAGTAAATTCTACTTTTATGTCCACTAGCATTTCGTTTATCGAGGATATTTTGCGCAGGCAAAAACTTCTGGCTACAAAAATTCGGAGAAAGGTATGATAACGCTTTTGGGAAAGTTTTTGATCAAAATACACTGAAATTCCAATATAAGTCTGACTTTGGTTTTTGCCTAAAATGGCCTTGGACATATATCCGTCGGACTCGAATGTCAACAAGCAGGGCCGTATGAACCATTTCTATTTGATTTTCGTTCGCAGTAAAAAATATTTATTAAATAATTTTGGTTTATGACAGCGCTAGAGTTTTCGAGTTTACTGTAGGCTTCTGGGCTTACTACCGCGCCACGGTGTCTCGCTAGTAAGTTTTGGCTTATAAGAAGATATTACTTAAATTTCTCAGTGGAAAAGAATTTATCAAATGTGAGATTACAAAATACTCATGAATTTTCTTCGTTTCTTAATGAATTTTCACACTTGTAATATTTGGATTTGAATGGAGGATGCTCTAATAAACGAAATTTTTACACCTGCATAACTGCCTAACTAGTAAGCGATCCTATGAATTCGTTTAGTAAACAAACCTACGCAAACGTGTCTTACACTTTGTCTAAAAATAAAAATGAAAACAGATGAGTTAGTCTTTAACTCTTTTCTGGACATTGCACATCTAAGTTTAGAGAAGTTAAAATCTAAATTTAACAGTTTTTGCTTGATAAAAAGCGATTTAATAAACAAATGGCGATCATTCTATTTGTATTGAAATGGAAAATATACGAGTACCTCTGACAAATGGAGGTAGAAAGTGAAAGGGAGAGACGAAAGTAAATAGGCGTGAAGTTTACGAAAATTTTGTAAAAACAAGGTATAAGTCTATATAAATTTTCTGTTCAAATAAGGAATCATGACTATTTCATTAACTCCCACTAAATAAATTTTAAGAAAATTTCTACTTTCTTTATCTTACACACTAAAATTTTTGGTGGAATTTTTTAAATTGAAACATCAATAGCAAATATGATTGATCAGATTTTCCAGACGTAATTTCATTTTATTGAATTAAATTATGCACAAGGAAAATAGTATGCAAGACTAATAATTTTCGACTCATTAATTGTATATTTTGTGTGTAAATTAATTAGGAATTAAATAAAATCCATTAATTTGTTGTAGACTTACTTTCATTAAATTTTCATTTACTAAGAATTTAAGCAATATCGTCTTGTAAGCCAAAACTCGCTAGCAAAAAAATCATAAATTCTATTTTTGTTGAAAAATAATTATTTCCATTGTGGAGTTGTGGTTCATCAAGAACAAAATTTAAAAAATTTGTAGTACATATTACGATCTACATCTAAAAAAAATAAATTTTAAAAATTGGGGTTTTTGAGAAAATCCATTTTCAAGAATTTAAAAAAATTGCCGCTATTTTCTTATTTTCTAGAAAATTTTATTTCCCTTCCATCAGTTGGAAGATCTGAAGTTCCTACGTCGAATAAAGGATGAAACTTTCAAATACCTTCACTTGTTCGGAAATTACTACATTTTGAAAAAAAATTATGTCATTTTTTAAGAATTCTCTGGTAATTTTGAAATGATTGTAAAAATTCAAAAAAAAATTTAGTCAATCCGTGGACACGTGTCATTTTATTTTCACTCTAGAATGATATATCTTGATATTAGATCATTTTGGCACTATGACCTAGACTTTTCTTGAATTTTTGCATGATTTAAAGTGGGATCAGTCTATTTTTATTGCAAAGTATGGTAGGCTGGTAAGAGCTGCTTCATGAAATATAGGACAGCTAAAAAATCTCGAAAGATTACATTCCTGACAATATGTGATTTCCGATACTGAAAAATTACCGACAGTAATATTACCGAAGTAAAAAGTTCCCGACGAAATGGAAAATTCACGAAACTTTAAATCTGCCGACAGTGTAAAATTTCGGACGTTATAAAATTTCCGCATCTAAACAACTAAAAAAATTGTTTCAATAAATGAATCAAATATAGTTTTTTATTCTTTAAAAATGCGTTAATATTTATAAAAACCATTTTTTATAAATTCTTCAGATTCGGGAATTCTAAAGCGTCAGGAATTTTCTAGTGAATGCAGTTTTTGGTCGGAAATTTCCTAATTTTGGGAATTTACCCTTTAATGCCCAAAGTGCTATGTATGACATAATTGCGAAACGGATGTTTTTTTAAAAACAGGTACGTGACTTCTATTTACCTCAAAAATTCTGAGGAAAATTGACAATCATGAGTGCATATGAAAGAATTTTTTCCCCAGTGCTCGTTTTTATGAATTTTACAAATCTGCCATTTTTTATAACTATCCATATATAGAAATACATACGCCACTTAAAATAATGATTTTTGTTCCTCCTGGAAAGGGGCTCTAATTATATTTTGCGCCTCTTCCTTAAGAAACGTATTTTTCTTATTGTGAAACATTAAAGGAAAAATTAAATTAGAATAATAGAAATTTTCGAGCATTGAAATGGGTTAAATTTAAAAAGAGCTAATTTACGAATTTAAGCTGATTTAATTTGATGTGTTTCATTGCTCTAAAATTTAAGTATACACTCTTGAATAAATGTCTTTAAATTTTTTAAAATTGAAGTTCACGTTTCGAATAAAAGTAGCAGTTCGGGGTCAAGCTCTAAAAAAATAGCTGTTGAAAGAACTTTTCCAAATGGACCCTAAGTCTCTTAATTCCTGGGGAACCGGACGAAACTTTTTTTTAATCTCGTATTTCTTCGTGCGAATCTGGACCACTCGAAAGTTCAGAAGACTATGGCAATTAGTTTGTAAAGCTTACAGTGCAGGGTGCCTTCTGGCTTAAATTAACTGCCTGCTTATAATTTATCCTGACAGCAGCGGTCGGTGCATCATTGAACCAGGAAACTCCTGTTCTTTTTCTCTTTCTCTGTATATTTTCGAGGTCCAGCATGCTAGCAAAAGTGAGCAAACTGTAAAGGGTGCATTACATACAGAGAAAGGATGCTGAGAACTATAACCCTCCTCAGAGATTCATAAACGCTGAAATTTTGAATGAAATTTTCAGCAAATATATCTTAGGGTATCCTTCGATTCATAGAGGAACAGAAATTCAAAATAAAAATTTTGAAAAATTTTTATTAATTTTTTTCT
>JAUMHM010000085.1:28357711-28385493 GCA_032362435.1 Melikaiella ostensackeni
AGACAGGACATAGGATTTTATTTGACAAAACAACCGTCATCGCAAAAACATACAATATTTTTCCAAGAAAACATAGAAAAGCAATCGAAATCTTAAAACACCCTAATAACATCAATATGGAGAATGGATATAATACCAATCCGATTTCTACACTTTTATACAAAACAATTGCATTTTCAACTAAATAGTTTAATTTTCAATCAAAAAAGACGAATCGTTCAAAAGAAAGATGAATATTCGCCCAAAAAAGTTTAATTTTCACAAAAAAATTACTTTTGTACCAAAAGATGAATTTTCAACCCAGAAGGATAAATTTTCAACAATCGAGTCGAGTTTACTGACTTAGAAGTTTAACGTTTTAGAAAACATTTGACTTTCGAATCCGAAAGATGTATTTTCAACAAAAAAGTTCATCTTAACCAAAAAAGATGAATTTTCAACCAAGTAGTTGTATTTTCAACCAAATAGTTATAGTATCGAGCAGGAGAGACTAATCTTCTGAAAAAAGATGAATTTTCAAACAAAAATGTTGAATTTCCACCAAAATAATTGCTTTTCTACCAAAAGATTCACTTTCATATACAAAAGGATGAATTTTCTATCCAAAAAGACGAATGTTCAACAAAAGACTCAAATTTTCGACCAAAAGAAATAACTTTTCAACAAAATAATTGATTTTTGAACGAAATAATTAAATTTTCAACTAAACAGTAGAATTTTCAACCAAAAAAAGATGAATTCTGAACCAAAAGTATAATAGTAGACTTTGCAATTAAAAAAAATTTTTTAACAAAAATTGTTAGATTTCCTTCGAGGGTTCTATGAATTTATTTCTTATTTGAGTTCTATTAGGTAACATTTTACTTTTATTTTCCCAAAATGACTGTTAGTATGTAAATATTATATTTGAAGATAAAATATATAACACGTGAGCTTATTGTGCTCTCCAACTTCAAAAAAAATTTCCTCGCAAAGCGATTGTTCAATTTATTTGCAAAACATTTGTAGTGCCCCTGAATTATAACTTGACTATGCAAATTATTAGTGATTGATGACATTAATGTAGGTTACCTATATAACTACTATCTTAAATATCTAAAAAGAAACTCTTCGTTCTCAAATATAAAAGAAACTTTATTATTTGAATGATCCATCCACACAAGCTTCAAATTCCTTAACATATGGTATAAAAGGAATATTCATAATTTAACAAAACTGACTTTAAAATCTTAAATACACTTTTTTCGCAGAGCGAGACTATATTTATTGCAAAAGTCAAAACGAATCTGAAAAATTCCCGGTCTTCAAAAAAATTATCGGCTATTTCCCGGTCTTTTCCCGGTGCTCAAAATTCCAGACTAACATGTATTTCTGCGATTTTTGACCATAGGAATACGATGACTCTCATTTTTGACTTCACACAGAGGAGATCTGATCAGAAGATATCTGTTGTATCGACATTCATGATGGAAGAAATTTCTCATACATTTCGTGTGAATCGAAAAATAAGGTCCATAAATTTCACTGTGAGACGTATTTGAACCAACACCTCCTCTATTCATGAAAGGTGCCTTAACCAATTTAGCTATCGCAGTAGGCTATTGAAAATTTTGCAACTTGCATTTGTTCAACCGGATGAAAGGCTAAATTACCTTTTATATTTTAGAAGGTGTTTTTGGCCCATATATTTCAATAATTGTTCTATTTTCTTGTCATGATATTCATTACATGCACTTCTGCTGTTTTTGGCCATAGGCATACGATGACTAATTTTTAACTTCATACGAAGGAGATCTGATCAGGAGATATCTGTTGTATCGACATTCATGATGAAAGAAATTTTTCATAACAAATTTCGTGTGAATCGGAAAATATGCTGCAAAAATTGCACTGCGAGACAAATTTGAACCGGTACCTCCTCTATTCATGAAAGGTGCTTTAGCCAATTCAGCTATCGCAGAAGGCTATCAAAAATTTTGGAACTTGCATTTGTTCAACCGGCTGAAAGGCTAAATTACCTTCGACATTTTAGAAGGTGTTTTTGGCCAGTACATTTTAATAACTGTTCTATTTTCTTTCCATGATATTCATTACATGCTTTTCTACTTTTATTGGCATTAGGCACACAATGACTTTAATCCGGCTCGCGGTGAAATAATTGGTACTTATTTTTCGAATCAGACGAAATTTGTTTTGAGAAATTTCTTTTATCATGAGTGTCAATACAACAGATATCTCTTGATCAGATCTCCTCTGTATGAAGTTAAAAATTAGAGGCATCTTATGCTTATGGCCAAACATCGCACAATTGCATGTGATGAATGTCATGACAAGATACTAGAACAATTATTCGAGGCCAATTCCCAGTTTTCCCGATTTTTCCGGTCTATAGCCAGCCTGAATCTTTCATGTATCAAATGCTCTCTATAACAGACGTTTTTGACTGACTTCGCCTTTCTTAAAATTCATTTATTGTAATTTATATCCTGCAAATATTTTTGTCACGAACGTAATTGTTTACTTCAATTTAACGATACAAATGATAAAATTTCAATACTTGACTACAAGAATTTGACTTCTCTTTTCGCAAAGAAAGAATGTCTTAAGAAATGGAAAGAATTTCTATCGTTTCTTGTTTGAGCAAAGAAAATAGAAGAAGTGCTTTATCTAGTGTGCCTGAAACGAAAGTTCCCAGGAAAAAGGGCCCTTAAAAGTTGGAAAGTGAAATCATTATGAGTAGATAAGAATTTCGCTTCATGAGAGATGTTCTCTGTGAAAATGAGGCATTACCGATGAATTCACGTCTCGCCTCGTCGTTAAAAAGTTCGATAATCATCCTACGATCATCATTGGCTCACGTGACTTTATAATTATTCCAATGGCTAAATTTTCCTCTATGCACCATAGAATCTTGTGTAATCTTCAGTCCCTACCTCCTTTTCTAACTGCGAAGGCGAAAAAAAGTTTTTACGATCGTCCCGCATCGAGAATTACATCCGATCGGCGATATCTACCTGTAGGCGAGTGATCCGGAGCATAAAGTCCATTACGATCGTATAATGTCGAACAGGGTATGTGGACCTTCTGGATCCCTGCTGTCCGATAAGATTGCCTTAAGTCGATTTCCTCGCTAGGTTCCTATAATTTCCGCGCGAGAAATCTATATGTAATCACATTCACGTATTCATAACTAAATATTACACATTTCGTATTAATTCACATTAAATAACATTTGATCAATTCGATCTCGAAATTGGATCAAAATGATGGGTGACGCTTTTATACAGAGGGTGGATATCTTATTTGATCAGCGAATTGCACATCACAGTGATTACATGCACATTGAAACCTGAGCGTTCAAGAAATTTTTCTATATTAAAAAAAAATCCAGAGCCATAGAGATTTATATCCCAATACCAAAAAATTGTAATTTTTGTTTTACCCTGAAATTCAAAATATTCTAGAACATATCTTGTTGGTAGTAGGAAATTTTGAATCTTTTAGAAATATAAAAACACTTAAAAGAAAAAGAAAATTGATTTACACACTTGTATATTGGTTCTTTTTATTTGGTGAAAATTGACTTTTTCAGCTAAAAATGTAACCATTACAGTTGAAGATTCATCTTTTTACTTGAAAATTCATCTTTTTTGTTAAAAATTGTATTATTTGGTTGAGTATATAATTATCTTGTTGAAAATTCAATTACTTCAGCGAAAATTCGTTTCTCTTTTTGTTAAAAACTAATTTTTTCAACCGAAAGTTTAACTATTCCATTTCTGCTTGAACATGTATGTATTTTGTTGAAAATTCGTTTTTCTCTCGTTTTTCCGCTCATGTGCGAACCTCGATGCTAACTGAATTAATAGAACCCCAGAAGGAAGTGCAACTTTTTCTAGTTGAAAGCTAACTCTTTAATGATTTTCGGTTGAAAAGTGTACTATTGTATTTTTGGTTAAGAATTCATCTCTTTTGATTGAAAATTTCATAATTTGATTGAAAATATAATTATTTGGTTGAAAAGACATTCTTTTTGGTAGAAACTTAATCCGCTTTGGTTGAGGATTCTAGAATTTTATCGAAAGTTCGACTATTTAGGTTCAATCAAACTGTTTTTCTATTTAGAATTTTAATCTTTCTGGTTGAAATATCCATTATTACATTTTTCGTTGAGAATTTATCTCTTTTAGTTAAAGATCGTTTTTCTTTGTTGGAAATAATTTTTTTTTGTCTGGAAATTCAACTACACCATTTTTGGTTGAAAATTTTTCGAGTATCTTTTTTTAAATTTTCAATTGCAAGTTGTTATCTTCAATTAAAAATTCAACTACTCGTACTTGGTGAAAAGTTGAACTACTTCGCCATAAATCTATTTTCTTATTTGAAGATTCATCGTTTTAGTTGAAAACTCATTTCTGTAGCTGAAAATTGAACTGCTTTGTTGAAAAATCGTTTTTCTTTTTGTTCGAAATTATTTTCTTTGCTGATAGTTTTACTTTTCTATTTTTGGTTGAAAAAATATTGTTTTTCGAAAATTCATGTATTTTGTTGAAAATTCGTCATCTTGTCGGTTTCCACTCGGAACCTAACTGAATTAAAAGAACCCAATAAGAAAATTCAGCCATTTCTTGCTGGAAGTCAATTCTTCAATTATTTTCGTTTGAAAACTCTACAATTACATTTTATGTTAAGAATTCATCTTTTTTCCTTAAAAACTGTTTGATATCCTGGGGCTTTCTGTGTTATAAATAAGAATGATTATGCATTAATAAACCGCATCTTTTGAATTACATGTTCATCATGAAAAACAAATTCAACTACTCGATAGTTTGTTAAAAAAACAAACTTCTCAAAGAGCTATCGCAATTTTATTAATTATTTGTATGGAAGATTGCATGTTTTTGTAGAAAATGAACTTTTTTATTGAAATCCCAGCTTTTCGGGATGAAAATGCAACTCCTCCTGAATGATTTCTCTTTTTTGAATGGAAAATCAACTATTTGGTTGGAAATATAATTATTTGGCTGAAAACTTATTCTTTCTTGTTTGAAAATTCGACCATTTTTTTGAAAATTCAAATATTGGGTTAAGAATTCAACTACTATGTTCAAAATTTCATATTTTTTTTTGAATTCAACATTTTGTTAAAAAGTCATGTTTTTTGGGTAGAAAATTTTACTGTTTTGTTGAGAATTTATCTTTTTTAGTGAATAATTCACCTTTCTTTGTTGAAAATGAACTTTTTCATTGGAATTCCAACTTTTCTGGTAGGAAATGCAACTCTCTGCTGAAGAATTCGTCTTTTTTCATCAAAAAATTAGTTATTTGCTTTAAAATTCAATTATTTGATTGTGAATTTAACTATTTGGTTAAAAATTTAGTGTTTCTTGCTGGAAAATTAATCTTTTTGTTGAAAATTCATCTTTTCAGATTTAAACGTAAACTTTCTTGTAGAAAATTCGTCTATTAGGCTTGAAAATTCAACAGTTTGGTTGAGATTCTTTTTCCTCCTTTACTGGCAAATCCATCTTGTTTGACAATTTAGCACTTTTGTTAAAAATTCATCTTTTTTGGTTGAAAATTCGCCCAAGTTCTTGAGAAATCAACTACTAGGTTAAAAATTCAGCTGTTCTGTTTGAAATCTGATTAATTTTTTGAAAATTCAACAATTTGCTTAACAATTCGACTATTTGGTTGAAAAATTAGCTTTTTTGGTCGAAAATTAATATTTTGTTGAAAATTTATCTTTTTGGGCCTAAAAGGACAACCATGTTGTAGAAACTTCGTCTTTTTGGCTTGAAATTCCAATAATTTGGTTGAAATTTTTTTTCTGTCCTGACTGAAAAATCGTTCTTGGTCGACAATTCAACACTTGTCTTGAAGTTTTTTTTTTATAGAAAATTCTTCCTTTTGGATTATAAATTCATCTTTTTTGTTTGGAAAATCAACTGTTTGATTCAAGGTTCACCTCTTTGGTTACAAATTCAATTATTTTGTTAAAGTTTAATCTTTTTTTCTGAAAATTCGACCATTTTGTTGAAAATTCAACCATTTTGTTGCAAATTCAACCATTATGTTAAAAAATCTACTATTTTGTTTCCAATTTAATTACTTTGTTGAAAATGTAACTGTTTTGCCGAAAGTTCATCTCTTTTGTAGAAAATTTATCTTTCTTGGTTGAAAATGAACTTTTTTAATGAAACTCCAGCTTCTCGGGATGAAAATGCAACTTCTGCTGAAGAATTGGTCTTTTATGATTGGAAAATCAACTATTTGGTTGGAAACTTGATCATTTGGTTAAAAATTTATTCTTTCTTGTTCGAAAATTCAGCCATTTTATTGAAAATTCAAATATTTAGTTAAAAATTCAACTGTTATGTTCAAAATTCAATAATTCTATTGAAAATTGAACTATTTTGTTGAAAATTCATCTTTTTTTGGTAGAACACTCATCTTTTTTTGTTGAATATGAACTTTTTAATTGATTTTCCAACTTTCTGGTAGAAAACTTTATTCTTAGCTACAGAATATGTCGTTTTTTATTGAAAAATTAACTATATCTTTGAAAATTCAACTTTTTGCTTAAAAATTCAACTATTTGGTTGAAAATTTGATCCTTCTTGCTCGAAAATTAAATTTTTTGTTGAAAATTCATTTTCGGGTTGAAACGTAAAATTTTTGTAGGAAATTCGTCTTTTAGGCTCAAAAATTAAATGATTTCGTTAAGATTCTTTTTTCTTCTTTGCTGACAAATCTTTCTTGGTTGACAGTTCATCTCTTTTGTTGAAAATTCATCTTTTTGGGTTGAAAATTCGACAATATTGTTGAGAACTCACCTACTTGGTTGAAAATTCAACTATTTTGTGAAGAAGTTACCTTTTTTGGCAGAAAATTCAAATTTTCCAATTATTTGGTTGAAACTTTATTCTTTCTTGTTATAAAATTCGACCATTTTGTTGAAAATTCAAATATTTGGTTAAGAATTCAGCCCTTATGTTCAAAATTGAATTACTTTGTTGAAAGTCAACTATTTGGTTGGAAGTTCATCTTTTTTGTAGAAAATTTATCTTTCTCGGTTACAAATGAACTTTTTTATTGAAATTCCAGCTCCTCGGGATGAAAAGGCAACTTTGGCTGGAAAATTTGTCTTTTCTGATTGGAAAATCAATTATTTGGTTGAAAATTTAATTATTTGGTTGAAAGTTTATTCTTTCTTGTTTGAAAATTCAACCATTTTTTTAAAAGTTCATCTTTTTTCGTAGAAACTTCATCTTTCTTGGTTGAAAATGAACTTTTCAATTGAAATTCCAGCTTCTCGGGATGAAAATGCAACTTTGGCTGAGGAATTTGTCTTTTCTGATTGGAAAATCAACTATTCAGTTGGAAATTTAATTATTTGGTTGAAAATTTATTCTTTCTTGTTTGAAAATTCGACCTCTTTTTTGAAAATTCAAATATTCAATTAAGAATTCAACTGCTATGTTCAAAATTTGATTATTTTTTTCAGATCCAAATATTTTGTTGAGTGGTCGCCTTTTTTGGTCGAAAATGAACTGTTTTGTTGAAAATTAATCTTTTTTGGTAAAAAATTCATCTTTCTTTGTTGAAAAGGAACTTCTTCATTGATATTTCAACTCTTCTGGTAGAAAATTCAACTCTTATATACAGAATTGGTCTTTTTTTATTGAAAAATTGAATATATCTTTGAAAATTTGACTTCTTGATTAAGAATTCAACTATTTGGTTGAAAATTAAATCCTTCTTGCTTGAAAATTAAACTTTTTTTGAAAATTATCTTTTCGGGTTTAAACGTGAGCTTTTTTGTAGAAAATTCGTCTTTTAGGCTTAAAAATTCAACAACTTGGTCGAGATTCTTTTTCCTTCTTTACTGACAAATCTTTCCTGGTTGACAGTTCAACTCTTTTGCTGAAAATTCATCTTTTTTGGTTAAAAATTCGATAATATCGTTGAGAAATCAACTACTGGGTTAAAAATTCAACTGTTTTGTTTGAAATCTAATTATTTTCTTGAAAATTCAACTATTTTGTGAAGAAGTTATCTTTTCGGGCAGAAAATTCAACCGTTTCGTTAAAAAATCATTCATTTTGGTAGAAAATTCCTCCTTTTGGATTTAAAACTCACCTTTTTTGGTGGAAAATTTATCTTTCTTTGTGGAAAATGAACTTTTTCATTGTAATTTCGACTTTTCGTGTTGAAAATTCCACTCTCTGTTAGAGACGTTATCTTTATTATTAAATACTCAACTATTTGGTTAAAAATTTAACTACTTGGTTAACAAATCAACTATTTGGTTGAAAACTTATCTTTTTTGGTCGATAATTAACTTATCTTTTGATAATTCATCTTTTGGGCTTGAACGTCAACCATGTTGTAACAAATTCGTCTTTTTGACCTAAGAATTCAATAATTTGGTTGGAAGTCTTATTATTTCCTGACTGAAAAATCTTTCTTAGTTGACAATTCAACACTTCTGTTTAAAATGAGTCTCCTTTGGTTGAAGATTTATCTCTTTAGGTAGAGATGTCATGTTTTGTGGTTAAAAATTCAACATTTTGGTTGAAAATTAATCTGTTTGGTTGCAAATTAATCTGTTTTTGTTGAGAATTCAACTGTTTTGTTCAAAATTCTTCTTTTTTGATTCGATTAAACTGGTTCCGATTTAAAATTAGAATCTTTTTTGGCTGACATATCAAGGATTACATTTTTCGTCTGAAATTCATATTTTTTTGTTACAAGTTGTACTAGTTGGCTAGAAATTTAATTATTTTGTTGACGATCCAACAATTTTGTTATGTAGTCATCTCTTCTGGTCGAAAATTACACTGTTTTGTTGAACATCTGTTATTTTCGATAGAAAGTTCGTTCATTTGAACTGAGAATTCATCTCTTTTTTTTGGTAGAAAATTTATCTTTTATGGTAGGAAACGAATTTTTGTTGAAAATGCAATTTTTCGGGTTCTAAATTCAAGCGTCTCCTTAAAACCTCGCATTTTTTGCTTGAAAAATCAGCATTGCTGTAGATATTTGGAAAAGGTGGATAGCATGGGCGGGGGGGGGGGGGTTATACCACTTTGTTACAACTTATTGCATGGGGATGAGGAGGGGTAAAAAAGTGGCCAAAAATATGTCACGTAATTTATTGATGGCCCCTAACCAATTATCATCATTTAAAAGTACGGTAAAAAACTTTTTGGATTTTTATATATTTTTCAATTTCCTACGTATTTTTGATAATTTTAAGATCCCATGAAGTCAAGAGCTTTCTCTAAATTTTTGGGAGAATACCTGAAGGCTAAGTAAATCTAATTAGTCGAACAATGGCAGACTAACCTGTTGAATCACCTGCGCCTTATAGTTTCGACATTTATGAAGATAGCTCGATTATTTCAGTGCGTGTGTGGGACTTTAGTTTCGTATTCAACTGATTAAAAATTAATCAGAAGGTATGAATTTGATCAAATTTTGCCTCTGGGGTGGACAATAAACTTATAAATGAATTTTTATTTATGATAAAATGTGCTTTTTTCATTTCGAAAATCAGCATACTGAACAAAAGTATAATTCAATCAATAAATCACTTAATAAATATATTTGATTAGTGTAATTTCGTAACGACTGAAACAAGATATTAATTTTACTAAAGTATTTTCTTATTTGGCCGAGTCTAAGAGAAACAAAAAACGAAATACATTTCGTAACAAAAATGGACTGAAGTATTCAGAGTATCTTAGTATTTGCATTTTGTCGTACCAGTTTAATCAGAAAACCCGTTTTCGTAGATGTAGGGAATAATCTAATCTGCAAGGGACCTCATGCCTGACATTGCAGTAGTATAAGCGCACAGTAGAATAAACCCTTTGTGGTCAGACGTGGCATAAACTAGAGCATTTCATTATCAAACACATATTACAGTCTGTTATTTTACACTTCAGTAAATACAATTTATATTTCCTAAGAAAAATTTAAATATTCGTACTACGGTTTCCTTCGGGATTAATTTTAACGACGTAATCTACTTAATGCCGGGAAAAGGGACTCGACAATCAGTTTCTCTAAAAATCGGTTCTCTCGAGGTGAAAGCTTCGTTGTCTGATTGCGATCTTCGACTTTCAAACCCATTAAGGAAGTTTTCAACTTAAGAATATTTCTTCTCACTTTGATAAGAAAGTTTTTTGCATAACGACACTTTTATTTTCGGCTTTGTTAAAATGACCAGTATTACTTGCATAAAGTTGTATGGTTCTTTTTAATCTAAAATTTTCATTCGAAGGTACTAGTCAATAAGATAAGTATTAGAATTTTATAATTCTGAATATACACTCAACAAATAACGTATCGGTTTTAAATAAGAAATGACAATCTTCAAATTATAAATAATTTTTGTCGAAAAGTTTGGCACTCGAAAAATCTCTATTTGAAATTCTTCAAAATTTTCAAATACTTGAGTTGAAAATGCCAGGGATTTTGAAGTATGTACATTAGAAGGGCGCTGAATTTATTGACATTTTATAATAAAAACTGATTATTTTGGAAAAAATAAAACAAAATTAAAAATAGACTTGGAAAAAATTATTGCTCAATTCGTAATTTTATTATTCTGATTCATTTTTATTTTCAAAGACTTTATATTTTCACAAATTCAACAGTCTTTATTTACAATTTTTTTATATATGTAACTCCTGTGTTTAGTTACATAAAAATTTCAGAAAACAATGTTGGGTATATATAGTCCCTTTAAAAATATATGCGTATTGCTGGCTGATTATATTTGATATTTGCTTCAAACTTTATAAGACAATTTACTCCAATGGAAAATAAAATTCATTTTCGGGTTTTCTTGCAAAAAGAAAATAATTTTTGCATGTGATATTGACAAAATTTCAAAACAGAATTGCAGTTTTTGATGGAATTTCATGAATAAATATCGGAACTCGTACCTCTCTCAATGTCGTTATAACGTTCACTATGACGCAGTATCGTTTTAACATAGGCTGTTGACCCTATTCTATCCCCCACTACTTTTATACCAAAATCTGTAGATTTTAACCGACTGACACGCAATAATTTCTCTCTGATATTACTCTAATGTAATAATTAATGACTGTAGTCTTGCCATCAAGCGCAAAACAGAACCAAACAAAAATATAAGGCAAAAATAAGAGAAGAACTAATGTTTTATTTCGCAATCAAAAATTAATTTTCACATTCAAAGTGCTCTGTTACGAAGTGGGATATAAATATTGGTAGTATCGAAACGAAATGATCGAGTTGACCCAATGTTGGAAAATTAATCACTGACTTTTAAGTACTCTGACATCACTGAGGTTTATGGTACTAGTAGTAACTCTACTCTGTTTACGAGCTTAGCATACTCGTTGCCAAATATTTTTAGAGCCACTTCACAGTTCATACCACACCACACTCGTAAACTGTGAATTGTTAGTATTACGGCAATGACTTTATTTGAATTTTAATGTTGATTATATTTTACAAATTGACAATCTTATGTTATGAAAATATGGAGACTTGTGGAAATTTTCCCAAATTGATAGAAATGTTTGGAAATGATTCAAACTTTTGGAAATCTGAAGAACTTTTGAAGGGTAGTCGAAATTTATGGAAGTTTCTCAGCTAGTCAAGATTTATTTAAGGTCGAGAATTCTTGTCACACTTATGGAGTAATGAGTAGTCTTTTCCCATCTCAAAGACCAAACTATAGCAGCCTGGTGCCCTCCTCAGTATACAACAAAAACCGAGCACAAATCCTTTGGTTCTGGGTTTGTTTTCATACTTTCCTTTGAATGACCGAAATTTGGTTGGTCTGACATAATGAATGGACACTCCATCCAATGACGATTTAGCTGTTTGGTTCGGACATGATTTTATACTCACGGAAAATATTTCTCGCATCAAGTTGGTAGTTGGGTGTATACTTTAAAAGGGAACAATACAAATAATTGTGTAGGCTCGGATAGGATCAACACTTCTGTTGACGAAAAGCATGCCCTCTGAAACATTTCAGGCGATCAATGGAGACTTATGTGCGCCGGAAGCAAAAAGCAAGGGATGTGAGGGAAAAAAGATAGAAAATGGGCGAGAACTTTTGTTGGGAGTAGATAATAAATCACATGGTAGCCAAGGAGTCGGTCTGATTATGAATGAGAAAGCAAAATAACATGTCAAAAAGTATGAATGTATACACCGATATTACTATGGGTTATAATGAAAGTGGGAATCAGAAGGCTATTTATAACAGCATGCTACCCAGCAGTTGATGGTGACAATAGTGATGTACCTTAAAAGATACCTCCCGGGACTCGTTAAATAATATAATAGGTACTCGCGATCCTGGGGACAGAATCATTCCAATCGGAAATATGAATGGCTGGGTTGGTGTGCAACGCGAAGGTACTGACAGGGTACTTGGTTATTTCTGAGACCCAAAAATGGATGTAAAAGAAGTAAATTTTATTTAAAAAGTTGGGATGAAGTCTTCCTGTGGATTCTTCATTCAGTTTGAACGTTCATGTGTGAATCATGATGTATGGTGGCTCTGTGAACCTCTTCACCTAGGGTGATTGCTAGAGAGATTGACCAGCGACCCGTGTCGGAATGGTGTCGTGAAAAGAGTGTGTCGTTTTAATGAACAACACGCGATGACTTGTAGATTCATCTAATACCTATCCTTTCTCCTCGACATCTCTGACTCACTCTTGCCTTATAAATTTTTTGATCTTCGGTAGAACAACGAGGCTAGAACCGATCAAGTAACGCTAACCGTGAAAGGGATTCGGCCTTATGGTATAATAATAATAATTTGAATGCATAATAAATTTTATTCTTTTATTATCCCATGATATATTTTTTATTATTCACTATCATACGTCAAGGTACGATAAAATCATCCAGAATTCTTTCATAGCAATTACCAAGTTTTTTCATTGTTCTGCCTGTGCCAATTTCCCAAACTTTTATGGCTAATGGAAGCATAACCTCGATCTGTTCAACCGATTTGGAATCATATAAAGTTTCAGTAGGAAGAAGTGAAGAGATTCGGATGTTAATCTTTCTCTTAATAGTGCCATAAAAGAACAAGCGTAAAATCGAAATTTATTATTTATGAAGTGAATAATTTATCTAATATTTAGAATTCATATTCTAAATGTGAAGTGCATTGTTTGCGTCGATGTTAGATTGCATGACATGTATTATTAATGAGTATTTCGATTAATCAGCAGTATTCTCTGTTAGAATAGGCAAAGCGCCCACTAATTCTGCTCAAACAGAATTACAATTTAGGTATCAGGCTGATTTTATTCATTGGGAATTAGTGTTATTATATAAAAAAAAAGATTGTACTATATTTAGATAATAAAATACCGATGAAAAAAATCTTTTGATATCTAAGTTAATCTTACTACCTATCTTTAAAAAATTCTTATCCATTTCCAATGATTTTTTTTGTAACATTTTACCATCAGTATCCACTTTAGATCTCCTTTAATAAAGAATTTACTAGTTTCGAGAGAAAACTCACAAACGAGAAGTATCATAAGAAATATATAATCCCAAATCGCCCCCATAACCTACACTTGAATAAAAAAATGATCCCTCCGAAGTAACAAGAATTTTTATATAGGTCTTGTTATTTTGCACCACTCTCGATCGAAGAAAAATCTCATAAAGCCACCCTCATGCAATAAAAAAGCAACCCCTGTCAGCCGAAGACATTGTACTTTGAAATTCTACTTTATCTTTAAATTTTTTAGTTCGAGGTGTAGTGTAACTTTTCAGGTGAGTGAAAAAAATAGTCATCCGTTGTGTTTTTTATTTTTACGATAATATGAATAGAAGCGCGTAAAAACACCATTTTTACAAGAATCGACGTCAATTATTAGAATTCTAAAGCGTTCTCCAATTTGAATGAAAGTTGGTATTCATGGATTTTTAGGGTCACTTATTTCAAAACTCGAATTAGAATTCTGAAATTCCAGTTTGTGCACTCGATATGCCTGACTAAAATAGTGATAGTTGTTTTATTTGAATGAAAATGTGTACTCCGGGAATTTTAGGGTCACTAATTATGAACCCATATATCCAAAATTTAAAGTAGCCAATACTTTATCCAGAACAAATAAAAACATTTATGGGATTTGTCTGAAGCTAATTTTGTGATGCTAATTTTGATAATAAAAACTTGTATATCTGTGCCTCTCATTCATAATACTTGATTGCCTAATTGCCTAAGCCTGAGTTGTGACATTTTTATTATCCATACATATTAAAATTCATGACCCAAATCCACACTCACCTACGAGTGCAAGCAGAGTGTGCATGGTGTGCATTTTCTTTGCACGTTTCATTTTTCCGTTGTTTTCCCTGAACAGCGAAGTTTTCGCACACTTATCACGTCTCAGTTGCGATAGTCTTGCAAAGCACTGCACTGAAAATTCAACGAGTTCACCGCACTTTTTGGTAGCGTGTGCTGCACTCTGTTTACTGAGAAACGCTAGCCAAATGCATCCGGGTGGAAGACTCACAACATTGACTACACCTCAACAAGATCCCGTGGGACATCCGGACAAACTGGATGTAGTTCAGCTCAGAGGGAATTTATTCTGTTGGTCACGCTTCAGTCTAGAAAAACAAAAATAAGGAAAGACTACTGGCTCGAAGGACCAACGAAATCTCAATGAATTCAAGGGAATTCTAAGAGCTATGCAAATTCGAAGCTAAATTTGAAGGAGTCCTAGAAACTCGAAAATCCCCTTGAAAAGTGCCGCATCCACTAAACTGGTTGAAAAATAAGATTTCAGAAGAAAGAGAGGTACAAAAGTCAAATCACGTGTTTTCACTAAATTAGAATCGGGTGAACATATTCCTGACACCTGACCTGTAAAGCACCATTGACGAGAGGACCGCACTGGCACTGCGAGAAGCTGGGATAAGAAAAAAAAAGATAAGGGTAGATGGTGCGGATTAATTTTTTTTTATGTGGTATTTTTGCCAGGGATAGGGATTAAGCCTGGAAAAGGGAATTTAGAGCATTTTCCTCGACGAGATCGCACTTTTCGGAGTTGCTCTCGTCGCCGAGGTTTCGCATACTCGATTATTCGATTATGCACGTTGAAACCGGTGCTTGAAACGGCCGCTTCGAGAGTCGGCGGTTCAGTGCGAGAGTAAAGCTTTTGTGTGGAATCTGCGATACGAGGGTGATAAGAAAAATTGGACCAAGTGAGATGAGAGATGGAAAATGCGCATGATCCGCGCAGGAGTTCTGCTTTTCTGGCAAAAGCAGCGAGAAGCGCTAGCTTTCATTCTAGGAGACGGCCTTGCGTCGAGCACGTGGTGTCGTCTAAAAGCGAGGAAGACATTGACACTGAAATTATTGACTCGAGCTCATTCCTCTCGTGTTCCACATTTTTTTATAGATATATGCTGGAAAAATGAGGGTTGCATATTTCATTCATACAAGGATTTGATTGAGGGGTGGGAATTCAATTCTTGGAAATAAGATGTTGATGAAGTGGATTTGATGTCTACAGTGTGGCGTAGAGGAAACTGATGATGTCAATAAGGAAAGCCTTTTCAGCAACGGTTTAAATGACCTTCATGGAAATGTACTACAGTAAGGATTGTGGCTTGTAGAGTTAGAAACTGACTTTAAGTCAAAAGCAAGTGAACTAAAAGGAAAAGAATCACGCAGACTTGAAACTTCTTAACAAAGCTTCGATCATGGAAATTTTTGTCTTACGTTCGAGCTGTGAGAGAAGGTGGCACAAACACGGAAATAAATATAATTTACTCTTAGAAAGAAATATAAAAATTTGATATATAATACAGGCGGACGATATTTGTACCCAAAGACCGGACAAGGTGTCCCCGAAGAGATTTGATGTCCTAAAAACCAATACGTTATCCACATTTTTCCTTTACCTCAGGATTTCGAGATATCCTAATCTAAAGCTTAGATCTGGTGACACTGCCTCTTATTACTCCTGCTTACCTTTTATTTCCATTTTAGATCATCCCGAACTGATTTTTTTCCTGCAAGATATGCCGATTGTACTAATTCCATTTCTTATGTTACTTATGAATTAAAAAACAATTAATAATATTTAGCGTAAGTATTGTGATGAGAATGATTTTCTCAAAGCCGAAGGCAGGAATTGTTCTGAATTTTACTGATTGCTATAAATTAAAGGATGTAGTTCAATAAAAGCCAGCAATTGGCATTCTTCCAGTTGCATACATACTTCACTTTTATGCACACCAAACGGTTTCAAACGCATTTGAGATAAGAATGTATATACGTTTCGAAGAAATTCTACAGCAACAAAAACTACGAACATCGAAACGATGGAAGTTTGAAATCGTTTTCTCGAATTTCTTATGTTACAAATGGGCACTTTTGGAAATTGTTTGTTCCGTTTTAGAAGTGTTTAATTTTTATTATGTGGGTGAACCTTACTGTTCATATAAATCGAAAATAATGGGTGGATCTCGAATACTCATGCTCAGGCAATACGATCTTGAAAAAGGGTATAGAGACAAGATAAGCTAATGTTCACTTCAGGAAAAATATGGTTATGTTCAATGTTCTTTATCGCAAAGTGATCGAATGAAAATGCAGCAGATTATTTTTCTATTAGTTCAATGATATTTTTAGAGCTTTGAATGCTGCTTTGTCTCGGATGTTTAGTGGTGGATCCATGTTTCGTCCACAGTTACGAATCGATGCGAAAAGTCCTACGAATTTTGAATGAACTTCGCCAAACACTGCACTAAAACATCTTTTCGGTTGCGCTTTTGATTCGGCGACCTTCCGTAAGCATATGATGAATTTTTTCCACCATATCTGATATGGCGATCTCAATTGGACGTCAGGAGTGCGTGCTACATTTTCAGTTGTGTTTCCGCCATGTTCAAATTCGTTTATCCAAAAATAGCTCTGATCTGCGTGGCCGTCCAATTTTTCGAAGAAAAATGATCTATCACTGAACAGAAGTCTTCTTTCTCCATTTTTTAGAAAACTGAAGCTAGGTAGAGGCTAGTTTAAAGAGTGCTATTTCTTGGCCATATATTACAAAGTTCATTTCGGTGCTATATAGCGAGAAATTGACCTTACTTATTAAACGAACCTCGTATCATTTCTAAAATGCAATAGAATATAGTAAAGTAAAATGATGACGTGTTTAATCTTGAAGTAACGCACGAAGGGGTTGAAATGATGAAAGTTATTTGACACTTGTATGAGTATGTTTCTTATCGGATTTAGAAGAGAAGGCGGTAACTCTGTCTCCGCGGATGTGGCGCCCATGTCTGCGTAATAAGTCTCGCATTCGAAAACGTATCTCTAATTATTATTCTCAGCGCGAATCGATTGGTCGTGTCTTGCCTAAAGAGTAATATAGCGGCGAAGCCGGTACTGTTCCCCCGTGGCAAGAATGGTAATGTTCTTATAGGACGCATCGATCGCTGCCAGACCAGTAGGTATGTATTACGGACATCGAGTGTACCTACATACCTAGGTGCCTCTTAAATTTATCACGATGCTTTCTCCAAGTCGCCCTGCCTACGTAGTACATACCTCCTACCTTATGGCATGTGGTGGGTATGAATGCAGCCCTGTCGATGGAATTGTACCCACGATCGATAGAAATATACGGAACGTTCAGTGTCTCCACGGTCACGTGAAACAACAAAAGCGTCTTTCGCACAATTGTCTGTTTTCACCGAAATTGACTATAATTAATTATACGGCGTCTAACTATGCACGCGGCTCGCTCCGTTCGCAAGTTTGAGCACGCCTAGGGCACACGTCCGTCAGATCACGCGCTTCGCGCTCGATAATGTATTTACCTCGTTCTAAGCTCTCGGTCCATGTATTTCCCCATATTTGAGCAGATATATTTTGAAGTTAAACGTTAAATAATTGACAACTGAATTGGGTGATTGTGGATTCTCTATCGTTAAAGCTCCTTCAGCTTCAGCGAGTCCATTCTTATCACATGTCTTGTGCTTCGGAGTCGATTTACGTCCAAAATGTGAAATTTTCTGTATTATGTTGACGTCTATTATATTACATTTATTTGATATTCCTGTATTTACCTTAATTTGTTTGATTAACTATGTTTTTCGCATTCGTTCTATTTCGTCATTGATCGAAGAAAATGATTTATTACTAGACTGTTGGGATGATTTTTGTAACGGATATTGTGGCTGTCTTGCAAGGGTTATAGAGATATTTCATGGTTTCATTGCAAGCTCATGGTGTCCAGATTATCGAAAAAACAGAAAGAAACCTCTTTCAGATATATATTTTTCAAAATAGTGATAAAGTTAAAAATTCCCAATTTCTGATTATGCAAATTCTGGCTCTCCTTTGAGGGTTGAAGGGATCTTTTGTGGCTCATTTGAGAGCTCAGGATGTTCCGCTGGTAAAAAATGAAGGGAAAGCTCTATCAGAAATGATTTTTTTATTCATTTTTTTCAAAATAGCGAAAAATTGAAAACAGTTCCTGATTATAGAAATGTTGGCTCTCCTCTAAGGGCTGAAGGGATATATTATGGCTCATTTGAAAGCTCAAGAGGTTCTGATAATAGGTGGCAGGACTAACAAGCTGGCAACTATTGCCGCCACAAGCCTCTAGTTTTCTAGATCCTTAAAACAGACGACTTCAAGGGACCAAAAATAGTTTTTTATGAAGTTATTGACGAAGGATGACTGGAAATTGTAAAGAATAATAATAAATTATTGTAAGTGTGATGAAGGATCTGGCAATAGAAAATTTAGAAGAAATCTAATATTGTGGTCAAACATATTTTTAGAAATGTTTTATTTCTACATTTTTAATCAAAATTGTATTGAGAAGATCGCTTCAAAATCAAGATTATATGGTGAACTGCTATCGGTGCAATGGGCCCTATTTCAGATGTATAAAAACTTGTGTCGTGGATGAATTCATAGGTAATTCATAGAGAAGAAACTGATTTTCTTGTGAAATTCGAGAAGATTTAGGTGAAAGATTTGGCAATACATTTTTTTTGTAACTTTCTCACTTCTACGTTGGATTTGAAAATATTTTTGAGTGTTTAGCACCGCTAAGTAGTGATCATTGATAGCGGCTTCGGACTATTTCTTCGAAAAAAGTAGAAATATAATTTTTTGGAAAATTTGACAGGTCTTGATAACGGATGTCTTGACAAATTCACATTTTCAGGTTCCAAACACAATTAAATGTGTTTCGTTATAAATTTCAACAAAAGTGGTACTTCTTGACCAACTATAAACAAATACTACTTTTGGTTTCTACTTGTGGGTACGTTATTTTGGAAATTTTGAAAATATCAATTGGAATTCTCTAAGGTTCGACCTTAACACTTTCTGGTGGTTTCAAAAGTTCCAGGCCAACAATTATTCAGATGGGCTCAAATATGAAAAAGTAAATAAAAATGTCTTCATAAACATGCATCTTGGCATCACTTTATAGTCACAAAATTATAAATTTTACGAATATGATTCTTTATTTAGAAGAAAATTGCCTAAATAAACTCGCTATTGATTATAATGAATGCACATATATCTAAGGAATATAAACAATTATTTAATGTACGAGTCAATTGTAATGAGCAATTTATTTGAAGAAATTCTTTAGTATATCAGTTTGTTGCAGAAAAAAAAATTATTTTGTCTTAAAATCGACGTAATTTAATATTGAAATGGTAGAAGCAACGAAAATTTGTCATAATTCGAAAATTTATAAACAACTTTTTAAGTTTGTAAACAATTTTTTGACCTATCAAGTTCCATGGGTAGACCAGCGGACATAATAGAAAAGGTAATGTTGGAATGAGAACATTTGATTGAAAGATGATTTTCCATGGAAAAGAATTAAAAATTTCGATTGTATAAAAATGTGAGTTACGAAAAAACTAATAGCACCATTCGATTCTACGCGAAAGATTACATAGAGTCTATGTGTTATACAATTTTCCTTCAACTCACCTCTCTTATAAACTCTCTTTAGAAAAAAACTATCTTTTTTCGAAATTAAAAAAAGTGATTAAGTTAATTGCTTTTCAGTTGTGCTGAAAACAGTTTTGAAAATTAATTAAAGGAAATGACTAAAAAATTTTGAATTGAATTTTGTCGAAAACTCCCCATTTGAGTGTTCTTCAAAATTCAAAAACAAACATTAAAAAGAAAAAATCAAAAAACCTTATGAATAGTAATGCGGAAGACTTTCAAATTTGACAATGCATTTTCAGAAGCAAAATAAAATAGAAAACTTTTTTTTCTCAAAGATCGAAGTAAAATCTATTTTCTTATGAAAATTTTTGGTGTATTGAAAAAGAAACACCCAAAAAGTTCACGAATCCAAACCAGACTTCGAGACTATCCGCTTTTTCGACTCATTAGAGACAAATATACAATAAATGTACAAACAAAAAAGAAAAAAGAGGGAGAATAAGGAAAGAGTCAACCAAACCCAGCCTTACACTCTTTCCGTCTTTTTTATACTACTAGGGACCAACATGTTTCGAAGCCAATTTAGACTTTTCCATCAGGAGTATCTTATGGAATAACTACAGTTATGAATAATAAAACAGAAATTAATTTTGTATATGTGCATGGCACCTTTTTTTGACCAAATTCCAGTAGATTTATTAAATTTATTGTTATTGTCATTTGAAGTTCCTTTGTTATTTTTTTTGTTGATGTCAAAACATATTTTATTGTTAATATGAAATATATTTTTTGGAAAAACCATGAAACTTGCAGTCTGTCATTAGATCCTTCTGTATCTATTTTACTTCAATATGGTTTAAGAATTTGATGAAGCTAGCATTTTTTTAGAAATGTGTTATTGCTCTGGATTATTACTTTTTTTCTTTTCCAAAAATAGAATAATCCGAATAGATTGGCTTCGAATCAACACAGAAAAATTTCAAAATTAATCAAGAATGAAGAAAAGGAAAGCAAAAAAATTGACTTCACATTACTTAATTCATTAAAATTATTCACTATTATGCAGATTATGCAAAAATAAATATATTACCGAACAAAATTTTTCCAAGTTTAAAAATTCTGACCACGCTTTGGTAATTCATTTGTTTGTTTATTTTCACATAATCTGCAAATTAATGAATATTTTTAATCAATTTGATTATGTAAAATCAATTTTTTATTCTCTTTACTTACTTTTTGGATTGATTTCAAAAGTTTTTTCATTTATTTTAATTTCTGAAAGGGCATTGTTAAAATTTGAGTGTTTTCCGCTTTATAATTTACAGGGTTTTGAAATATTCTCTTTACTTACTTTTTGGATTGATTTCAAAATTTTTTTCATTTATTTTAATTTCTGAAAGGGCATTGTTAAAATTTGGGTGTTTTCCGCTTTATAATTCACAGGGTTTTGAAATTTTCCCTGATGTTTGTTTTTAGTTTTGGAGAACACTGAAATCTGGAGTTTTTTTAATTTCAATTTTTTTCAACTTTTTAGTTATTTTTTTTAATTAAACGAAGATTTATATTTTTTAATTCAGTTATTTTCTAATTTTTCTCATTTTTTAAAGCAAATGATTCTTTTCTAATGAATTTGTTTCTTTGCATCATTTTAATGAATGCATGAAATCGGGAGTTCTTCCAAATTTTCAATTTTTTAGTTTTTTTAAATGTTTTCTGGTTTTAAATTAAAATATTTTTCCGATTTTGTTTCTCATTTATCATTTGTTAAGATAACGTGAAACTGGAACTTCCTCTAAAATTTCGATTTCTTAGATATTTCAAAAGTTTTTAGTCTTAAATTGAATTATATTTTCCTAAACTTGCTTTTTTTATTATATTTCCTGAGATAACGTGAAAGTAGAAGAATTTTCAAAATTTCAATTTGTGAGTTATTTTCCAGTTTTTCATGTAAATTATTTGTCAAGTTGCTCGTTTTATTTAATGGAATTACTTATGTATAATTAGGTGTGGAAATTTATACAATATGAATCTCGAGAATTTGAGATGTAATAACTGATTATTTCATTAAATCTCGACGTTTTTGGACTCACTGATTGAAAAAAAATAGATTTTACTTTGGAGTCTGCCTGTCGTTGTCGTTGTTTGTGAACACGTTAACTTTCGAAGGAATGATTCGATTGTATTGCCTTTTGGTACACTGTTATAAGGCCTTAACATTGAGAGATAATTCATTACCCAGCTATTTTTGACCAACGGCTCTGGCTTCTATACATCGAAAATACTTTCCAAAAAATCAAAAATTCAATTTTTCAGCAAAACCATACGGAATATGGGAAAAGTGTTGGAAAGCGCAATTATTCATCTCAAAAAGATCTAAACATTTTTCTGAAATAATTTTTTTTGTAAGGCGTATACTTTTCGTTTTAATCGTGAAGAATATAATTGAAAATAAAGAAATTCCACTTCACAGAAAAACTGTACACGATACGAAAAAATATTTTCAAAAAATTGTTCTCCTGAAAAATATCTACAAATTTACTTGAGACTCCGAGTAATTAATGAGGATAATTCCTCGAGAATCCTTAATTACTGCGACAAGTATCTGGCAAAAAGTCCTCGCCTTCTTTTGCGCACTTTCACGAGACAGTACCCACTGCTTTGACTGCTGCTTTGTCTCGGGTGTATAGTGGTGGATCCAGGTTTCGTCCACAGTCACAAATCGACGCAAAAACTCCTGCGGATTCCGATTACTTTACGCCAATTACTGCGCTGAAACGTCTTTCCGGTTGCGCTTTTGATCGGGAGTCAACTATCTGCGCGGCGATCCAATTTTTCAAATAAAAATATTTTATCACTGCACCTAACTCTTCTTTCTCCTTTTTTTCGACAACTACTGACACGCTTACTTAAAACGTATGCCAAGCGTAAACTAAGCATCGGTTTTGGCAGAAGCTTGGTAGAGGTTAGTTTGGAGATTGCTATTTCTTGGCCATATACTACAAAGTTCATTTCAACGCCATCTAGCAGGAAACTTACCTCACTTATCAAGCGGCCCTCATATGCACTTATTGATTTACATTTACATTCTAGAAGTTCGTTTAAAAGTCAACATGAGTTGAAAAGTAAGAAGAACAGGTCAAACGTTTTTCAGGGCTGTCCGAGTCGGAGGCAAATTAGCAAAAAATTTGCAGAACAGCTTTTACAGTATTACGACTCTGCTCTGCTGCAGTGGGTATGCATTGTATACCTGCGGTGGAAGTTCTGCTCCGGTGTCAACATGGAAATAGATCGGGTAGCAGCAGTGCACGTAAACGCAAAGTGTCAGGGTGGAATTCACGGTAGTATTTCACTCCGCCCGTTGGCGTAGGTCAATGGGCATGATATATTAATGGTTGTCGTGGCAAGGAAGCACTGGAACCCCCTAAGTTAAGAGTGTCATTAGATATGGTCGCCCGACATAAAAAGGTCGGTCATTGTTTCCTTGCTCAAATTATCAACAAGAAAAGAGGGTGAAAAGACCACACCTTTCAGTCCTTGAACTCCAAGAAACCTGCAAGCATGAACTACGATATAAGTCTCGTATGTCAATTAGCCTCCGAGCTTTCGATTCCCTCGGTTATGGTTATTGCACCTCATTCCCCTAGGAGAAACTCACAATAATCTCCACTCATGTTCTTAATGAAGGGCTTTCATTTCTTCTACTTATTTCAATTTAGTTTAATAAAAATGAAGTCTTCTGTGTAACGTCAGAGTTTATTTTGATAAGCTTCAAATTGTCGACTGGGACGTATTGAATTGTTTACGGCTTCTCATTCGATAACTGAAGTTGAGCAGCGCGTGGTTTGGTTATATTCGGATGGGTGCCGTCGTACTGTATGGAGTGTATTTATCAGCTTTTAAGTTGCTTTTACTCTCGAACTAATTTATGCTATTATACAGGTATGTATACCGGTTTCTGATGTCACGAAAAGCTTTAATTTTGAGAATTTAGGGTAAAACTTTTTAAAGCTCTGTCAAAACTCTATTAGTTTTTTTTTCCACAAAAAAATAGCAATTAATAATTGACTAAAAAAATGGTTTTAACAAGTAATTATCGCTAAAACTGTCGGGGTATACTTTCTGAAGAAGATACAAGATAAAAAGCAGCATAGCGTAAGAGATTTAAAAAAGTAGGTTTTTTTCCCTCTTGCCCATAAAAGGCCATAAGTGAATGATCATGAATTGTTTAAACAACTGAAAAATGTATTTAAAAATTATCACTCCCAGAACTCATTTAGTATGTCATTATTTCTGAAAAAATACTACCTTCAAATGATTTTGTCAGAGGGAGAAAATAATTCAAGAAAGGAAAGTTAATTATACAATTGAAACATATCTTAAACAAAAGATCTCACTCCTAGCATTCATTGAGTATCTGAATAATTCCAAAAAATTCTAACTTTCCATGATTCACAAGGGAAGAAAAATTGCTTGAACATATAATACTTGTTTGAGCAATTGTAAATTATTTGAAAAATACACGAAAAAATGTGATAACTGAAAAATTCCGAAAAATACAATTTTCGATACCAGGGATTTTCCGGGAAAAAATTCGAAATCGAAAATTCCCGAAATTGGAAAATTTTGGACTATTCAGAATTTAAAAATCTAGTTAATAAAAAATTGTTATGAAATGAAAAATATAATAATAAATAAATAATAATATACATTTATTTTATGAACTTATTTTTAATTTTATTTATCATTTTTTATTTTAATTTAATTTATTATGACAACAATTTTTTAATTGTTTAGATTCGGGAATTGTGTAATTCGGACATTTTTCTGTGTCAGCAGTTTCATAGAGGCAGATATTCTATCATGTTGGCTATTTTATTTCGGGAATTTTTAAATTCGGTAGTAGTATAATCTGTCGGAAATTGAATTATTTTGAAATTCTCAAATTCGAAAATTTTCATTGTCGTTACTCGTATAATTTCGGAAATTTTATATTTCGAATATTTTCTTCCTGGGGAATTTTACAGTGTCGAGAATTTTATTTTTCGGAGTCTTTTAGTCCTTCCAAAAAGTTGTGTGTTTTCTCAATAATAATAATAATTTATGTCAAGTATACTTCCGAAAAGGTCACTCAAGAATATCAACTTGATTCATTGACTAGGGGTTCGTTTTGCATCTTAGTTGAAAGTCTTAAAAGGATTTAAGGCGCTGATTATTAGAAATTAAGTTATTGAGGTGAAGGTCCCGGTCCGTAACCTACTAAGAAGCTGGAAAGAATAAAATCCTATTCGGATGCCTCAAGCGACATTTGAATGCAATAAACTTTCTTCTTACGTGAAGAATAATCCATTTTCAATCGAAAATGTCATTGAACGCAAGTTTAAGGATGCATGAATCAAATAATCAAGAATTTGAACGAACATACTCAGTGTGCCAGTTCGTAACACTCGAAAGTCCTCTTTGAGTCAGTTCGTAACCCAATGATGAGCCGGTTCGTAACCGGCTTATCAATGCAAGTGAATTCAGGATTATGGGTTTCTTTGACTATTTTTATGGACTATATTCAATTATTATCACGATTTTTAAGCTTTTGTTTGAAGTAGTTGATTTTCAGAGACTCGTCAAAGTTGACACTAACTGACGTGAACAGCAAATTGCGCCAAGTGCGCCATTTTGTATACTAACCTCACAATCGATTCGAGAACTGTCAATTTCTAAAGGACGCATTCATTCTTTGTTTTTGATTAAAGGTGAAAGTTAATATAGATATTTGAAGAATATAAATTGAAGTAAAGATCTGCCTAAGCGTTTTAACGATATGTGTCATATTTTAATTTCTATAAAAGTTTTTTCCATATCCGTCACTGCTGATATTTCGGTGCCCGTTCGTAACCGACCCAGAAATTATTGTATTTCGACATGAAAAGCTACTTATTCAAATGATTGTACTCGAAACAAGGCGAACGTTATCACTGTCCACTGGATCGCCACTTTTTTTACTCACTACACGCCGAGCTGTCAAGTTTCGTGTAGTAATTTCCGTGCTGGTCTTATAGTCAGCTGGTCTAAAAGTATATTTGACCACAGTGGAGGGCAGAGCGCGACGTTTATATATTTTTTTCGAATTGATAAACGCTATATAATGCCTACCATCTCATATCAGTTTTGTACGTTTTTATTTTTACTTTGAAAAGAGATTTACATCAACCAACAGTTTCTATTGTATTATATAAAAAATCAATTTATACACTTGCTGGGTTACGAACTGGTCGGGGTTTACGAACCGGGGCCTTTACCCTACCAATAGTTCGCACACTGCCGATAATGTTTCTAATTCAAGATTCAGATTTTCTCTCCATTGCAAATCTCTTCTCTATTTTAATTTTCTACTCTTTAAATCTGTCTGAAAATACAAAGAACTAAGAGAGCCTCGCCTTGTTTGCGAGCGGCATAGTGTTAACGGTTTCTCACGAAACGTTTAATTACCAAGAGTTCTGTTTCTTTCTGTCGGTTCGTAGATCGGGCGCTAACAACCTCGGTGCGTGTTTACATGAATGTCCATGCGTTTTGCGAGCTGTGCAATCATTCGCTCATTCCTCGCCTGGAGCGTTCTTCAGACGTGTCACCCGTAACGCTTCCTAGTTGGAGCGCAACGCAGTTGGTTGAACAGTCATTGACCAGCTTGCAGAATTCAAAATTCACTCACACCTTAAAATTAACATCAGTTTACTATAATTGCTGTACTTTTTGCTCCTCAAATGACAGGTTCCGTTTGATGGGCGAGCATTGAAAACCCATGCTTTTTACGAGCGGTCTCATCAACCGATGAGGGTCTCACGAGAAGTCAAATCTTTCTCTGCGAGTTTAAGATACTCGTTATATCCTTAGCCACGGCTGATTATTCGAACGTGCTTATGCATAGTTTGCTCTTGAGGCTATTGTTCCTTTCTGCATAGGGTGTCCCAGTTTTTACGCTCCTCTCCTATTTCAAGTGCTCTTAATCGGAAAGAGTACTCTTTTCAAGGAACGGGAGTGTTTGCTACAAAGAAGACAATTGATTTACTAGTCGTATATTAATGCTGAGAAAATGGTTTAATGCTTTGAAAGATTATGTTTTGAGAAATAGTTCCAGTTTTCACCGGTAAAGAATAGAATATTATGCACCTAGGGATAAAACACGCCTGCTTCATCCCGTGGTGCATATGATATTTTCTTCACACAGTAGATCCCGAGATATCAAAAGTGCTGCAGCTCAATTCAATCTTCCATTTAATTTAAAAATTATCCAATCTAATGAATCGAAAAATCTACTAGCCCAGCTTAACGACCTATGCAACCGATAGTCACGTTGTTTTTTTTTGCAAATAAACGGAAAGAAGAAATTTTTAACTTGAATTAGCTTGAAACGCTTTAAACCTCTGAAATTTGAAGTAAAAGCATTGAATTTTCAGCAAAATAGATAAATTTGCATCCAAATAGATGAATTTCAAACCAAAAGAATGAAATTTTAACAAAACATGTAGCAATTGTGATCGGGATTTGAAAGGGCCCTGGCTAGTTTTTCCTATTTCTGATCGGGTGCTGATTAAGAAAAATAGAAAGACCCTGGCTGGCTCTGTAACGCTGATTTAGCCGAACTCTATCTAGAACTTCTGACCAGGTCCTAACGGGAATAACCTTCTACCACCCATCTAGACCCTTTCGGTTTTCCGGTACGTTAAATATTCAGACGTGATATAAATATAAGTGAAGAACAATTTGTAAACAACAAAATGAATAATAATATTTACAT
>JAUMHM010000085.1:28385593-28415550 GCA_032362435.1 Melikaiella ostensackeni
TTCTTAGTTGATGCTGTGAAAAAATGAGTTTATTTCTTGAAATGTAGCCAAAATATGAATTTGTTTATGAAAATTGTTTGAATAATTATAATTCTTGTAAATTTGCATAGCATCATAGCAAAGAGTCATTGAAAAGACAATCTTAGTTGATTCCGTAGGAAAAATTAAGCTGATTCGTTGAAAAATATCCAAACTGTGAATTTGTTACTTAAAATTGTTAAAATAATTAATAATTCGTATAAATTTTCAAAATATCATAACAAAAAGTTATCGCAGAGACATTCTTAGTTGATTTAATGAAAAAATTGAGCCGATTCGTTGAAAAATAGCCAAAACATGAATTTTTTCATAAAAATTGTTTAAATAATTGATAATTTTTATAAATTTGCAAATAGTCATCAGCAAGACATTCTTAGTTGATGCTGTGAAAAAATGAGTTTATTTCTTGAAATGTAGCCAAAATATGAATTTGTTTATGAAAATTGTATGAATAATTAAAATTCTTGTAAATTTGCATAGCATCATAGCGAAGAGTCATTGAAAAGATATTCTTAGTTGATTCTGTAGAAAAAATTGAATCGATTCGTTAAAAAATATCCGAACTTCAAATTTCTTAATGAAAATTGTTGAAATAATCAATAATTCTTGTAAATTTGCAAAGTTTCATAACAAAAAGTTATCAATTCCGTAAAAAAAGTTAAGCCTTTCCGTTCAAAAATAATCAAAACTCAATTTTTTTTAGAAAATTGTTTTAATAATTAATAATTCTCATAAACTTGCGGAGTATCATGGCAACGAATCATCAGCAAGATATTCTTAGTTGATTCTGTAAAAAAAATTGAGCTTATTCCTTGAAAAGCAGCCAAAATATGAATTTGTTTATGAAAGTTATTTGAATAATTATTAATTCTTGTAAAATTGCAAAGAGTCATCGGAAATACATTATTAGCCGATAAGGTAAGAAATTGAGCTTATTCGTTGAAAAATTTCCAAATTGTGGTTTTGTTTATATAAATTGTTCAAATATTTGATAATTCTTGTAAATTTGCAACCCACCAAAACAAAAAGTCATCGGAGAGACACTTTTAGTTGATTCCGTAGAAAAAATTGAGCTGATTCATTGAGAAGTATCCAAACTGAGAATTTGTTTATGAAAATTGTTAAAATAGTTGCCAAATAGCATCTTTTTTCAATTAATCATGATAAAACATTAATATCTCTCTCATGTCATACCAAAATTCTCGATTTTAATGAGCCAAATATTGTCATTCCTCAAAAATATCTTTTGTTCGTTACATTCTTTATAACGTTATGAAAATTTATTTTTAATTACTCCCCCCCACTGGAAATTATCTCTAGATAGTTCTAGTACAGAAATAAGTTCTTCGTTGATAAATCTGAAAATCTGGAAAAAATGGTACTTCTAAAAAATTACAGAAACAAAAATGTTAACTTTGTTGTTGAATGAAAAATTAAAAACAATTTCCATCAAAAGTCGAAACACAAATTCCTTCAGAATTTGAAAGGCTTTCATTCAAAAAAAAACGTCCCAATCGAATTAATAGTGTAGGCTAACACTGTGCGCCGCAGAGTGGGACAAAACTGGATTTTTTGGACAAATCAGACTGCAGGTCACAATTTTGATCCAATTAGGACTTTTTTACTTTATAATGAAAGCTGATTAAATTCCGCAGAGACTCCTCGAGTCGGATTTTTCAATTTTTGTTTTTACGAAAAACTGTGTAAAGAAGAAAAGTGAGCAAAAGGTATTTTCAACAAAATCATTTTTCCACTTGCAAAAAATAAATTGTATAGACTTAAAATCGATGAAAATTAATACATATGCACTGAAGGAACATAAGTAGTTTATGTTATAATTAATTAAATTGTGACAAACAAATTCTATATATAGTTACAAATCTGAGATTTCTGCCCTGAGAAAAAATTTTTCTCGACCACAGTTGTTTCGATTCTATATTTAAGAGTAAGTTATTAACAAAAAATCTATAAAAAGATAATTCATGTTGTTGCAAATAAACTTTATAAACAAATATTCAGAGCTTGATATTCTCATACGTATAAAAATCTTTCTTGCCTGAAATTACTGCAGTACGTTATGAAAATTTTACTCAGTACTAAGAAATGCTATTAATTAACAATTTATATTGTTATAAATGAATTATATTAAAAAATACTTCATTATAACATTATCAGTTGTTAATTTGCGGTATTTTTCACACCTATTTAAAATTTGCATAGCCTATTGCTGTAATTTACGTGAAAAAAAGGAACATTTTTTCTTATCTGAAAATGTTAAAATCGTATTTGTTAATATAATTTATGCATAAAAATATAATTTGACTTTCAAGTACTGGGTGAAATTTTTAAAACTTACTATTCATTTATAAATTTGTCGTTGTTAGTTATATCTCAAATATCGAATTGCAACAATTATAGTCGTCAAAAATTTGTCTTCTGTGCAAAAATCTCTGATTTGTGTAATTATATATAAAATTTGTTTATAACAATTAAGTTAATGATAACATGAATTATTTATTTTTCTTAAGTGTGGTAGTAAAAAAATTATTTTGTTAGAAGTTCCTAATATCGACTTTTCTTCTCTACACAGTATTTCGTAAAATCAAAAATTCAAAAAATCCGCCTGAAGCAGTCTCTGCAAAAGTTAATCAGCTTCAATTCTAAATAATAATCGAGAAAAATTGTGGCGGAAATATTGAAATTTAAAAAGAAGTTGACCTCAAATTTCAAAATGGTGTAAATAAAAGTATCTCATTCCAATAAGTAACTCAAAAATGTTGAACTTACTTAATACTCAAAACTCAAAATCTATCATCTTTGAGCTGAAAATATTAAAAATCAATTTATTAAAATTATAACTATTCGCAATTTAACGTCTTTAAATTGTAGGTATTTCAAACGAGGGAAAAATGGAGACAAAACCGTCCAAAATTGCAAAGATATAAACAAAATCTTGAATTGCATACATTCTTTAAAACAATTTTAAAGTGAAACAGGAACAGTAGCGAACTTTCAAATCGCTAGTCCGCAAATTCTTAATGTAAGGAAATAAAAAGTATCTTTTTTCCAAAAGGAATCTTTAGAAATACACAATTTCGAGTTTGAGTTCTTTCAAATTACAAATTTCAAACTAAATAAAAAATTTAAAGATTGAGAAATTTTTCTACTTTAAATTGGAAGCACTCAGGTTTGAACAAGCTCAAATTAAGAACTTCCAAATGATTAATTCTATCTGAAACAATTTAAAATGGAGTAGTTATATATGTTAAAGGAAAAAATAGTTTGAAATTTAAAAATTGAGCACAAAAAATCTAATGTGAAATCTTCAAAACTGAACAACTTCCAAATAAGCGATTAGCAATTGCGACAATTGAAATTTTAAGAAATAAAAAGTAGACAATTTCCATAAAGTCCATAAAAAGGGTCATACTCAGAAGGCCATAATTTCGGTGCTATTAGAGATAGAGCAAAATTGAGTCTCCTTTAATTAATACACTGGTAACTTTCATCCGCTAAGATCAAGAAATGAGTTATTTTCGAAAACGAGAAACTTTATTTAAAAAGTGAATGTTACTCAGAATTTTGTAGAAATGGTCATATTCAGAAGGTTATAATTACGGTGCCATTAGAGCTAGAACAATGTTTTTTTATATCTACTCGAAATTGAGTCTCCTTTAATAATTTACTGGCAACTTTAATCAGCAATGCTCAAGAAATAAGTTATTTTGGAAAACGAGAAATTTTATTTAAAAATGAATGCTACTCAGAATTTTGTAGAAACGGTCATATTCGGAAGGTTATAGTTTCAGTGCTATCAGAGCTAGAACAATGTTTTTTTATATCTTCTCAAAATTAAATCTTCTTTAATTAATTTACTGGCAATTTAATCAGCAATGCTCAGGAAGTGAGTTTTCATAGAAAACCAGAAATTTTATTCAAAAAATTAATGTTACTCAGAATTTTGTAGAAACGGTCATATTCAGAAGGTTATATTTTCGGTGCCATTAGAGCTAGAACAATGTTTTTTCATATCTTCTCAAAACAGAGTCTTCTTTAATTAATTTACTGGCAACTTTAATCAGCAATGCTCAATATATGAGTTATTTTGAACAAGAGAAATTTTATTTTAAAAATTGATCTTACAAAGAAGCCTATAAAAAGTGTCATACTCAGAAGGCCATAATTTCCGTGCTATTAGAGCTAGAGCCAAATTGAGTCTCCGTTAATAATTACACTGGTAACTTTCACCCGCAATGCTCAGGAAATGAGTTATTTTAGAAAACGAGAAATTTTATTTAAAAAATTAATGTTTCTCAGAATTTTGTAGAAACGGTCATATTTAGAAGGTTATAGTTTCGGTGCCATTAGAGCTAGAACAATATTTTTTTATATCTACTCAAAATTGAATATTCTTTAATTAGTTTAATGGCAACTTTAATCAGCAATGCTCAAGAAATGAGTTATTTTGGAACAAGAGGAATTTTATTCAGAAAATTTATGTAACAAAGTCCATAAGAAAGGGTCGTACTCAGAAGGCCATAATTTCGGTGCTATTAGAGCTAGATCAAAATCGAGTCTCCGTTAATTAATACACTGGTAACTTTCACCCGCAATGCTCAGGAAATGAGTTATTTTAGAAAACGAGAAATTTTATTTAAAAAATGAATGTTCCTCAGAATTTTGTAGAAACGGTCATATTTAGAAGGTTATAGTTTCGGTGCCATTAGAGCTAGAACAATGTTTTTTCATATCTTCTCAAAACTGGGTCTTCTTTAATTAATTTACTGGCAACTTTAATCAGCAATTCTCAATATATGAGTTATTTTGAACAAGAGAAATTTTATTTAAAAAATCGTTGTTACAAAGAAGCCCATAAAAAGGGTCATACTCAGAATGCCATTATTTCGGTGCTATTAGAGCTAGAGCAAAATTGAGTTTTGTTAATAAATACACTGGTAACTTTCATCCGGAATGCTCAGGAAGTGAGTTATTTTAGAAAACGAGAAATTTTATTTAGAAAATGAATGTTACTCAGAATTTTGTAGAAACGCTCATATTCAGAAGGTTATAGTTTCGGTGCTATTAGAGCTGGAACAATGTTTTTTTTATATCTACTCAAAATTGAGCCTCCTTTAATTAATTTACTGGCAATTTTAATCAGCAATGCTTAAGAAATAAGTGATTTTGGAAAACGAGAAATTTTATTTAAAAATGAATGTTACTCAGAATTTTGTAGAAACGGTCATATTCGGAAGGTTATAGTTTCGGTGCTATTAGAGCTAGAACAATGTTTTTTTATATCTTCTCAAAATTAAATCTTCTTTAATTATTTTACTGGCAATTTAATCAGCAATGCTCAGGAAGTGAGTTTTTATAGAAAACGAGAAATTTTATTTAAAAAATGAATGTTACTCAGAATTTTGTAGAAACGGTCATATTCAGAAGGTTATATTTTCGGTGCCATTAGAGCTAGAACAATGTTTTTTCATATCTTCTCAAAACAGAGTCTTCTTTAATTAATTTACTGGCAACTTTAATCAGCAATGCTCAATATATGAGTTATTTTGAACAAGAGAAATTTTATTTTAAAAATTGATCTTACAAAGAAGCCTATAAAAAGTGTCATACTCAGAAGGCCATAATTTCCGTGCTATTAGAGCTAGAGCCAAATTGAGTCTCCGTTAATAATTACACTGGTAACTTTCACCCGCAATGCTCAGGAAATGAGTTATTTTAGAAAACGAGAAATTTTATTTAAAAAATTAATGTTTCTCAGAATTTTGTAGAAACGGTCATATTTAGAAGGTTATAGTTTCGGTGCCATTAGAGCTAGAACAATATTTTTTTATATCTACTCAAAATTGAATATTCTTTAATTAGTTTAATGGCAACTTTAATCAGCAATGCTCAAGAAATGAGTTATTTTGGAACAAGAGGAATTTTATTCAGAAAATTTATGTAACAAAGTCCATGAGAAAGAGTCGTACTCAGAAGGCCATAATTTCGGTGATATTAAAACTAGAGCAAAATTGAGTCTCCATTATTTAATACACTGGTAACTTCCACCCGCAATGCTCAGGAAATGAATTACTTTGGAAAACGAGAAATTTTATTCAAAAAATGAATGTTACTCAGAATTTTGTAGAAACGTTCATATTCAGGAGGTTATAGTTTTGATGCTATTAGAGTTAGAGCAATGTTTTTTTTTTTAGATCTTATCAAAATTGAATCTTCTCTCATTAGTTTACTGACAATTTCTACGAGAGATGCATATGAAGTGAGTTATTTCACAAAAACTAGATTTTTTGTTTTGTTTAAATTATTCGCTCAAAATCGATTTCTGAGGACCATAACTCGAAAAATCTTAAAGATAGATCATTCGTTTTTTTTTATTTTACAGGAAATTCCATACACTTTAATTCTTGTGCAGGTCTTTGTGACGAGGGATAAACTAGAAAAGGAGCAATTTTCAGAAAACTAGTTTTTTCCCACTTTTTTTCATAATTTTTCAAAAATATTGAAGGGTTTCAGTTTCCGTAAGATATTCAGCTCCTGCAGAATTTTTCTGCATGATAAGCTTAATAGTTTCAGGCAATCAAATTTCACGTTTAAATTATTCTCACAAAAATATGTTGATCAACCAAAAGTCGTTTTTTTTCATTCAGCTTTGAAAATGCTAAAAAATTTGTTTCTTAATGTTAAGATTTTGCACCTTAGCCACAGAATTTAAAATAAAAATTTTATTTGAATTTGATTTCGCATTAAATTATTAAGATCAAGTATAATATTTCTTTGAAACCAACAAATATTATTCAAGTTTAAATTCAAAATTGTGAAATTCAACAATTTTTTAAACTATCTCTGTCTGAGTAGAGACTCGCCTTCTAGAATTTATTTTCTGCGAGATAAAAGATGAAAAAAGGAAATTTGCATGTGTGTGATTAAAATGATTTTGCAGCAGCTGAGTTTAAAATTGAGAGTGACATGATATAGAGTTAATGATCGCGTGATTAGCCTCATAAGGGAAATGGTAAGGAGTATGCAGAGGTGATCAGTGATTAGTGATCTCAGGAATCCGCTTATATCCGCCATGCGTCAACTTGAAAAGATTTTCCGTAATTAATGAAACTGAAAGTCAAAGTTCGAGTAGGCGCGGGAAAAGGCGTTTTTTATTTTGCTTTTTCCAATGGAGAAATGTAAAAAAGTGAGAGGAATGCCGTTTCTTGCTTCAATGTAAATTACAATATTTCTATAAGCTGTTTATTAATTTTAAATAACTGTTTAAAGTGGAATATTTGCATGGTTGTTAGCTCTGTGGCATTGTAGCAACTAGTAGCACAAACCTGCTTTTTTTCATTGAAACATTGACAGTTCCAAGAAAAACGATTTGACTGTAAAAAAATAATTATAACAATTTCGACGCTCTATGCAATAAAATAGTAGAATTCATTATTTCTCATTTAAAAGTGATCGATGATTGAACCTTGAGAAATTTTAACACTTCCAATTTTTGAGACCTAAGTTTGAACGCTTTCATTTTCCATTTAATTAATTTAATTTTTTAATTCTTTCAAATTAAGGACATCAACGTTTGCGCACTTTCAATTTTTGTTTAATTCAATTTGTAACTATATCTATTTTCGAACATCATAATTGAGTCAAATTAGACCAAAAATGAAAAAACGCCATTTGCTCGAGCAAAATATAGACCAATTTTTTGCTTAAAATATTTGTGTGGACGTTCTAAATAAATTATGAAATTCTGCGCTCTGGCAGATGGTTGCGTATATTGTTAATTAACAATAAAGTGAAAATTGAAACTATTTTTTAGCAAGTTTGTTTGGATTGATGCTCTGAGGTAAGATATAGGTAAAGAGTATAAAAGACTTTTTTATACAGAGCATAAGAAAAGCTTTGAAATTCTAAAATCACAGATATAAACAAATTTTTTAAATAAATGAAAAATCATTTTTGCTTCAAAACACTGTTTATAACACTTAAATGAAATGTTGGATGCAAAAAAGGTTCTATTTCAAACTTTCATGTCCCACTCTTTATTCACAAATAAAAAAAATCCTATCGTAATTTTGTACAGTTCGGCAATATCATTAACCGACTTTTTTTAAAGAATATTTTTTGCAGCTATTCTTTTACATCCAGAAAACTCGAAACAAAATTAACATCCTGCGTCCCCAATGGTTCAATCCAGTTTTTTTCAGATTTTTTCGATGTCTGATGTTTAAAAAACAATGAAGATTTATTAAAACGCAGACTTGTCCAAAAAAACGATATTTCTAATTAACAAATTAACATTTCGTAAAATATTAGTAGAAACGCACATCTACACGGATTGAAATATTTAGTTAAAAATTTGGGAACGCACAACTTTTCTCAAAAATAAATTTCACTAGTTTGTTATTTAAGTTAAAATATGACAAAAAACCATAAATTTTTATATTTGTACTACCTAGATTTCTCCGTTTATTGATCTTTTCTCAAAAATATATAAAATTATTATATTTATTCTCGATGAATGCCAATTTATCATTATAAATTAAATTCATTTATTTGTTTAATTGTTACAAGCAAATTATTGGATAAAACTGACATTAACTACATTTTCGGTGTTTGAGTTCATTATTTCTACTTATTTGGTCATTCAATTATGTCAAAGTAACAATTAATCATTGCCAAAAACTAAACGAGAACAATTGTTATTGTTATAAATGATTGTTATAAAAAAATATAGTTATACCGCATTTTTGAACATAGAAACTTCTTATTTTCTACGGGATCATTTCTTTTCATCTCAAAGATAATATTCTCACATAGGATAATGACATTCAACAATAATTGTTTATGCTACAAACAATTGTTATGAACGAGTTCGCTTTCATCCCATTTTTGAATACAGAAAATTTTTATTTTTTATGGAGTCATTCCTCTCAATCTCAATAGTAATATCTTAATGTAGGAGATTACCATTCAACAACTAATTTTATTGTTATAAACAGTTATTACTCACTTATATCGCATTTTTTAACATAGAAAATTGTCTTTTTTGTGGAGTCCCTTCTTTTCATATCAAGAATAATATTATTCAACAAAAGGTTGCTGTTTTTGTTTAAAAAATGGATTACAAAATTGAAATTATTATCAAACTGCAATCCTACGTGTGATAATATTCTTTACTGAAATCTATTGAAAATTCCTTAGAATCTTTCAGGATGATTTGAAATATTTTCTTTAATTTTTGAAATTTTTAAAATTTTTGAAATATTTTTTAATCCCTTGAAATTTTTGAAAACTCTTGAACATTCCTTGGAATCCTTAAAAATACTCTAAAAACTTTAAAATCCTTTGAGATCTCCTCAATTTATAGAAATCTATTGAGAATTCCTTTGAAATCCCTTCAAATTATTGAAATATATTACGGATTCCTTGGAATCTTTAAAAATACCCTAAAGTCTTTCAAATTGTTTGAGATCCCTTGAAATCCCTTAAAATTATCGTAATCTATTGAAAATTTCTTAAAATCTTAAGAAATAATCTAAAAACATTAAAAATGCTTTGAAATATTTTGAAATCACTTCAAATCTTTTTAGGCTTTTGAAAATTTCTTGGAATCTTAAACAATACCATGAAATCTTCCCAATCCCTTAAATTTATTAAAATGTATTGAAACCCCTTTGAAATCCTTAAAATTTATCGAAATCTATTCAAAATTCATTGGCATCTTTTAAAATACCCTAAAATGTTTCAAATCCTTTAATAACTTTTGAATCCCTTGAAATCTATCGAAAATTATTTGGAATCTTAAAAAACACCCTGCAACCTGTGAAATCCTTTGAAATCCCTCTCATTTATTCGAATCTATTGAAAATTCCTCTGAATTTTCAGAAATACCCTAAAATCTTCAAAAAGGTTTGAAACCCCTTCAACTTATTGAAATCTATTAAAGATTCCTTCGAGTCTTTAAAATACCCTAGAATATTTCAAATCATTCAAAATTCTTTCAATTTATCGGAATTTACTGAAAATTATTTGGAATGTTAAGACACCCTGAAATCTTTAAAATCCTTCGAAATTTCTTCATTTTATTAAAATCTTTTTAAAATTTCTTTGTATCTTTTGAAATACCCTACAACCTATAAAATCCTTTGAAATCCCTTTAATATCCCTTTAATTTAATTTAATCTATCGAAAATTCCAATGCTTCTTTAAAATACCATAAAATCCTCAAAATTCTTCGCAATTCCCTTCGAATTAAGAAATCAATTGAAAATTTCTTAGAATCTTTGAAAATAGCCCAAAATGTTTCAAATAATTTGAAATCTTTTGAAATCCCTTGAAAGTTATTAAAACTTTTGAAAATTCCTCGGAATGTTTAAAAATACCCTTAAGTCTTCAAAATCTTTTGAAATCCTTTGAAACTTGTTTAAGCTTTTGAAAATTCCCTGGGATCTTCAAAAATACCGTAAAAACTTTTCAAATCCTTTGAAATATTCTCAGTTCACGAAAATCTATTAAACATTTTTTTTGGAATCCCTTCAATTCATTGAAATCTATTAAAAGTTCCTGGAAATCTTTAAAAACACTCTACAATTTTTAAAATCGTTTAAAATCCTTCAACTTATTGAAATCTATTGAAGATTCCTTAGAATCTTTAAAATACCCTAGAAAAATTTTTGAGAGAATATCAATAAACAGAACAAAGTAGCTAGTATAAATACAAAAAATTATGGCTTTTTGCCATACTTCAACTTAAATAACATAGTACTGAATTTTTTTAATCGACCTCGATAGACCTCTCGGAAATTTAGTTTGGTTCAATTTTAAAAAAGAAGCTTTAAAATCTGTTAAGAAATACAATCTCTGGAACTTTTTGAACCCCAATATTTCGTTTCGCTGCACTGTGCTCAGGTGTGACAGTTGGGTTCGTGAGAAATGCCGCAAAATTGGCAATCAGATGGGAAGAGATGCCACAGTGAAACATGCCGCATAGGACACATCTCGCATGGGAGACATGTCTCATGGAAAGCATGTCGCATGGGAGATATTCCGCATGGGAGACATGTCACAAAGGGAGACGATCCGCAAGTGAGACATGTCACAAGAGAGACATGTTGCAAGGAAGACATGTCGCACAGGAGACATGTCGTAAGAAAGACGTGTCGCAAGGTAGATATGCTGCATGGGAAACATGCTACATGTGAGTCATATCGCAAAGAAGGCATTTCACGTGGGAGACATGTTGCAAAGAAGGCATTCCGCATGGGAGACATCTCGCAAGGAAGACATTTTGCATGGGAGACATGCCACATGAGAGACATATCACATGGGAGACATGCCACATCAGAGAAATTTCGCACGGAAAACATGTCGCATGGGAAACATATCGCATGGGAGATATTCCGCATGGGAGACGATCCGCAAGTGAGACATGTCACAAGAGAGACATGCTGCAAGGAAGACATGTGGTAATAAAGACATGTCGCAAGGTAGATATGATGCATGGGAGACATGTCGCATGGGAGACATGCTACATGGGAGTCATGTTACAAAGAAGGCATTTCGCATGGGAGACATGTTTAAAAAAGGCATTCCGCATGGGAGACACGGCGCAGGGAAGATATGTCGTAAGTTTATCACGTCACAACGGAGACATGAAAAATGGGTGACATGCCACATTGGAGACATGTGAAACGAGAGATATTCTATATGAGAGACATGCCACATATGAGACATGCTGCACGGAAAACATGTGGCATGGGAGACATGACGCAAGGAAGACATTCAGAATGGGAGACACGCCACAGATGAGATATGCCGCAAGTGAGACATGTCACAAGTGAAACATGCCGCGAGGGAGATATGCCGTAATAGAGACATGTCGGTGTGACTTGATATGGACCCTATAAAAATTGGTATCATTTTATCATTGTATCATTGTGTCATTGTATTATTGTATCATTGCATGTCTTACATATGTTAAACATGTGCTTTGAGACACTGATTGCGATTCGTTTCATCCTGATGTCAAAAGTTCAGCGGGTGATTTTTATTCAGTCGAAAGACCCCCGATTGACCATACACGGGTGTGTCATGCAGTTGAGTGATTATATGCTTCCGTCGAGGACATCAAGTAAATGCATCGCTGAATTTCTCGGACGTTCCGGGAAATTCGAACGTCCATTCACCGAAGAAATTTTTTTCTCACCACTCATAATCCTCTTCATTCGATTTTTGAAATCTTTTTATTTTAATTTTTTAAAGATAATTATTAGAAATAATTATCCATTTTTAATTTTCCGTATCACCGAGGTTTAACTTTCGTTGAAATTTGAAAGTTTATAGAAATTCCGTTTCTATTTTGAAGCATTAAAATTTTGGAAGCTCTACACTCTTATTCACTTTTCAATTAAATTTCGACTGTCGACTCTTTTAACTCTCAAATATCAAATTCTTTCCTTTTTCACCCGAATCGAAGTCAAAATTAACATTTGTTTACATGCCATTAAGTATATTAAAGCGATGCAATTTGCAATTATTATGTAAAATATATGCCGGATCAGTGCCTTGCACTTCCTTATGCTAAACGTATTCAAATCAATGGCAAGTATGTAGCTAATTGTGACAAATAATTTTCTGGTAATAACAAAATACCCGTTACGAACTCATGAAAAATAAATAATAACGTTACTTGATAATAACAACGTTATAAATAAAATTTGGATTATATTGTTTTAATTTGACCCTATTGTTTTCAAATAAATTGTACACTTATCCAGTAGAAATTTCCTTAAAGTTAAACTAGACCAATAATTGTATTCAATATCAATATGTATCAGTTGTCAGGAAATACGACTTCAATCCAAATTTGTATAAATAAATTCGAACTCGTTTCAATAAACAATGCACTTGTGGGCCTTCAAAAACTGCGTCATGCTATTTTGAACACTTTTTCCACTTTTCATTTAAATTTTTGTAATATTCAAATTTGAACATAGTTTTGGGACGTAAGGCTTAATAGTTGAGAATTAAGGTTGAAATTTGGAAGTAAAGAAAAAAAACTCAAGAAAAATGGTTTATTGTTGGCTTCATTATCAATCTCATGTAATATAATTAAGTTTTTACAGTAATGGTTTTAAATAAGAATATAAAATTTCAATATTATAGATACAACATAAGTTAAGGTTTTTTATTTCATACAATCTTGATATTGTTCGATTTTGAGTTTATGATTTTCTTCTGAAGACAATCAAACAACAATGTTTTTAATTATCAACCCACATAATTTTCAAGGATATTTTGTAATTGGTATAGCAGTTTAAAAATTTTTATTTTTTCATGCATTTGAATACTTTGGAGATAATATTTTCTAGGCTTTCAATTAATTGAATGAATTGAATTGAATCGAATTTAATTCAATTCAATTATTAAATATAAGTCATGAATCATTTTTTATTAACAAGTTAAGTTTTTAATATTTTAATTATTTAATAATTTAATTTAACTCTTGCGTGGGCTTGAAAGATAAAGTTTCATTGCATTCAGACTTGAACCCATTTGCATTTCAAAGATGGATATGTATTTATTTTTTCGTGGCGTTCAATTTTTTAAATTCTTGTTTTAACTTTTAGACCTTTTAGGTTGATTATTAATATTAAAGCCAGTTTATTATTCATTAGTTATTGTAAATAAAAATAGTTTCCGTATACTAATAGCTTGGACAGAATAAGTTATAATTCATTAAAATCCGAGATTAAATAATAATTAAATATTCAATACTCACATTATCTGGTTCCTAAAATATTTAAATTACTACAATCATGTGAAAGGAGTTTTCTGCGTTTAACACTTTTCAGTAAAGGTATTTCACAGATAAAGCTAAAACACAATATTGAAAATAAAATAAGAGGTATAATGCACAATCTGAAGTGTTTATTGATATGTTTTTCGAATCATTATATTATGCCTGTTCTAATAGATATCCAATAAAAATCACTTGTGATTTTTTTCTGATTTTTATCCACTTTTGACCCAATTCTATTAAATATTCTATTATTCTCTATTTATAGAGACATTTTTGATTGTGAAAGCGGTCATGCGTGCAGGATTTGTTGGGCTTATGAATTCCATAAGTGTATAGGTATGTAAAAGATACTTCAATGTTGCGTTTATTTCTTAAAGCTGTCAAATGAGTGAATTCGTTCATGGATACGTAATTTATCGAGAAAATGATGTAAATTATCAAGTATAGAATTTAATTGCAAAATCACTCGTTAGTAAACGCGAAAACGATTGCAGTAATCAGTATAATTAGTGAAACCTTATGTATGCTGAGAAGAAAAAACAAACACCAGATCCTATTTAGTGTAAGCAATTTCCGCTTTGCAATTATTTTCCAATTAGAATTATTTCAAAGGTGGGTCAATTCATTTCCAGAATATCAGAGTTGTAGGGGGGCCTAGCGATTTCGATTAAACTTGGTGAAACTTTAGTGTTGGATGAGTGAAATTTATGGTTCAGATAGTTTTCCAAAATTCTCAAAATTCATGGAGGCACAGAATTTTGAAATTTGAGATCCGACTTCTTGAAAACTCCTTATCTCTCAAATCGCATATTGAATTTTGATGATTTTTGAGGGTGTAGCGTATAATTTTTAGGCTTTTTTAATGAAATTCAGTAGTGAAACAAAAAAATGGACTCAAAAGCATTTTTTTTATTTTCAGTGAAATGTTTATATTTTAAATCCTTATAATTTTTTGCCTCGATTAAAAAAAAAATGATGGACACTGGGCTGAGAGACACCGAAAAGTGGCCAAAAACCAACTTCAAAGTTTTGGGTAGAAGATTTATTCTTCATAATTCTGATGAGTTGAAGCACCTTTTTTCCAAATTTCAGGATCTCGCTGTGATTTAAGAAACTTATTTTTTTTTATTTCAGTTTTTAAAGAAATCAATTCAAAAAATTTGTTCATAAGATTATAGATCCAAATATTACAATTTTTTCTTCATTGGGGTGGTTTTAAATAAATACGATGTAAATAAGAAATACGAATATTAGCTTTGTTTCGAATTCCCTCACTTTATACTCATGCATTTTAAAAATTTACAACATTGAAATTCGTTCAATGATGTTACCAGTCAGATTATTTGCCATCTCTTATCACCTTTGACATTTTTAGAAGATTTTAGTTTGATTTTTAAAAAATCGAAATTTCCAGTTTTTCGGTAAAACGAAGCGATATATGGAAAAAATTTTAGAATGTAAAATTATTCCTTAGAAAAACTGCAACGAAGAAATGCCCTCAATAATTTTTAATCTCACTCATTTTATTTGAAAAACTAAATTTTTTTCATATCTCGCTTTGTTTTCGAGAAAAATATGAAATTTCGATTTTTCTTTAAATTAAAAATTGACTTTTGGAAAGAAGGCTGCGGCGAAGATTTTGTTTCTTATTGGAAAATAATTGTGACATCTCAGATACAAAATCAAAAAAAATATTCTTGGTGATCTCACTTTTGGGTTGAAGTCATTTCAGCGGAACCGTGACCGAGCTCACTCGTCTTTCATTCGTATATATGTCAGAGTTTAGTGCTGCAAACGCATTGTGTAGAAGTTATATCAATTATTGATAATAACTTTGTTGGTTTTATTTCCTATTTTGAATATATTATTGAACATAAATAATAAATATCGTATCGTATAATATATGCACCTTAGACGAACTCGATTTGACCGATGAAGAAGAGTTTGACGAGGACGCAGATTATCAATGAGAGGCCAGGGATCTCATCCTGCATTTATTGAAATAATAACTTTTAACGTAAGCTGCTAAATCAGCGATCTCAAAAACCCCCTTTTACCAAGTTTTAGTCAAAATTCGGAAATTTTGGTCAACATATTAGATCTGACATTTTGAATTTGTAACTTTTAACGTCAAAGTGGAAATTAACGACCTCAAAAACCCCCCTTCTACTTAGTTTTAGGCAAATATGTAAGAAATTTCAAATTTTTGCCGGTATATTGGATCCGTCATTTTGAATTTGTAACTATTGAAGTAAAATTTGATGTGAGTCATCTTAAAAACCCCTTTGTACCAAGTTTTAATCAAATCTGTGAAATTTTTTTATTTTGGTTGCCATATTGGATCCGCCATTTTGAATTTGTCACTTTTGACATCAAAATCGAAGATAGCGATCTTGAAAATCCTCTTGTACCAAGTTTTAGGCAAATCTGCAAAAAGTTTTAAATTTTGGTTGCCATATTGGATCCGCCATTTTGAATTTTTAACTTTTGAAGTCAAAATCTAAGTTAGCTATCTTGAAAACCCCCTTGTACCAAGTTTGAGGCAAGTCTGTAATAAAATTTAAATTTTGGTTGCCACATTGGATCCGCCATTTTGAATTTGTAACTTCTGACGTCAAAGTAGAAACTAGCGACATCAAAAACTCCCTTACTCCAAGTTTTAGGAAAATCTGTGAAAATTTGGAAATTTTGGCCGCCATATCAGATCACCCATTTTTAATTTGTAACTTTTGACATCAAAATCGAAATTAACGACCTTATAAACCCTCTTGTACCAAGTCTTAGATATATATTTAGAAAAAAAAAATTCTCCTCCATATTGGATCCGCCATTTTGAATTTGTCACTTTTGACATGAAAATTGAAATGAGCGTATATTGGATCCACCATTTTGTATTTGTAACTTTTGACATAAAAGTTGAAATTAGCGCCATATTAGATTCGCAATTCTTAGTTTGTACCTTTTGACATCAAAATCGAAATTAACAATCTTATGAGCCCCCTTGTATTAAGTTTTAGGCAAATACGTAAAAAAACTAATTTTGGTCTCCATATTGGATCCGTCATTTTAAATTTGTAAGTTTTCACATGAAAATCGAAGTTAGCGACCTTTAAAACCTCCTTGTGCCAAGTTTTAGGTAAATCTGTAATTATTTTAACAATTTGGCCGCCACATTTGATCCGCCATTTTGAATTTGTAACTTCTGACATCAAAATCGAAATAAGCGACATAATGGATTCGCTATTTTAAATTTGTAACTTCTGACATTAAAATCGAAATTAACGACCTTATGAACCCCCTTGTGACAAGTTTTAGTCAAAACTGTAGAAAAAAATTGGCCGCCATATTGAATCAGCCATTTTGAGTTTATAAATTTTGGCATCAAAATCGAAATTAGCGACCTTAAAAACCTCCTTGGGCCAAGTTTTAGGCAAATCTATAAAAATTGAAATAAATGGCCGCCATATTGGATCCGACATTTTGAATTCGTAATTTCTCACGTCAAAATCGAAATCAGCGACACATTGGACCCGTCATTGTAAATTCGTATCTTTTGCCATCAAAATCGAAATCAACGACCTTATAAGCCCCCTTGTACCAAGTTTTAGGCAAATCTCTAAAAAAATAATTTTGACCGCCATATTAAATCTGCCATTCTGAATTTGTAACTTTTGACATCAAAATCGAGATGAGCGACCTTGAGAATATCCTTGTGCCAAGTTTTAGACAATTCTGTGGTAATTGAAAATTTTTGGTCGCCATACTGGATCCGCCATTTTGAATTTGTAATTTTTGATGTGAAAATTGAAATCAGCGACTTTAGAAACCTGGTTTTGATGGATTTGATGCGCAGAGGTATGTTGAAGCAAAAAATGTTTGATAAGTGATGTTATTTGTTACAAACAAATTATGATATCAATTAGTGAACATTATGGATTGTTCGTTTTTAAAGTAATATTATGGTGATAAAATTACTTGCTTCAAGGTGATAATTTATCATGATAATATTTGTTAATTTTATAAACAAATTATATAAATAAGTGATATAAAAAAATCACTGTGGACATTTGGAGGCAGAGAGAAATTGTTTTTTCCTTATTTTCCCTAAATTATATTGCAGTGGTGCTTAAATATTTGTTTATAAAATTAACAAGTAATATCAAATTACAAACTTCCATCACTAAGCTTCACTGGTAACTTCCTTTAACAATAATTAGGTGGATTTTTTTTGTTTTTGAAAATCCGTAGAGGGAATTTGTTTATAATATCAACAAATAATATTGAATTATACATTTTCACAATAAATAGATATCATTGGAAACGTAAATTGAGGAAAATTTAAAAAATATATTCATTTCTATCTATAACATCCAGAATGTGTATTTGTTTATATAATTTGTTTTTCAGCCTCAATAAATAATATCGAATGACATATTACTCATCAAGATTTTTTTTTGCTTCCACATACTCCTGCGCATCAAATCGAGAAGATACTGAGTGTAGGAATGTTGCTTACAAAAAGATAGAAAAAAAGGAAAGAATTGAAATTTGTTCGTTATTTGCATTAATATAAAATTTTGAAAAAGAACAAATGAAAAATCGCTTGCATATATAAATTTTAATTTAATTCCGAATTTTGGACTCCTTGGACTCTCTCATCACCGAATGCAGCCGGCGACAATTCTATGAAGACGGTGTTTCGAGAACTGTTAAGTCGAGAGTGAAGTGTATTTCTGAAAGTTACAGAGTGTCAATCAATTTTTTTAATCGTCGCAGAAAATAATAAGGATTCAAAATATTAATATTTTTTTTAAATAAAAAATATGGTCTTGGGCGAAAAATTGATTTAAAAATTTGGTCTATATTTTTTTGAGCGAATTTTTGAATTTTGTTCTTGGCTTGCAATAAAAAGGTCTATATAGTAAATTATATGCTACACTTGCGAAAATCATTGAAATTCCGTCAGCAGTTTGAGAGATACAGGGTTTTCAAAAAAGTCGGATCTCAAAATTTAAAATCCTAGAGCTCCCTGAATTTTTAAAATTTTGGAAAACCATTTCAACCATAAACTTCACTCACCCAACACTAAAGTTTCACCAAGTTTTGTCAAAATAGCTAGGCCCCCCTACAACTCTGACATTCTGGAAATGGATTGGCCCGGGTTTACTTCGTTACCGTGTTTACTGTTTTTTACCAACAACTTTATATTTGAGAGGTTCATGTAAGAAAGATTTTAAAAATTAAATGGAAGAATTGAAATGCTTTTAAGTTGATTATTGTCCAAATGTCAAAACTGTTCAATTTATTTTTCAACTCATATACCTACTACTACAATTTTTTTAGTTATTCACTATTGAATTAGTGGACTTTTACTGTCAAAATAGTGATAGTTTCACTATTTCCAAATAGTGGATTTTATTCACTATTATCTAGTGATTTTATTCACTATCAAATTAGTGAAATCAATATAGACGCCGTGTTCACGTGATCACGTCTAAGCGCATGCGCGCACTCAAGCAGTTCGCATGTTTTCGTTGCCATTGCGTGCCTGAACGAAAAAAACGTGATGAATTATATTTTCCCAATTTCTCCTAGTTTCCCAATTTCCTATAGTTTCCAAGTTATTAGTATTTTAATGTGGCATATGTATCAAACCGAAATCGTTTTTTAGATCTATAGTTATGTACTCCTAAAGAACCTGAGCCTCGCACTTCATTCGAGGTTATGGAACAATGATCTCATGCATGCATCTCATAGAAATTAATGGAACTCTAAATTGAGTTTTTCTTCAGTAAGTACAATATTTACGTAACCTAATTTAATTCTGTAATATATTATACACTGGAACCACTATTTGAGTGCCCTACATTTACGCCTTCTGAGAATTTCAGCCGGCTCGCATTCGTCGATGAGGGGTTCAAGGGACTGAGAGAAAAGATTATCGCCAGCCTCGCATTCGTTGATGAGGAGGTCCAAGGGGCCGATAGAGAGGCGTGTGAGCTCAGCAGAGTCACGCAGTTCCCCTGACTGTTTACATCATACAAATTCTTGGAACGGAGTCACGGTCATCGCAAACCATACCCGAGATCCTCTTTAAATCAAGGCTCCAGTGTAGTTCACTATTATAACTTATCTCATGAATAGTTGACTTTCGAGGTTAGGTTGAATACAGCAAACTTTTTAATTTTTTCAGGAATTATGAACTCTAGCTGTCGGAAAAATTCTTTAAGAGCGTTCAAGGGAAAGAATACATCATGAAATTAGAAAACAATATAGTTATTGAAGCAGGCAGGAAACAATGAAAACTGAACTGAGCTCAGATCTCTGTGCACCTCTCTCAAAACTGTGAGAAATTTCATTCCATTATAGTCGGTTTGATACAACGAAAATTATTCAAAAAAGGCTCAAATCATTAAGAAGGCATAAAACTTGGTATATGTTTTCTTGTGACCTAAACAAGTTCTAGGATAGGGTGCCAAAAAATTTTTGAATTTTTTTTGTTTGTTGAAAATCCGGTATTTTTTAAAATAAAGGAGATAATAGGCTTTTTCTTTTTATTATTGTGGAGGATTCCCTTGATTTTCCAAAGCCGGAAAAAATGTTTTAAAAACTGGAATTTTAACAAAATAGCGGCTATTTTCCTGAAAATAAATTTTTTCCCGATAAATATGCGAGATAAGCGAAAAAGTTCTAAGAAAAATTGTTCTCCTTGAAGAGACCCACAAAATTTTCTGTTTCCATTTTTCGATATTTTTAATCATTTTTCAAGTACCTTAAAAAATGTGTTTTTTACTCAAAAAATGTACTCAAAGAACGGTTCAAAATATTGAAAAATGGAAGTAGAACTTTTGGTAGGTATCTTCAAAGAAAACAATTTTTACTCAGAACTTTTTCACGTACTCGTACATAAAATATTTTTCGAAAATAACTCAAATTTTTTTATTTTAGAAAAACAGGTGCCATTTTGTTAATTTCTGAGTTTAAACGAAAATTTCTGGATTCAGAAAATTTATGGAACCCTCCACAATAATAAAAAAGAAAAAAGGTGGATTCCATGCCTGACTCATACAAACCGGACCTTTACATCATCGATTTTTTTAACCCTTGGCTACTTATTTGTTTGGTAAAGAAAATATAGATTACCGAAGATTTTACTCGAAAATCTTTTTTTGGAAGTTATAGCACTTTTTCTGCTTTGTACAATTCTTGAGCCTCTAAAACACAAATTGCACCAAATTACTAAAGGCTGAACCGCTTAGCACGATATAAATCAAATGAACTGACACTCTTTTTTTTTGGTGTAAAAAACACGGAGAAATCTAAATTTCAAGGTCTTCATTGATTCCAACAGCTTCGTGCTTATTTTTTATGTTTTTCAAACGAAAATTTTGATTTTTTTATAAACACGATTCCCAAAAAATACCTACCCTGATTTTCTTTGTACTTCTTTATTTCCTACTTCAAAATGTTCTTTTAGAGAAACAAATTAGGAAACCTTTGTGCTTTACATAAATTCTCACAATTTTTTTTTAAATTTTTGCTTAATATATAATTTTTTTACTATCTTAATCCATTTTTTTTCTTTAAGTATCGAAAATAAGTTTTTAAAACCTTAATATTGCAAAAAAATTATTTTATTATATCTGTCTTACAATTGTTTTTACAGATTTCCGATATTATCACTGATTAAGGGGCAGTTAAATGAGTCAGGGCTCTATTATTTTGATAATAATGATTTTTCTGTACTATATTACGTCATTTAGTAAATCCTTATATGAAAATAATCATAAATAACCATTTATGATACACTTTAATAATTTTATGATATTTTCTTACTAATACAATCAAAGAGGATTTTTTTTATTTTCACGCCTAAAATATCAGCTGATTCGAGTATCAGATTTTCTATCCATAGTAAAACTCTTTCAAATAGTTCGAGGAATTGTGTGTTGCTTAGGGTGATTCATTTTATGAGGCAAAAAAAAATTATTTTCGAAACTAAATACGCACGTCAGTCTTAGTTGTACAACTTTAGCTAACCTTAGTCAACAAATTTTTCAAGAAAAATTTTTTTTTGTCAGTTATGATTTAGAGGTACCCTATTTGAGTTTTGTCTTTTTATTGATTTCTTGTTGTTCTTATTTTTTCAATGTCTTTAAAATGCATTCATTACATTTTTATACATATAGAATTATCCCCTTTTACATTACCATCATTGTACTTATTTTAATGACAATTTTTACACTCATTTTCAAGGAAAATAATAATTTTGTCTCACTTGTTTCACACCTTTCTATAATAAGTAACTTTTCTAAATTGACTTATTGTATTTTGTAATTGGCACACAGTATGTAAAATTCTTAAAGAAAAATGTGAAACAAGTGAGATAAAATGATCATTTGCCTTCAAAATGAGTTTCAAATTGTCATTAAATTATGTACACAATGATGGTAATGTCAAAAGGGATAATTCTATACGTGTAAAAATCGAATATTTGAAATTTCAAGATACTGAGAAAATAAAAACAACAAAAAATTAATAAAAAGATCGAATTCAAACAGGGGACCTCTAAATTATATCCGATTGTGAATTTTTTTTGCAATTTTTTTTTACTCAAAAGGTACAACTTAGGCTAGTGTGCGAATTGAGTTTCGAAAATGATTCTTTAGCCTTATAAAATGAATCACCCTAAACAAAGAATCAAAAATAATCCAATCCTCTCATAGTTGTATTAATGAGGAGATATTATAAATTATTTTTTCCTTGAAAGTGTATCAGAAAATGATAATTTATGATTATTTTCATATAAGGGTTTACTAAATAACGTGATAGAGTACAGATAAAATCATTCTTATCAAAATAATAGAGCCTGACTGGAAATGGATTGACCCGGGTTTACTTCGTTACCGTGTTTACTGTATACTCATTTAAATGCCCCTTAAACTTCTTGTAGGCCTTTTCAAGAAGAACACTTTTGACTTTTAACTTTTTATCGTATCTAGCATATTTTTGGAAAAAAACCTAAATCTTTATTTTTTGGAAAATCAGCCACCATTTTGTTAATTTTTTTAGTTTTTTGGAATTTTTTTTAGGTTAAAAAGAACACATATACCAAGTTTCATGCCTTCTTAACATCTTGAGCCTATTTTAAGTGTACCGCACCCACTAGCAAATATTCACAGCGAATCTGAAGCATTAAATGAGATTGATGATTGGATGATTATAAAGGCGTGAATCTAATTCTGATTAATAAATTTCCTTCTATTCATTTCTGAAAAATTATTATTATTTTCACTGCGTAATTAGTGACTTTCAACTATTTAATTAGTGATTTTCCAATACTGAGTACTAAATATTTTACACCTGAAACCACTATTTCCTCAGAGAAATTTCACTAATTCATTGAGTGAAATATTTTCACAAATTGAATTAGTATCAAATAGTGATATTTTACTATTTCATATTTAGAAAGATTACTTTTAATTTACATTTACCTTAACATTGAAACCCTAATACCTTCTACATATTACAAATTTATTCATTATTAAAATTGATATCTCATCCTAAATACTTTCAATATTCAAAAACTTGAAAGGAAGTTGTATATATAAAATAGTCTAAATTAAGTTTTCTATCAAAAAAGAATTTTTTCCAATTTGTTTCTAAAAAATGACAATATTTCAAGATTGATCTTTGGCAAATTCCAATAATGATTTCATTCATTGACGTTGAAGAAATTTACGATCGACTCATAGAGGTGTGAAACATGCAAATACAAATGTAATTTACAAGAGAATAGAGTTTTCTTAACAGATAACAAGTGTATAACATTTGCCATGATTTATTTGTAGCATATATTGCATAATTCTCTTTCTTCGAAACTGCAATGTTAATTTGGCATGTGGTTGTAAAGAAAAGACAAGATAAGAAAAAGGAAGTTGATTCACATTAGAAATGCAATATCCATTTTTAGTGGTGTCGCTCTTTTTCCACCTTTTAACACGATAAAATGTGCAGTCACGTAAAAAAAATTAGTAACCTTTGATCCTACACCGCTTAATTGTAAACGTGTAATTTTGTCAACATATTTACAAAGAAAAACTAACGAAGTGTGAACGTTTCCAATTTTTTTGTTTACATGATTTGAACTTTGACTACAAGAGAAAATTATTGACAGCATTAAATTGTTTGGAATTTGCAGTCAAAATCTTTCAGAAAAAGTTTTAAAATATGTCAAAGTTATCTTTTTATATTCTAAAAGAAATTTTAAACATTTTTTCAACAAAGACTTTTTTCAATTTGTTGAAAATGTTTTTGAAACCTAAAAAATACTTTTCAGAACATTTTTTGTTTCATTTCCATCAGCAAAAGAAAGCGTTTTCCGTCCATTTGATCCGGCTTTGAACCTTTTCCCAGCGCATACAATAAAAGACTTCGGAGTTGACGGTATTCATGTTTATAGTGCTGTAATTAATAAAGAAAATGTTTTTTTTTTAAATATCAACTTCGGGAGAGGTTTTTTCTCCCTCCATCCTACAAATTGTGCAATGATATTTTTCTCAGAGAAAAATATTTGTCCTTTGGTCCTGCTTTTTTGGGAGGCTACGGAGTTGACATTCCAGGTTCCACCCGAAGCTTTTTACGTGTCATCAGAAGGACTTATACAGAGTTAAACAATTTTAGGATTCTGGAAACGTTATGAATTTTCAAAAATTGATAGAAAGTACTTATTTTTATGGTCATAATCAATTATGGTAACATCTGTTACATCACTAAATTCGTTATAATTATAAGAGGCTTTGGAGTTGACACCAAAGCGAGTGACAGACATATAAACATGTTTCATTTAGGCGAGGAACATCCTTTGCCGTTCGAATAATGCATCCTATTTCAAGACAGTAGTTTGAGGCCATATAGGATCTCATATGGCATATCTAGACCGTTATATAGTATTCTGGAATGTCAATTGGCACTTATTTCGCAATCGGATTTTGACAATTTGCAAAATGTAATACAGTAAAACCTGTGAAATTAGCTACCCTTGTAACCTGGCCACCTCTCGAAGTTATACGTGGTTTTACGAAATCGGAAAACTTGCACTGGCTTTAATAGGATCATTCTTCGATAAGTTGGCCACCTGTCTATCTTGTATCTTGGCCGCCGTTTTACAAGATTTTCACGCATTCCAACCTGTTGAAGTTGGCCACTGAAATTTACGCAGAGCGTTAAGTTACAATTTTTAGACAGATATCGTTTGGCAATAGAGATAAAATGACTTAAACCTCTCCAGTGGTCTCTTTCATCTTATTTGACATCGACTCAGTAAGCCAATGAGCGAGCAGAAGCCCCACTCTAATGCCAACGACCAAGTACCATTAAGTCATCATCCACGCCGCCATCGCCGGCCAATGATAAGTTGGTGCGGGATAACAAAAAAAGCGAACTGTGAGGATTCAATTCAGACCAAGCATAGTTGATTTTACAATAATTAAAAATATAACAAACCTCCAAACAATCAATGCCCTAGATGAGCTAACTTCTGATCACAAACCTGTCCTAATTCTTCTCAGTGATAATCACATAAGCATAGAGTCTCCCTACCTTCTCAGATTTTGAAACTACAAGAAAGCCGACTGGGAAAAATTCAAAGAACTTATTAATACCCATATCGTAATAAACTCCGCACTCAATACTACTGAAGCAATAGATAAAAGTGTAGATGAACTTACTAAGATAATAAATAGAGTTATAGATGACACAATCTCTACCCAGACACTTCTGACATTTAGAAACACTCTGCCTGAAAACATATCCCACCAAACCAAGCACAGGAATTTATGAACAAGAATTATACAAAAAACAAGAAATCCCTATCTGAAACCTATTGTTAACCAAGCAAATAAGGAAATTGAAGAAAAAATACAAGAATCTAAGAATAAGAATTGGGGCGATGAACTTTCTTTCCTTAGCAGTAGAGATAATACTCAGGAAAATGGAAAAATCACTGAAAGGGCTAAACAAGCAGCACATTCCTCTACTTAAAACCTCAGATGAAGTCTTATTCAGTAATAAAGACGAAGCAGAAGCAATTTCCAATAACTTTGAAAAAGTCCACTTGTCCAATTGTGAGGAACCTAAAAGTAATAATAAAATTGAGGAATGGTTTAATGACATCATTCAAATTGAATTTAATTCAGAAGAAATTAAGCTAGCTACCCCAAAAGAAGTTAAAAAAAGCTATATGTAAAACAAAAGCCAAAAAATCCCCTGGTCTGAATGGCATACAGAATATTATACTTAAATATCTCCCAAAGAAGCCATAGTTCAAATAACGAATATAAAGTCAACAAACAACTTACTCCAGAGCAATTTGGTTTTAGACCGGAGAACTGGACGAATCAGCAGCTGGCTCGATTGACTGATTGTATTAGTACTAACTTTAATATTGAGCATAGCACAGCTGCTCTCTTTCTTCATATGGAGAAAGCCCTCGACACCGTGTGGCATAAAGGCCTCATTGTTAAACTAAAACACCATAACTTACCGCAATACTTGATCAAAATAATGAGCAATTACCTGTATGATAGGTCCTTCATGGTACAAATTAATGATAAGCCATCGACTGAGATATCTATAGTAGCAGGCGTACCGCAAGTTTCAATATTAGGTCCAGTATTATTTTTGTATTATATCAATGACATACCTAAGTCTGATAGCGTTGAAATAGTCCTATTTTCCGACGATGCAGCTGTATGTACTGATTCTCGGCGCAAAAGATTTGCAATCATAAAACTGCAAAAGTACATGCAAAGGCTAGAAGAATATTTTGTCAAATGGAAACTTGAGATAAATACAGATAAAACAGAACATGTGATATTCTTCCATAATGATGGAGAAAGAATTTTGCCAGATCTTAGATTTTATAATGAAATTATTGTACCTAAAAAATATGCCAAATATCCAGGTGTAATACTCGATTCAAAACTTAGCTATAGTAAACACATTAGAATAGCGCGGAATAAGGCAGCTGCAGTAATAGGATCCTTATACTCTTTGTTGAGTAGTAAGAGTAAAATGAGTACTTATAACAAGCTGATGGTATACAAAATGATCATCAAACCAATCATGCTATATGCAGCTCCAATATGGGGTAGCACTTACAAAACCTATATTGAGCATCTCCAAAAAGTACAAAATAAATGCTCAAGAATAGTTGTTAATGCCAAAACGAAGACTAAAAACTCTGAGCTACACTCAAAACATGAGTTCTACAAATTAGGTAAAGACTTTTATGAAAATCACCTCTCTATTCTTGAAATACTGAAAGATACATCCAAGCTACGTTATGAGGATGCACCTTTGAGGATTAAATATGAACTAGCACAGCATTTATTGCGAAATTAAAATTAAACTCTTCAAAATATCATAACTCTTGCAGCTCAATACTCTTAACTAAAGCATTCCTTCTGTATAAATCCTAGGATAAGTTAGTTTAAGGAGTAATAAAATTTAAGTCTACAAAACTAAATAGGTTTTTTTTTACATATTTTTCCTAAATACAAGAATCACAACTGTCAAAACTCACAAATCAATAACAAATACAACCAGAACGTATCAATTAATTTAGGGTATAGTCGCGTAAGATAAGAACCAAAAACTATGTGACAAGATTTAATGTAACTTAAACATGAACAATGAAGAATTTTGAACTGAACTGGACTTAATTCATTCGAACTCTAGTCGTTGAATAAACATGCATACCGTCCTTCTTAGGACGATAGGAACATTCTCTAAAACGAAACCTCAACTACTGCATAATCGGTACTAAATGAAAGAAGATTATTGAGTTGAGTTTCGAAATTGGGGAAGAAGTTTTGAGCTCACTGGATAAAAGCGTTAGTCACCAAAAAATAGCTGAACAGTTTTCTGTAGCGAAGTCAACCGTCGGCAACATCGGTAAAAACAGAATACAGATTCTAAGAGCCTGGAATGAAAACCGTAGCAGTGAAAGAAAACGAAAATCACGCAAAACTAAAAATGAAGGGAATAACAACTTGGTTTTTGAGTTTATCTGTGAATGTTCTATGGATATTCCAGTCAGTGGACCTATGCTCCAGACAAAAGCTAAAGAATTAGCAGAAAAGCTTAGTGTAGACAAATTCCTACCCAGCAACGGTTGGTTGAACTCCTTCCGAAGACGAAACGACATTAATTTTCGGAACTTCTGTGGCGAATCATGAGCAGCAAAACGAACAATCTGATGCCGAGTACATGATAGTGACGACGATGAACCAGCAAATGACGACAGTACACCCGTGCCAACTCATAAAGATGCTCTACAATATTCAGCTCAACTGCTGAGGCACTCTTACAGTCACCAGCCTCAGCTAATGGACAGTTTGTTTGGAATGCAAAGTAACATCAAGGAACATCTCTTCACTGCAGCCGTTACCAATCAAACGAAAATTAGTGACTTTCTTGTCAACTCTAAAGAATGAAATAATTGGAGATGTGAGACTGAATTTACCATCCAATTTTTCTCACTTGATACATGTCGGCCCTTTTTAGGGACGCCAATTATTTTTCACGAGGAACTTTCAAATCATTGACATGTTGATTATCTAATAGATACCTTCATAGTAAAAAAAAGGATCATTTTTGTTGCATGGCATTTTGCTCTAGCGATCAGTTGACTCTCGAGATCATAATGATCTGTTCATTTGGTTTATTTTGATCTGCTTCAAGGGCCATGTGTCAGACTAAACAAAATGGCCAACAGTTTGTGGCGAGGATGTCATAACCTAGATATTTTGTCTAATCGCGCACAAATGACAACAATACTTAACAGGAGATATGTTCTGTTAGCAAGTTTTGTTATTTTTTAGCTTTTCAAGTACACTGCACGATCAGAAGTCATAAAAAGCTCGCATGTAAGCCAAATATATTCCAATAACAACGGCCATCTTGTCTTGGCCTGATACATGACCCCGAATCAAATTATTATATGATCTCAAAAATCGATGATTCATTCCGGCCGGTCAAAATTCTCTTGATTTCAGTATCATTTTTGTTACATATCAAAATAATATTGATTTCTGCATCATTTTTAACATTATTTTTCACTGTGTTGACTTCTAAAAAGAGGGTTTTCAGCACGTACAATTTTCAATTTCTTATATATGTAATTTCATGCAATTTCATAAGTTGGCCACCCGCCCAAGTTGGCCGCATTTTGATGGATCCGCGGCTGGCCAACATAGGCAGGTTTTACTGTACTTTCTTATTTATGGACTTCTAAAACTGTTGTCTGAATATACTATAGAATCGTTGTCTGACAATCCGTGTATTTACCCTACGTATAAACAATAGAGCGGACTTTAGCATTTAAAAAGGCAAGACCCGGCATCAGATTAAGAACTCGCTATTTTAAATGCCGAAGTCTTCTCAATTGTTTTGTAGGCAAATTTTAGTGCGATATGAAGCTACCCACGAAGCACAAAAAAATGTAGGATAATTTGTATAGCTTTTGAATTATATCTTATTTTTGTAATGTTTACGAAAATGGCTTTTTCTCTTAGGAAGATTTCAAATTCATATAATTTGTAAAAATTTATATTTGTATAGAATTTAAAATATTATATTTATATTAGGAGAAATAATTCAAATTAGCGAATTTTACAATACTCTGACAATAACGATTTGTTTTACTCAAAGTGGTTTCGCGAAAGCTCAGGAAAACAAATAAATCGAACAAATCATGCTGTTTTGATTAATTAAAACTTAAAAACAATGAAGTTCCAATATTTATTTCAGTCTAAAATCTGCAATCGCTGAACACCTTCAATGGAAAATGCTTTTATTTGAAACACTTTTAATGATAAATGATTCCATTGAAAAAAATTTTTTACGTTTTTATCCGGTAAAACTACTGAAAATTTTTTTTTGTATTTTTCATAAATTATTCTTGTAGGAAATTTAATTTTCTACAAAAAAGTCCTGAAGTAGTTCTTTCGTAATCCTAACGGGTAAAAATTGATTAAGCTTCAAATACTTGCTACTTAGTAAATTTGAAGGAAGACAGTTTCAAAGCAACTTTTTGAAG
>JAUMHM010000085.1:28424103-28435989 GCA_032362435.1 Melikaiella ostensackeni
CCAGCCGATTCGGTTGATCGCTTGGCAGACGCTCCGCGCGGGAAGGCTCATTACTTTTCAATCAAACCCTGTATGCTTTAATTTCTGGATATGACGATTTAAATTCATCAATTCATTATAGAAAATTATTGGGTAGAAAAACGTTGTAGGATAATCAGCGTCGTAACAAATAATATAAAAATATTGAAAGAATAGTTGTGAAAAGTAGAGAAACTTTAAGGAGTGATTGATTTCAGACCACTTATAATCTCATATGGAAGTATATCCATAAAAATCCTTGAATTCTTTTGAAAGTCCTTGATACCTTTAGAAATATTTGTACATCCATTCAAATCCATGCAATCTTTGAAACCGTTAGAAATCTGTAGAAACCATTTGAAACCCCCTGAATATAAAATGAATTAAATTTACTCCCTGAAGTCTCTAGAAATCCATTGCAATTAGTAAAATCCTCTCAAATCTTAGAAATACTTGAGGGTCCTATAAGATCCGTCAAATCTTGTGTAATTGTGTAAATTTCTTCGAAATGTTTGGAAATTTTGCACATTCCTTTATAATCCCTTGACATTTTTTTAATGTCCTGAAATTTTTTGGAATCTTTTTAAAAAAGTTAAATTCTTTAATATCCTTCGAAATCGCTCAAAATCCCTCGAAATATTCAAAAAACGTAAGAATCCATTTTGAAAAGTTAAAGTCATTCAAAATCCTTTAAATACAAATTAAATTAATCTTTTTCATTACACTTCTCTGAAAAGCCCTTTCAAATCCCTCTAAATCTCTATAATTCCTTAGAATTCGTGGAGAGGCAATAAAATCCTTTAAATCTTGTGAAAATCTAGAATTTAGTCATCTAGAAATTTTTTACAATGTTTGGAAATCCTTCAAGAAACTCTGGAATCTTTTAAAGTAACTTAAAATCTTTGAAAATTTAATTCTTTCATACCTTTTTAATTTCTTGAAATATTTCGAAGCATGATTCAGTTTATTCCCTGAAGTTCTATAGAAATTTGTTAAAATTCCTTAAAATCCCTTGAAATAATCAAAATCGTAAAAATCCTATGAAAGAAGTAAAAATAATTTAAAATATGTTGCAAAATTCTCTAGAAATCTCTTGAAATCCCTTCAAACCTTTGGAAATCGCAGAAGTCCATTAAATTGAGAAGAAATCATTTAAAATCCCTAAAATATAAATTCCATTAAACTTATTCATTGAATTTTTATTTTTGAAAAACGTTTGAATCCTTAGAAATCTTGGGAATTCCTCAAAATTCTTGGAGATTTAATAAAATCCTGCAAATCTTGTAAAATCCTTTAAATAACTTAAAATCTTATAAAATGTTTGGAATCACAAGGAATCCCTTGAAATTTCATTTCATTTGATTTACATTTCAAAGTTCTCTAGCAGTCTCTTAAAATCTCTGACAATCCTAGAAAATTCTTTGAAATCTTTTTCAATGTTTAAAATCCCTTGATATATAGTAAATTAAACTTATTCATCAAAGTTATCTGAAAAATCATTTAAATCCATAGAAATATGTAGAATCCTTTGAAATTCTTGGATATTTAATAAAATCCTTTAAATCTTGTAAAATTCCTTGAAATTCCTCAGAATTCTATGAAATGTTTAGCGACGTTTGAAATTCGTCAAAATGTTCTTTCATTTCTTTCTTTTGTTTCTCTTAGTTCTCTAGAAAACTCTTGAAACCTTTGAAATTCCTCTTAAATTGTTTGAAATTCCTTGCAATTTTTGAAATATCTTTAAATCCTTTGGAGTCCCTTAAAACCGCCGAAAATGTTTGGAATTTTTCAAAATTCATCGATATTCCTTGAAATGTTTTGATATCTTATGAAATTCGTTGAAATCCTTTGGATATTTTTAAATGTCCTGAAAACCGATGAAATTCTTTAAAATTAATGAAAATGTTTGGAAATCGTACGAAAACTTTTCAAACTCCTAAAATTTCGTGGAGGTCCATCGAAGTCTGTTAAAATCCTTTGGAATTTCTCAAAATCCTCTGATATGTTTGAAAATCTTTGAAAACATTTCTTTTATCTTAACACTTTCAAGAAATCTGACAAAATCGCTTAAAATCCATGGACATTCTCTGGAACTATTTAAAATTCCTTGAAATTGACTAGAATCCAGTGATCTATTGAAAAATTTTCCAACTTTCTTATTAATCTTTAGAATTCCTTGAAATCTGTGGAATACTGTGAAATCCCTTGGATTAATTTTGAAACCGCCGTTAAGTTAATAAATAAATTATTCGTTCGTTTGTATTCTATCTATTTTTTGCATCACTTCTTTTAATATTTTAACATTATTCATTTCTGTACTGATGTTCTCATAAAGAAGTTTGCATGAAATTGCAAAGGATTGCATACGATTGCATGAGATTGCATGAGATTTTACGGAATAGCATGCAGATTGCATAGGATTTCACGGGGTCGCATGCAAATCGCAGTGCGTGGTATTGCACCGAGATCGCATAGGATGACAAGGGACTGTAGAGGATTGCATGCAGATTGCATGAAATTTCAGGGGGTCGCATGCAGATTGCAATGTCTGGGATTGCATCGAGATTGCGTGGGACTACAGGGGATTGTAGGGGATCGCATGGGATTTCATGAGATTGCATGAGATTGCATGCAGGCTGCATAGGATTCCACGGAATTGCATGCAGATTGCAGTGCATGGTATAGCATCGAGATTGCATGGGATTACAAGGGATTGTGGAGGATAGCTTGGGACTGTATCGATATTTCATAGGATTACAAGAGATGGAAAGAGTTTGCATGATATTGCACATGATTGCGTGTGATTGCTTAAGAATGAATGATATTCCATGAGATTGCATGCAAGTTGCATGAGATTTCATGGGATTACATGCAGATTGCATTGCACAGGATTGCATCGATATTGCTTGCGATTACGAGGGATTATGGAGGATTGCATGGCACTGCATCAAAATTTCATATGATCACAAGGGGTTATAAATGTTTGCATAGTATTGCAAAAGATTGCATGGTATTGCATAAGATTGCATCAGATTACACGGAATCGCATGCAGATTGCATGAGATTCCAGAGGATTGCATGCAGATTGCAGTTCATGGGATTGCATCGAGATTGCATGGGATTACAAGGGATTGTGGAGGATAGCTTGGGACTGCATCAAGTTTTCATTAGATTACGAGGGATTGTATGGGATTGCATGGGATTATATGAAATTGCATTAGATAGCGAGAGATTGTTTGAGATTGCATGAGATGTCACGGGATCGCCTGCAGATTGCATGAGATGCCACGGGATCGCCTGCAGATTGCATGAGATTTCACGGGATTGCATCCGGATTGCAGTGCATGATATTGCGTCCAAATTAGAGGATTGCATTAGACTGCTTCAAGGTTTCATAAGATTAAAAAGGATTCTAAGGGATTGTATGGGATTGTATGAGATTGTATGAGATTACATGAGATGGCATGTGATTGTTTAAGAATACGTGAGATGCTCCAGGATCGCCTGCAGTATGCATGAGATGGCATTTGATTGCTTAAGAACACGTGAGACGCTACGAGATCGCCTGCAGTTTGCATGAGATTTCACGGGATTGCATGCAAATTGCAGTGCATGAGATTGAATTAAAATTGCATTAAATTACAAGGGATTGTAGAGGATTACATTGGACCGCATCGAGATTCCAGGGAATCACAAGCGATTGTCAAATTTTCCATAAGGTTGTAAATGATTGCATCGGATTGCATGAGATCGCATGAGATTCCATGGGATAGCATGCAATTGTGGTGCATGGAATTGTGTCGAGATTGCATGAGACTACATGTGATTATAGAGGCTTGCATGGGACTGCATCTAGATTTCATAGGATCAAGGGAGTGTAAAAGTTTGAATTGTATTGCAAAAGATTTCATGGGGTTGTAATAGATTTCATGAGATTCAATTGGATTGCATGGAATTATATCGAGATTGCATGAGACTACATGGGATCATAGAGATCATAGATCCATGAGACTGCATGCCGATGGCATGAGATTTCATGGAACTGCACGCAGATTGTAGTGCATAAGATTGCATCGAGATTGCATGGAATCGCAAGGGATTGTAGAGGGTTGTATGGGACTGCATCGAGATTTCACGGGATTACAGGGGTTCGTGAAAGTTCGCAGAAGATTGTAAATGATTTCATGGGGCTACAAGGGGTTGTAGAGGGTTGCATCGGACTGCATCGTGACTTCATGGGATTACATGAAATTGTGAAAGTTTGAATGTGATTGCAAAGAATTGCATAGGATTGCATGATATTGCATGAGGTTTCACGTGATTGCATGCAGGTTGCATGAGGTTCCATCGAATTTTATGCAGTTTGCAGTGCATGTGATTGCATCAAGATTGCATAGGATTGCAAGGCATTGTAGAGGATTCCATAAGACTGCATCGAGATTTGATGAGAATACAAGGAATTTCAAGGGATTTAATGAGATTTTAAAGGATTGCAGGAGGTTCCACGGGATTGCATTGAAATAGCATGAATTTTACGGGGTTGCATGCAGATTGCAATGCATGGGATTGCATCGAGATTCCATGAGACTACAAGGTATTGAAAAAGATTGCATGAGATCCTATGGGATTGCATGCAGATTGCATTATATTCCATGGGATTGAATGCAGATTGCATTAGATTTCAAGGAATTGCATGCAGATTGTAGTGCATGAGATCGCATCAAGATTGCATGGGATCGCAACAGATTGTGGAGGGTTGCATGAGACTGTATCGAGATTTTTTGGGATTACCGGGGATAGTGAAAATTTGCATAAAATTGCAAAGAATTGCATGGGACGACAAGGGATTGTAGAGGGTGGCATAGGAGTGCATCATGACTTCATGAAATTACATGAAATTGTGAATGTTTGCATGGGATTTCAAAGGATTACATGGGACTGCACGATATTGCATGAGGTTTCACGTGATAGCATACAGGTTGCATGAAGTTCCATGGAATTTCATTCAGATTGCAGTGCATGCGATTGGATCAAGATTGCATAGGATTACAAGAGACTGTAGAGGATTGCATGGAATCGCATGAGATTCCACGACATTGCATGTGGATTGCATTGCATGGGATTTAATTGAGATTGCATCGGATTACAAAGAATTGTAGAGGATTGAATGAGACAGCATCGAGATTTCATAGGATGACAAGAGATTGTAGAGGATTGGATGATATTGAAAAGGATTACATAAGATTGCATGAGATTGCATGAGGTTGCATGAGACTTCACGGAACTACATGATCATGGGATCACAATGGATTGTAGAGGATTGAATGGGACCGCATCGAGATTTAATGGGAATACGAGGAATTTCACAAGTTTGCATGGGATTTCATAGAGAAGCATGGGATTACAAGGGATTAATGAGTGATGCATAGGCTGCATCAATTTTATTTGATTACTAGGGATTGTGAAAGTTCACATAGGAATGTAAAGGATTGTATGGGTTCGCATGAGATTGCATGAGATTCCACGGGATCGCATGCAGATTGCAAGAGATTCCGCAGAATTGCATGCAGATCGCAGTGCATGGGATCGCATTGAGATTGCATGGGATTACAAGGGATTTCAAAGGATTGCACGGAATTGCACGACATTGCGTAAGATTGCATAAGATTGCAGAGAAAGTGTACACCAGATTGTAGGAGCAATTAGCCCCTCAAATTTTTTGTTTATCAGCTATTAGCTGATGGTATAATATAAATTAATAAACTCACATCAGCTTTTATACAAAATTTCATAAACGTTTTTGGGTTATGAGCATGACACGTTTTGCGACTGAAATTGTAGGGAGCGCCTCGTCGAAGAACAAAGGGATGAATATATAGAGAGCTTATCAGGTGCAATATAAACGACGAGACATACGCATGCACGCGTCATCATAAGCTAAGGCCTAAAGAACGGCTTGGTCGTTCGCAAGCGCACGCGAGACAAAAGTCTCGTCTCGTCGTGTATTATTCTCATCGCACACAATAGAGGAAAATGCGAATCAATCCCCATTATCCTCTTCCTTCCTGCATTCCGTCCCAGCTACGACAATCGATACGGAATATATGAATGCTCTTGTGGAATATTTCCGCCTCTAAGGACCATGTGCCGCCTACTTCTTTCGGAGTTTGGTATTTGACTGGAAGATAGTGATTTACGGAAGAATAGCTAAAGAATGAGTTCAATCAGACTGTTTCTTGAAATATCCGAACGATTTTTGTACTTTTTAATTCTCAAGTATGAACAAAACAATTATATAGAAATGTTTCTTTTTAGCAAAGGTTGGAAATATTAATGCTATTTGAGGGTTCTCCTTTCGCTGGAAGTTCTTTGTGAGTTATGTTGTTTAGTTTGAAAGCAAAGCGGAAATTTAACAATAGATTAAAAATGATAAAAGCGAGACTGTGAAAATGAAAAAGCATGAGTAGGGGTTGCGAAAATATGTGAAGGGTGTACTTATGAATAGAGTGAAATGTATAAAAGTATATTTCAGGCTATTGAAGTTGATTTCCGATAATTGTAAAGGAGGGTGGTGCAGTGTATTATTAAAAGGATGAACGGGAGTAAAGAAAGGTTGTGAGGGGTGCAAAAACTAAAAAAATAAATTATGATCGGTGGTATGGCTAAAAGCTGCTTTGCATATGCTGCTTAGTTAGAATATTTTTATATCGATTCGATTGGATACAAAAAAATAACAGTAAATACATAACTACGACTCAAGATAGATTCATGTGTAAATATCTTCAAAAAACATCAACTTCTCCTTCAATATAAAAATTTCGCGAATTTAATACTAACTGAAGTTCTGATATCTTACGAATAATTGAGAATCTAAAGTTTCCTCATTTATGAACAATTCGAATAACATTTCTATTCTTTCGGAATGTAAGATCCAAATTTGAATATATCAAAGTTTGCATATTTTTGAAACTGAAAGGATCTAAATTTTAGTCTTGCAATATTGAAGAGATATAAATAAAAATAATAATCATTCAGGGACTTTATGATTATTAAGAGCAACTTTGTGATTATTAGGTACATTGATCTTGCCAAACAGAGCATCTTCATGCATCCTTTGAATCGCTTTCTTAAGAAGTTTATGAAGTCAACATTTGATAAGAGCACTTTTTTTAATTTCAGTTACTTATAGCTTATTTGAAATTGATCGATAATGCTGAATGAAAATCCTACATTAAAATGAGTGGCAATTATGATGACGTCCGTTATACGGAGCGCCCATAAAAGTGAGTTATGCGCAGTAATTCAGTATATGCTTTAAATTTGATGACTTTCAAGCATCATATTTCACTTTATTATGGCTTCAACTTATTATTTTCTGATGTTCTGAATAGAAATTCTCACTTAAGCTTTCAAAAGACATGGAAAAATTATTTTTTATATCAAGTGGTTGAAGATTTTGCGAATCCGCTCATGATTAACGTTCTTACAGGATGCACGGACACAGGCTTTACCCTCCATATCGAGGTCTAAGACGTTTACGCATCAAGCTTTAGTCAACTAGCGTGTAACGCTCAGTGATGGGTAAGTTACTCTTTAAAAGGAACTAGTTATAGTTACCGTTACATCACGAAAAAAGTAACTCGTTATCGTTATCGTTACCTATTCGGAATGTGACTTTTTCTTGGTTGCATTTCCCAAAAAAAGTAAATATCGTTACTTTTTTACTTACTTTTGTATTTTAGAAATATATATCCAAATTGAATTTCTACAAAACTTTGTCAATAACTTTTAAGTGATAGTTGTTACACTTTTTAATGGAAGTCGTAGGTTAGTCATGACCCACATAATATTTCTAAAACAAGAATGTTTTAGGAAATTTTGAATTTCAGTGTGGAAGAAGAATTTCAGTTCTCCTATTTGGGGCTATAAATCTGTTTGGTGCTGAAAATTGAATATTTCTATCAGGAAGTTTTTTTTTAGATTTACCTAGTTACGACTTTCACTTCTAGAAAATTCACAATATTCTAAGACCAACAGAAATTTTTTTAGTAGACGTTGAATTTTCAACAAAATAAATGAATTTTCAACGAAAGGGATGTATTTTAAACTAAAATGATGAATCTTCAACACAAAAAAAACATTTTTGACAAAGTAGTTCAACTTTCAACCAAGAATGATGATTTCTCAGTGAAAAGGGTAATAGTTGAAATTTCAACCAAAAAACATTTTCATTTTTAATCAAATAAAGTTGAATTCAAGCAAAAAAGACGAATTTTCAACAAAATAGGTAAATTTAACACCAAAGAGATGAACCTTCAACCAAGAAGATAATTTTTCCCCAATAAAAGACGAACTTTTAACAAAATACATCAGTTTCTTTTCAATTGAAAAAATAATTTTGAACCAAAAATATGACTTCTTAACAAAAAATGTAATAATTGATATTTCAATAAAAAAACAATTTTTCAACAAAATAGTTAAATTTGCAGTCAACACAGAGAAAAAATCAACCAGATTGTTCAAGTTTCAAGTCAAGAAGGCAAATTTTCAACAAAAAAGTTGATTTTCAACCAAATAGTGAAATTTCTTTTCAAAAAAATTTCATTCTCAATGAAAAATGTAATATTTTGAATTTCAACCAAAAAAGACGAATTTTCAAAAAAATAGTTAAATTTGAAGCCAAGGAGATAAATTCTCAACCAAGAACATTATTTTTTACTAAAAAAAAGGAATTTTAAACAAAATACATGAATTTTCAACTTGAAAAGATCAATTTTCAACCCAAAGTGGGATAATTGAATTTTTATTCGAAAAAATTATTTTTTAACGGAGAAAGATGAATCCTCAACGAAAAATGTAATAGTTGATATTTCAACCAAAAAACAATTTAATTTGAAATCAAAAACAGTTATATTCAACAAAATAGTAATAATTTTCATCAAAATAGGTAAATTTTCAGTCAAGAGAGAAAAAAATCAACCAGATTGTTAAAATTTCAAGCCAAAAAGTCGAGTTTTCAACCAAAGAGTTAATTTTCAGCGAAATAATGAAATTGCTATCCAGAAAGGTGAATTCTCAATGAAAACTGCAGTAGATAAAATTTAAACCAAAAATGACGAATTTTCAACAAGATTATTTAATTTGAAACCAGAGAGATGAATTCTTAACAAAATACCTGAATTTTCAGCTACAAAAGATCAATTTTCAACAGAATGGAGCAATTTGAAATCAGCGAGGCGTATTTTCGGCCAAGAAGATCAATTCTTCAACAAAAAAGACGAATTCTAAATAATAAGTTAAATGACTGGAATAACTGAATTTCCGATTTAAAAAATTCATTATCAACCAAAGAGAAATGCATGTTTAATTCTGGAATTATTTTTTCATTCTTTTCTAAATGTTTATATAAATTTCAGAAAATTTTGAACTCCAGGTGAGAGAAAAATTTCAATTTTCCTATGTTAGGCTTTACATTTCTATCGCTATATATCGCCGCCACAATTTGAATAGTGAAAATGAAAAATTACTTTGAAAAGCAATAAAACTGATTGATTGTCGTAAAAAAGACTTGTGAACTACATTTCGGGAGAAACTAAAAAAGTAACGGTTTTTATAGTTACTGTTACTGAAAAAAATGTAACTAGTTACCAACTCGTTACTTACTTATAAAAGAAATTTCGTTACCACTATCGTTACCAAAAAAGAGTATCTAGTTACAGTAACTAGTTAAAAGGAACTAGTTACTATGAATGGAAGCTTTGCACTTTTATGTTACCCAAGGCTTTTAACGCTCTCACTCAGGCTTTACTCTCCCTATCGAGTTTTATGACACTCAAATACATCAAGCTTCAATTGTTTAGCGTGTAATGCTGAATATCATTTTATAAATTTAATACACACTACTTAAACCATACTTATGTCCGTAAAAACATGTTTTTCACTTTCATGCTACCCAAGCCATTTAACGCTCTGACACAGGCTTTACCCTCCATATTACGGTCTAAGATGTTTGCACATCAAGCTGTTGTCAAGTAACGCGTGACACTGAACATCGTTTAATCAATTTAGTACCCTCTACTCTTACCATACGTATATCTATAAAAATACGCTTTTCACTTGTATGTCACCAAGGCATTTAACGTCCTGACGCGAACTTTACAATCCATATCGTGATCTGATAGTTTACACATTAAGCTTCAGTCAAGTATCGCGTAACACTGAATATCATTTTATAAATTCAATACACTCTACTCCTACCAAGCTTACGCCTATGTTATGGAACCTTTCCATTTTCATGTTACTCTAGGCATTGAACGCTCTGACACAGGCTTTACCCTCTCTATCGAGGTCTATGACGCTTGCACATCAAGCTTTGGTCAATTAGCGCGTACCACTGAATAATATCTTATAAATTTAACACACTTCACTCGTACCATTCTTATGTCTTTGAATAGAGGCTTTTCAAATTAATGCTAATCAAGACATTTAACGCTCTGACGCAGGCTTTACACTACATATCACGGTCTAAAATGTTTGCACATCAAGCTGTAGTCAAGTAACGCGTGACACTGAATATCATTTTTTAATTTACGACACTCTACTCGTACCATACTTATGTCTATAAAAAAACGCTTTTGACTTTTATGTTTTCCAAGGAATTTAGCGCTCTGATGCAAACTTTACACTCCATACCGTGTTCTGAAACGTTTACGCGTCAAGCGTCAGCCAATTAGCGCCTAACACTGAATAGTATTTCATGAATTTAGCACACTCTACGCGTACCATACATACTCGTATGTCTATGAATAGAGGCTTTTCACATCAATGCTACCCAAGGCATTTAACGCTCTGACACAGGCTTTACTCTCCATATCCACATCATATCAATATAACGAATCCAGTGATACATTCGTTCTTCCACCAAATAAATACAAAAATGAAAAGAAGAACAAATTTCCACCCTTTTAAAAAAAATCTTCATGTTTTCCCTGCAATTCAACTACAGAACCACTGTGAACTCCTCAAATATGAATATCCATGAATCGAGGACACAGTTGACTGTTTCGAAAACAAAAATTACGTTCTTCAAATATATTTTTTTTTTGTTGATTTGATTTTTCAGTGATTAATAATTAAATAATATTTATATAAAGTATCAGAAAATTGATGTTTGCACATCAAGCTGTAGTCAAGTAACGCGTGACACTGAATATTATTTTATAAATTTACCACATTCTACTCGTACTGTATTTACGTCTATAAAAAGACGCTTTTGACTTTCGTGTTCCCCAAGGAATTTAGCGCTCTGACGCAAACTTTACACTTCATATCGTGTTCTGAAACGTTTTTGCATCAAGTTTCAGTCAATTAGCGCGTAACACTGAATAGTATTTCATGAATTTAGCACACTCTACTCCTGCCAAGCTTAAGTCTGTACAAAAAATGGTATACTGAGGAAGATGCCATACTAACAATATGTGCATATTATGTACCATTGAGTACTTTATTTACATTGTTTCTAATTTTATGGTTGTTTAAAATATATTTTTGATTTCAAATCTATTCAATATATTTTCAGTCTACTAAAGGTTGCCATGAGGCTTTACATCCAATTTTCGATTTTATAACTAAATAAAACGTTAACCTCGTACTCATCAAAAAATATCGTTGCCATAGGTTTTACATACATTCATTAAATGTAATTATACACTCGTTGACTACAAAAAATGGTATTCTGAGGAAGATGTTATACTAACAATATGTGTATATTATGCACCATTGAGTACTTTATTTACATTGTCTCTAATCTTATGGTTGTTTGAAATATATTTTTGATTTCAAATCTATTCAATATATTTTCAGTCTACT
>JAUMHM010000085.1:28443902-28456270 GCA_032362435.1 Melikaiella ostensackeni
TAAACTTATATTTGGTAGGAAATTTCCGAAGCTCAAGCTCGTCAACGCAACAACTGGACTGTTCCGAATCACGACAAATACTAACAGAAACCACAAAAACGTCCTTTTTTATGCTGAAAAATTTGTTTTGGTTGGTGAAAGCTATTTTTCTCATAGCCCAAGGAGAGTAAATAGCTCATAAACTCCTAAGTCGTCCAAATCTGTTATTTACTTTTCGAGGTTTTTTATCAATTTTGGAGAAAAACTTTGTTGGCGTCCTAGGAGATCTTTCTATTTACGTTATTTATTTTCCTTTTTTTACAAATACATTTGGTAAATTTATTACTTATAGATGTAGACATAAAATTTTTTAATGAAAAAGTCGAATATGCCAGTAACTCTCAGGTAGAAAACAAGAATTTGAGAGAAAGGCCCAAATGACCATTATTCATTTCATGGAATTGAATAATATAATCCTATAAAAAAATTCTGCCCGCCGAACGGGCACATTCTCATCACGTTTGTCGGATCTCGTGCTTAGCGCTTGATAATGCATTTACTCTGCGCTAAGCACTCGGTCTATGTATTTTCCCTTTATTTATGCCGACACCTTTCAAAATAAAAGTTAAGCCATTAGCAAGTGTAATTTTTAAATTTTGTGACTGCGAATTCTCTTTTATAAAAGCTCTCTCGGCTTTTACGCATACATTCTCATCACGTGTGTAACGATTCGCGCTCGATGAACTCATCTCCTAAACGCCTGATTTTTTACATTATGTTGAAATCTCTTATAATAAATTTATGTTATATTCATTGATATACCTTAAGTTTCCCCATTTATTATCTTTGTTACTCACCAAATTAGATTAGTGTATTAATTATTATTATTTTCTTAATTTCAAATTGGATTTGTTATGAATTCGTCTCTAATGAGCTGGAAAGAAGGTAGTTGAATGTCTATTTTTGATTTGTGAGCCTTGGATTCTGTTTTTGCTGCATGAAAGGGCTAATAAGAAAGTATATTTCATTTCGATCTTGATAACAATTTCGAAATGCCGTGAAGCATTTTATTGTATCTTGTGCCGTTGCTCTGTAAATTCTTATTTTTTATTTTTAATAGCACTTTTTCAGGATCAGAACCAAACTACCCGTCTTATGAAAAAATGGTCGATTTCTATATTTTTAGTTTCAATCTGGAGTTATCCGTCAAATTGATTTTTGACATGACATAGACATCCAGATACTGACCAAGACGTCAAAATCATGTGATTTAAGGTAGCAACCCATTCGTCTTGAATCATGCGACTGTCACAGGTTGTGACAGAATTAATATACAAATATTTGTATAATAGATAATAGACAATGAAACAGTTGCATTTTTATTCGGAAATATCAATCTCCGACGCAAGACACTAATATAATCCATTATTGTACAAATATTGTAAATATTCTCTGAAATCTAACGATTTTTTATAAGCAATAGTGTACTAAAATTGTATTATACTTTAAAAAAAAACCGTTATCGTCCAATTATTAATATTATACCTCGGTTTGTTTAAAAATTTGATTTCATTTTCATGAAATTTTGTGCAAATTTGTAGGCCTTTTGAAAAGCTAAAATTCTTCTCATATTCATTTCTACTTCACTAGCATCATTTGGGTCAAAATTGAAATTTTCTGTTTTTTTTTCACAGAATCTTCGATGGTTAAAAGCGACAAAACGAGTCCTATAAAAAACTGGTTGAGTAGAAGAAATTTTGTAGGCTTTTTATAAAGCTACAGTTCTGTTGTTTTATTCCTTTCATAAGATTTTCGATTGTCAAGCCGAAAAAAAACGAGTCCTATAAAAAAATGGTTGAGACAAAATTTTCGATTTTTTGTGAAACTACAATTCCTTATTTAGACATTTTCATGTAACTCGCATCGTTTTGGGCAAAATCGAAACTTTATTCTATAAAATTTTTTATAGTTAAACAATCAAAACAACAAGACCTATTCAATAACGGTTTAAGGCAAATTTGTAGGTCTTTTGAAAAGCTATCCTGATTTTTGTTTTGAAATAAGAATTTTTGTTGTGAAACGCTAACACGACCGAAAATGTTTGGGAATTTCAAGTCTTCTGCAAAAATTTATGATTTTATCCTATTAAAATTCTTTTTTAAAAATACTTATTTTCAGCGGAAAGCACAAACATAAAACATGTATGATGTTTTCAATAATTTATTAGATAACTTGAAAATTTTAGTTCAACCGCACAAGAGTATTAAAGAGCACAAGTGTTTCTCAATCCACGTAAGTTTAGAGAGTTAGTTTAAAACAAAATCACCTTTAACCAAACAGTTGCATCAACAACGAATAGTTGAGTTTTCAAGCCAAAAAGACGAACTTTTTTGAGGGCAGTAGAATTTTAAAAAAAAAGTTCATTTTTGACCAAGGAAGACGAATTTTCGACCAAAAAAGATGACATAAGTAAAAAAGTGGAACTTCGAACAAAATAAATTAAATTTTCAACCAACTAGTTAAATTTTCCACCTGCAAAGTTGCATTCTCAAAAAGTCCAACTTTCGAAAAACAAGATATAAATTCAACGAAAAACAGTTACTTTTTCGACCAAATAGTTGAATATTCATACCAAAAATACTATTTTCAATAAGACCATTGCATTTTTGACCAAAAAGGATAAATTTTCAACCGAGTACATTAGCTTTCTACCAAATTAAAAATATCAATATTCAATAAATTAATGGAATTGTTACATTTGCGCTTGAAAAAAAAATTTAACAAAAGAGTTCAAACATTCAACCAAACAGTTGAATATTCAACCAAATAGTGAGTTTTCAACTAGAAATGATAAATTTTCAGACAGATAGTTGAATTTTTAACTGAAAAAGATATATTTCAAGCCAGAAATGGAATAGTTAAATTCCCGATTCGAAAAATTAATTATTAATAAAAAATGAGATGATTTTTCAACACAATAGTTATTTTTTAAACCAAAGAGATGAATCTTCAACCAAAAAAAAATAATTTCCAACAAGAAGAAATTAAATTTTCAACCTAAAATAGGGGGGGAACAGGAAAACAAAGAAGAATTCTTGAAAAAGAGGAAAAAGAGGAGTAGAGGTGCAAGAGTGTGAAGTCTGAAATATTAAAGTGATTTTCAAACTTATCAAGTTATTATTGAACTGTACCGTTGCAGCGCCATCTTGCAAAAAATTCGCAAACTTTGTTAAAATTTATCATCAGCAGAGAGCGAACGAGTCCAGCCTGAAGCTGCGCACCGAGCCTAGACTCGGCTCCCTCTTTGCGAAGAACCACCGCTTGGTGGAAAGTGGTGGGAGAGCGCACGTGATCATCTGAATGTCAGTGACTGTGATTAACTAACAGCACTGTGCCCGGCGCGCGCTCTTCCACCACTTTCTCCCATGCGGCGATTCTCCGCCATGAGGGAACCGAGCCTAGGCTCGGCGCGCAACTTCAGACTGGGCTCGTCCGTTCTCTGATCATCAGCGAACGTACTGAACATTATCTAAGTTCGTAACGTTACTTCCACTGACCCCCTCCCCCCCTATTACTAACCGTAGCTTTTAGCGCGACCCCCTCCTCCCCTCAAATTAGTCACGTAATTTACGGACGCCCCCTCAGATTTTCAACCACAAAGAGTGCGAGATTCTTGAGAGATATCGTTACACCATTTTTCTAGATAAGATATCAAAATTTTTGGGTCTATTTCTAGCCCGGAGGCACATGCAGTTCCATGATGGTAACTGAAAAATAAAGGAAGATTTTATGGACCACTCTGTCAGTAAAATCAGTTGAATCTCCCTTAGAAAATTTCTTTCAAGACTAATTAATGAAGAGCCTGATGCCGAACAATGCGCTACTTTATTCAAAGTTTCTTAAAGATCGAAATAAAATCTACTTCCTTATAAATTTTTTTTTGTACTAGAAAAGAACACCCAAAAAGTTCACAAATCAAAAACAGACTTTGAGACTACCCACTTTTCCAGTTTATTAGAGATAAACGTACAATAAATGTACAACAAAAAGGAAAAAGATGGACAAAAAAGAAAGAGTCAACCAAAACAAGCCAAATAGGTAACAAATACAGGAAAATATTTCAGCTGAGGATAGAAAATTTTCCAAGAAGTTAAAAAACACTAAAATCTTCCTTTATAACAATCCAGAAATTTTTTTACCAACGCAAACAAAGAAAATCTTTCGGTTTGTCTAAACGAAACGCATTAGAATAAAAAAGCACATGAAGTTCTACTTGACAGAAAAACTTATATTCCGATAAAAAATAACCCTTTAAAATCACTAAAAACTAATAATTCGGAAATACTCAGAAGTTTGAATGATAATGATTTCTTAAGATATAAACACCATAAAAATCAATTGACCCTGATTGACACTACTCTACCTAAATTTTATGGACTCCCTAAAACACATAAAAAGACGCTCCACTTCGTCCGATAGTTTCATCAGTTAATGATCCCACATACTTTTTCAGTCAAAGTTGCTTCTGATGGATTGAAAAATGCATTAAAAGTTCCACTTTCACGTATTAATAATAGTTATGAAATGAAGGAAAAACTTAAAGAAGTTGGAATTGATAAAGACCACACTCTTTTGTCTTTGGATGTTAGCTCATCATTCATAAACATTCCGTGCTCCTAAGTTCTTGAAAGTCTTGACAAAAGATACCATCATATTGAGTCTATATGCAAGATACCTTTTGTTGAAATCAAAAATTGTACTGAATTTCTATTTCATAAAATTTATTTCGTTTTTGGGGGCACAGTATACCAAAAAATCGAGGCAACACCGATGAGCTCTCCTATTTCACCTTTATTTGCAGATATTGTCATGGATGACTTGGAAACCTGTTGTTGAAAAAAGGTAAACGATTTTTATAGCTGTACTCCTCTTTTTTATGATCGCTATATAGATGACATCATTTTATGTGTTAGGAAAGACCACAATTACTTTCTCATCAATACTTTCAATTCCTACCATCGAAATCTCTACTTTACCTTTGAATTGTATCATAACAATAGTATGAACTTTTCGAATTTAATGGTGATTAGAGAAAACAATATTATTATCACTAATTGCTATCAGAAGCCGACCTCATAAGACAGAACCATCAACTATTTGCAGGTCATCCAATTCAAATGAAAAAGAACATTGTATTTAATCTGGTTGATAAGGCTCTGAAATTATCCTAAAAACGATTTTATACATACAATGTTAAAATTGTTTCCCAAATATTGCTGAAAAATGATTATCCTTCCAAATGCATTGGAAAACAAGGAAAAGTGAGTAAGTCGGTTAAGACTCTACTGGAAAATGGGGCGTAACTCATTTAGTTTATAAAATTCCATGAAAAAACTACAATGCTTGTTATGTAGGTGAGACGAAGAGATCTTTAGAAACTCGTGTTAATGAACATCCAAGATATGGGAACAAAGAATTTGTTATTAACTCACATCATAGGAAACTTCACCATATATTTGATTGGGAAAATACCAAAATATTGAATTTTGAATATAATTACGAAAAACATCTCATTTCGGACATGATTCATATGAAAAGCAATTTCTCAGTTTTAAATTTTTTAGTTTTAAATTTCTTAGTCATCTGTCACGATTCGCTCTGTTGTTGTTATTCTGTTCTCTGAGAATGATCTCAAAAGTTTTAATAACGCCTTCGGGAACATTTGACTCATTAATTCTATCAATATCTCAAAACAACCATATTGGTAAATATCCTTTTTAAAAAAGTAAATTGTGATCTTTATCACTGTTGTCACTCGACAATGTTTTTAATATTATCTATTAGTGTTCAGTAAAATAATTTTAGTCTTATCAGATTAGTGAACCAAGCTACCAAGGCGTTGCACAAATAATCTGATGTGTGCTTAATTATAACCTAAAAATGACCTGAAGAAAAATCGTAGACTATTCATACATGGAGGGTGATCAAATGGAATCTAATAGTAAATTGTAATCTTGGATGTATCCTATAAAATACTTCAAGTAGGGTAATCATACATTGCGAATGTGAAGAATGTACAAAATCGTCAACATATCTTGCATAAAAGTCCAACTTAAAATGAATTTCATCAAAAACTTCACTTTCCAAATCTTCCATCACAATCCCAGCAATAATCGGACAAGTTTTCCCTGTTGATGAAGCACTCTCTTAAAAGTCTATAGTTTCAGTATCTAGCATTGAAGGAAGACAAGTCGAAAGGGCCAGTTCCTACTTACGTCGATCTCGCGGGGTTTCGGGATGAGCCTGGCCTCTTAATTACTTCCATCCATTAATTTACGAGAAAACTCTGCTCAATGCCTCTTAAACCCCAGCACGTCTGTACTCAATGCTCTTTCTGAGGCGTTCAGGGTGTAACGGCGAGATTTAGAGATACGAGAAAGTGCGAAAAAAAGGAGAAAAAAGGCGAATGAAAAAGCAAAGATAAAGGTAAAGAGAAGGGATTGCAGAAAAAGGGTATCAAGTGAGACTGTACCTCTCTATGTTCGTTCAACTCTATTGCTCCGTATCCTATAGAGAATACTAAAATCGCCTGAGGCATAACTAGCTCAAGTTTACTTGACCATGGATGTTGAACAGTGAAAAACAGTTCAAGTCTTTGACTTTTTTAAATTTCCTGCACCTCTAAAAATTCCTGAATAGTGCTAAAAAAAGGTAATACCACACTACAATAGCATGTATAAAATAATGAAAACTAACAAATTAAAAATGAAAAAGGGGATGAAGAGTAATATTCCGCTAAAGCTATCACACTTTTCAAACATTCTTCAGCATCAATTATGAGTAGAGTTACACAGTAACACAAGAATCTGAATTTAAGTAAAAATAGTCGGTTGACTTTCAGATGTAACCGAAAGGATCATTTTCCAGTTGAAAGTCAACCGATGATTGTAATTTTTTGATTGATTGATTTGATTCTGATTGAATTGCTTGATTGTAACAAAGATTTTTAACATATTATCAACACTTGACTTAGTATTTTTGGAGTTCAGAACATAACTCACTGAAAAAATACGATTAAGTGATGAAAGTGAGGTAACGAAGCTTATTTATCGTAAAAACTTGAACTCTTCTTCACCTTCTTATCAACGTATACTGTGGCCATCACCTGCTCAGCTGACAAAACAGTCTTTGCCTTCTTCGGCGCACTTTCACCCGGCAGTATCCACTGTTTCGACTGCTGCTTTGTCTCGGATGTATAGCGGTATCCATACCGGCAGCCATACCATTCTTTTGTTTCTTAATCACAGAACCACAGATATAATGTCGATATTGATTCTTCTTTCGCTACTTACAAGGGGATTGTCCAATGTATTGTCTTCAATGTGTTATGCTTCATAGTTCGACCTCCATACAATGTCCTTAAAACATCTCTCATACAGTCAGCACTCTTAATTCCGACCACGACAGTGCCAGAACTTCCTTTCCTGATCTTCTTAACTCATTTCCGAAATAATTTATTATATTCTTCAAAGTCATTTTGCATTTTTTAAATCTTCTTCTGCTTCAATTTCATCCTTGCTTTCTTTGACTAGCATCATGGCTTTTCTGTTTTCATCCCTATAGTCATTTTCTAATTTAATCCTCTCCTCATCGCTAAGACCTTAGATACTTAACACTCTCGAGTGCGCTAATTTTTTGTCGTTGACAGCCACGCGGATTTCACCATTCCACCAAGCATCTCCAGTCTTTCTTCCTACAGCCGCAGCACCGCACACTTCAAATGCACTCTTGAAGATGATATCCCGCAGTATTATCCACGCACCCTCTACATTCATATTGTCTAATTCACTCTTCCAGTCGTCTTCATGACGTCCTAAATATTTATTCAGCTTTTCACGATATTCCGATTGCACTTCTGCCTTCTACTGCCCATATTCATGTTTTCAGCCATGAAAAATCAAACCGAGAAAAGTTAGAGTTCAACTTTCCCACAAAACCACGCTAGATACGATAAATAGACAAGAGACCAAAATTATCTGTTTCTAAAAAGTCCTACAAAATTGCAATGAACTTTCTTTCAATAGGAATATTAGTTTTTGTTTCGAGCGTGGAAAATGCCATAAGAAAATCTAAAATTCCAATTTATAGCTAAACAACGCAAAGTACGATGGGAGCTTAAATAGCAAAATTTTTGACGCCAAAAAGACACAAAATTTCTGCTAACTATTTTTAATAGCACCCATAATTTGGCAGATTATTTTGAATTTTTACGTTCTCATCACTTATGATGGAATGTTTTAGATTCATCTGAAATTGGACCTATCCAGCTGGCATCAGTTCTTGACGTTTTGAGACACCCTCAGTCAGAAAAGTAGGTTCTTACGCAAAAGACGATGAAAGCTTTAACAGCAAAATGTCTCACCTCAAGAAGGCCTACAAAATTGCCTGTAATTATTTTTTTACATCGATATTTCACTCCTCAACTGTCATTAATGAAATTGAAACATTCATTAAAGACTATTTTCGTTACGTATGTCGGTTCTAAAATTTGCCAATCGAGCGTTATGATGAGAATGTATTCTTTTAACTCGAACGAGTTTTGAGAAAGTTATATCTTCATCTTCACTTAATGTTGGAGCATGAAAATAATTTAGTTGATTATTATCCAGGACCCAGCACGTAGCACGAGACACAATACGTAGCCGGAGGCGCGCTTAAATTCCGCCCGAAGCGCTGCGCGCGATGAGAATGTTTCCGCGCAGCGGGCAGATTTCTTCTAAACTATTTTTGGGACATGAATTTTATGAGGACTTGAGAAAATTTAAAGGAAAATTGTATAGGATTCTCACAAGTCCAAATAGGGACGCAAGTAGTTTTTTTCCATACTTGAAATTGTAAAATGTTTCAAGGAAAGTTAGTTCTTTAGTACTCGTTTCTTTCCTATCCAGTACATTAGTCAGACTTTTCTCGGAATCCTGGCGAGATCCTAAAGGATTTTTGTTCCCTCATGAGTTTATTTCAATTTTATAAGAGTAAGTGGTACATAAACGGACCGAAGTACAAAAACGGAACCCTAGATATTTAAAGAGAACTACCAACGCCATCTATGTGTTACCATGTGATATGGTATTCCTAGATTTTGACGGTACGATGATCGTCTATATGATGTTTAGAGTCTCGGGTTAATGTGTCAAATGTTATCGGTCACGTTATCACGCGAACGATTTCCCAGAGTTATTATGGAAAAAAATTGGCAAAGTTCAAGTGTGTGCTACTACGTAGGATATTGCAGCAATAAAATTACCAAACATTTAGTGAGTAGTCTTTGGTATGCACTTTAACGTCATTGTGTTGTTTTTTAAAAGTCTGTTTCCAACAATTTACCGGCGTTTGTTCATGTGAATCGTTGCTTTTCGAGTAGGGGTACATGAACGGATCCCTTTTTGGGTTATAAAAATGGACCACTGTAAATATCGAAACTTTGCTGGACAACATCGTCTTATTCTAGAATGCTGCAGAAAAAATTGGGAGTTAATAGCCGAAAAACATCAAAGCAGTCTTGGAGTGCTATCAACATGCAGAGCCAACAAAATATGTGCGAATATTGTTTGATGTAATTTTAATTTGTTTGTATATTTTTGACTCGAGTGTCCGTTCATTTACACCAAAGTGGGCTTTTTATAGAAATTTGATGTAACAAACAAGTTTATGAATAACGAATTTTTGGCAATTTTATAGTAAGAAACGGAGACAGAACTACATATTCATGTGATTCAGATTACATAAAAGTACACACACTTGATACTAGAAAAAAAATAGTCAAGGGGTGCCGTTTATGTACCACTTTACTAGAATAAGGATAATGATATGCTCGGAACACTTTAATTTGAATTGCCTTAACTGAACTATTACCCCTGAGGGAGTTTCCATTTTCTTGAAGAATACTTGGAGTGGATAGAAAATGAAAGTGCTTCTAAGATCCAAGAACGATACTATAATTACGAGTGCGATCGAGCCATTCGAAACATTGATCTTGAGAGAATGGAAACCTATTATTGTCCTATTCAATCAGAATGTCGTGTCTCTGATTGTGAAGCCGATGCACGAAAGCACAACTCTAAACCCAAAGGGCTGCTGTAGAATCTTCTTGCCAACCAATCGCAAGAGGCGGTGTGAAAAGTGGCGTGACGGTAAGTGGATTCGTTTTGTATATCGAGAAACGAAGGTATTCATTTTCAAAAATGACCAAACGCTTTTCAAGACAAAGGAAACATACATAATATTTATAGAAGCAGAATAATAATTATTATTCACAGTCTTTCAGTAATTAAGAAGAGTAAAGCAATAAGTGCTTAAGTAAAGTAAAAAAATTGCTTTTGGATATACCATGAATACAAAGTGTACTATTTTTCTGTGAATTTGTAAAATTTAATGACTTTCGAATTTTAATTGTTTTCGAGCGAATCTTCCAAGACGAATCTTCTTTAGATAGAGGGTGATTTTCCAAAACATATCTACAGATTTGGAGTTGAGATTGATCATTTTTTTAAGTTAACTTCTAATTGATTAACTATTTTTAAAATTAAACTAAAATGTGTTTCCTGAACTAGTTTTGAGGTCGCTGAAAAATGAAATAATACTCATTTATTTTTCCAAAGAAGCGTTTTCGAGATACTTACAAAAAACGTGTTTTGTGGATCTTTTTTCAGTTTGTGGCAGAAATCTCGAGAACGGCAGATCCATAAAATTCAAAAAAATGGAACAACTGAAAGTAAGTGATTTTCAAATAATGTCGGAAAACCCACTTTTTTTTTACTTTCATCGCCCGTAACCTAAAAAATTTTAATCTGATTTACACAGACATATTCGGAAAGTGGAAGATCATGCCCTTCGAACGAAACAAAGTTTTTGTTAATTGAATCTACCCTTATCAAGATTTATGCCAGCAACTAGAAAAAACCAAAAAAACACTTTTTTCAAATATCTCGAAAACGCTTCCTTGGAAAAATTAATGCATGTCATTTTCTTTCTCAGCGATCCTCAATTAGTCTAAAAAATCCTTTTTTCTTCTGGTACATTTTTCGTGGAAGCTAATGTAATCTACGACTTCATTTATTCATTCATTCATTCATTCATTCATTCATTCATTCATTCATTCACTTTGTCCACATTGAAGCTCCTATATTTCCGCTCACTTCTCGTGTGTGTTTTGTCTCACTACTTTTCCTGTCCTGCCAATGTGACTGTTTATTAGTACACGTCAGTTTAACATCTTATGAAATTATTCTCCATTTTAATTTTCCCTAATTATTTTAAGTTATTTAATTATTTGAAGGAAATTGAAGTCGTTTCTCTTTCATAGTGATGCTTTAGTTTGGATTTGAATAACGATTGCCATAATGTTAGTCATATTATAGCAATGTTTATCAGACTTAAGGAATATTTGAGTCATGGATAAAAGGCAAACTTTATTGTCTATTATTTAAAATTAAATGAAAAAGTCTTTTCACTTTTTCCCGAAAATTTCTCAGCTCATGATTTCTCTAGATAGTTATTCTTTTGTATGACGAGATACATGAAGAAAAACTTAATCGCAATATTTTTAGAAATAGTTTATGAAGCTTATATTAGACAACTTTGAATTAAAAATGCTTGAAATTCAAAACTTTTTCTATATAAAAATGAAATTTTCATCGACCAAAAATTTCAAATTTAAAGATGTAAAATCAAACAATTTGTAATTTATCAGATGCTAATGTTAGTTCTTCAAATATCTCTGCACAATTTTGTATCAAAGATTCAGAAAACGTAACTACTCAAAACACAACATTCGACTGCACCAGATTAGCTGTACGATTCTCATCTTGAAAGCATTCAATTTGGCGAGCTCAAATTGTAATTGTCTAAAACTAAACAACTGCATAATAGAAAATTTGAAGTTATTTCAACGTTTTAATGTGACGAACAATCCTAATTTTGAAGTACTGTCTCATTTTGACGCTCTTAGAATAACACTTATTCAAATAAGAAGACTTTCAGTTGGTAATGAATTATAGTAATAAAATTTAAAGTGTTTTAATTTTCCAATTCAAATGCTTTAAATTTAATGGAGTTCTACTTTTGATGATTTAATTTGTGGTTTATAAACTACAGCTTTTCTGTCTTTGAAGTTATAATTTTTTGAATTTGATTATCGGCAACAAAGAGTTTCCGGAATTTTCGTCAAAGATTCTGGTAGGTGACAAAAGGACTCACGAACTTTATTGCTGACGCATTTTTCAATTTAGGGAAAATTAAAAGAATTAGAGGATCTAATATACTACATGGGCTGAAAAGTCTTCGGCCTGACAATGAAAAAACGATATTTTGAATGAAAAATTGGCTTTATT
>JAUMHM010000085.1:28456992-28488898 GCA_032362435.1 Melikaiella ostensackeni
CTAGTTAAGGTTGGTACTCTATGAAAAGCATACAGATTTTTTGTTTGTGGCGTCATCTCTGTGTCAGGCCGAAGACTGAAAAGACTACTACATGGGCTGAAAAGCCCATGTAGTAGTCTTGGATATAGGATCGGATGTAGGCTTTTCAAATTGCTCAAAAAATGACAAAAATAACTTTTCTAACATATCAGGAAGTTTCAATGGACACTTTTAGTACATATGAAACATATTTGAAAATTAACCCAAAGCAATTTTTTAGTCAGACCTAAATTGAAAAAGTTCGATCATTTTCAAAATTATGAGTTTTTTAAAAAATATTCATAAGTTATGATTACGATTTTTAGTAAATGTCAACAAGATTCATAAATCATCTTAATGAAATTCTTCTATTGAAGATAATTTCAAAAAGTTCTAGGATTTTTAAATTTTTCAAAAACTACAAAAAAACAGCTTTTAGTAGATCCATTCTGAAAGTAATTTATGTAGAAGTAATTAAATGATTTTAGTCTTAGTAAATGTAAAATACTTTTTATTTCAGTATGTATTCCTTCCAATATTCAATTTTATGAAAATTTGTTATCTTATTTATTTCATATTTTGTTATTTTTATTTGTTATCAACATTTGACTTATCAATATTAAGCAAACTTCTTTGTGTTACTTCTTCTCATTTTGTCTGCATTATCTTATTCTTCAAACAAGCTTATAATTTGTCAAATGAAAGAACGATCTTTAGTTGCGATTGATAATTATAGTTCGTAAGGAGATTAAATAACAGTTTCAAATTTAAGCAACAATATTTATGAAGGATCAATTTTAGTCACAGTGCTCTCACATTTGGCGCTCAAAACGAATGGAAATGTCATGAATTTTTAGTAGAAAAATTAAGTATTATTAATTTTTAACATCCTTGAAACTTCTATGAATCCAATTCAAAATTATAAATTTTTCATGGAAAGTTCTGAAACAATTTAATTTTCGAGGCCACGAGTCTGACGTTACATTGTTCATCTTTGAACCATGAATTTCAAAACATTTTTGTTTTTCAATTCTCGAAACCTGGCTCTTAACTTTTGAAATTCTCAATACGAAATGTTACAAATTTTAAATTGTAGATTTTGTTTAGTTCCAGATGTATTCAATTTCAAATAACACAATGCTAAAGCTGGCTATTAACTTTTTATTGTATACACATTGCGAAGAATATGAGATACAAAATTATTCAGTTTTGAGACTGGGAACATTTTAGGTAATAAAATGTTTACTTTTGAATGCTTAGGAGTGGAATTTTTTTAAATTAAAAGTTTTTAAATCAAAACTATTCTATTTTTAATTGCTTTAAAAATTAAAAACTTTTAAATCATAAAGGCTTCTTGTTTGAAGGTTGTATAATCTTCGGGACTTCAAATTCTAATTTATTTTATTTTAAAGGTTACTACTCTAATATTGTCACAATTTGAATGTTTTATTTTCAAATAGTGTCTAAATTTGAATTTCATAAAATGAAATTTATTGAAATCAGAAAACTTCTGATCAGTAATAAATTGTAACATTATTGTTTTGACTTTAGAATTGATACATTTTAGATGATTTAACATTTAATTTTTTTATTTTAGAAACATAGAATTCAAAAACTTTCGCTTCGAATTATTCAATTTGTTTTTTAGTTTTGAATTCTTGGAATGAAACATTTTTCAAGTTTGAATGTTTAGGCTAAGAAATGACCAAGAATTTTTTTAATTCTCAATGGCCGCCCTGAAATATTGACATTTTTATAATTTGACCATCAATAAAAACTTTTCGTGAACGTAGCGTGCGAATAACTTTTGATGTTAAATTTGTGGAAAAAAATATTAACAAAATATATTACTGAAACACTATATAGTCAGATAACCTTAATGTGAAGGTAATTTTTCGATCCAATCCTTGAGCTTAAATTCATGACATGTTTTGTAACGCATCGAATTAAAAATCCATTTGAAAGACGTTTGAAGGCGAAAACAACTGAAATTAATATAATGTATAATCCAGGGAATTAGGGAGGAAAGAGAAAGCATAACAAATTGCTTGATGTAATTTATGAATAATAGATCCATAATAATTTCATAATAATTTATTCATCATCTCAAACTAGTATTAAAAATTATTTTTTCCTTGAACAAAAGAAACTAAACATGCGTATAGCGCGCGATTGATGTTGCTAGTACATAATAATGTTGTCTGATTCAGCAAATGTGTTGAAAGTTCACAGCAATATTTTTAACTTAGTGGGCCAACATAAGAAAACCTTTAGATATCTAGTGCATGAATTCAATGCAACCTTTTGTTGAAAAAATCTGCCAAGAGAGATGCAGACTAATAATTTGAAAAGGGGGCCTCGTGCCAAGAGAAGAGCATCGCGTGCTCAAGGAGAGAAAATAAAAAATAAAAAAAGGACGAGATGCACAAAGGCCACAAAAGGCAGGTGCCATCCTCTCGGCTATCTGACTACCTGACATGGTTCCTTCTCCTGAAAGACGAAACGAGATTCTGATATGTGGGGTGGACCAGAAGGATCAACGTCAGCCCAACAGCTGCACACCTCTTCCACAAGAAAACTTCAGAATAGGAATTTTTTAATTATACATACATGCTTCATATGAGAGGGCTTAGAAGAGGCTCATGAATCTTATTTTGGGCAATTATGAGATATGGAGAGTCATTTAATTAAATTAATGTACTGAAAATTTACAACTCATTTCCCGAAAGGAGAGAACCATTATTCAGATCAGTTTCTATTTATCGGAGAATTCATTTCGTCAAATTATTATGAGAACGGTTTAGAAGCTTTGATCAATTTTGGATGCTTGTAAGGTTCTAAATTATGTTTCCTAGTAGATAAATTTCACAAATTCCAAACACCTGTCTATTTTTGCATCAACTACCAACTTAAGTTTCTTTAGAAGAATTGCACTGAGAGAAATGGTTTCTGAAATCTAGGTAAAAATTACTTGATCATGTAAATTATAAAACTACTTTTCCTAAGAGTATTTTCACAGTAAGCAGATAGAAAATCATGACTGAAAGCGCAGCAATAATAATATGGCAATGCTTTACAGTTGAGACTTTAGAGTGCCCCTAAGATTAAATAGAAGTGGAAAAATGTACACATCTTATCTAGATATTTGAGAGCGAAACTTTTAGGAAATGCACTGCACAAATATAAAGAAAAGTTGTACGGTACGCTTACTTCTCTGTTTATCTACCGACCCCAGTAGTTCAATTCGGCTACACTGGTTTACAAGACCATTGCCAGCAGGGTTTCTTTTGAAAATTACGAATATTTAGTATTTTCCAGTATTTTTAACTTTTTTAGACAATTTACATACCCTTGAATTCGGCAAAATTCGTAGATTCCGAATCTATAGTTAAGTTGCGTACTCTTTCCCTACTCACAGACAAAGGACTCCTGCTAGTGAAGTCGATCAGTCTGGGCATGCAGAAGCCGTCCATAAAGGTCTAAAAATTCCATAGATTGATTGACACAATTTAACACTTTTCTCTGTAATTACAGTAACTGTCCAATTTCAAACAAATACATCCAGGAAAAACTACAAATTTTGAAAAAGTTTGGAAACTGATGTGCAATCATATGCTGCAGTTTTCACAAACGCCTAGAAAACAAAACTTATGACGAATGTTACCAAGTTTTCAAGTGATCTGTATGGATAAAAAGTCACTTAGCCAAATGTGGCTCATGATCTTCTGCAACTAATCAGACGACGTCTGGACGCTTGTGTGCAGGAGTATAACATATTTATAATCACCATAAGCATGTATATCAGAGAACATATAATTAAAACTATAGCTATCTGTAGATCCGTAAAACTGATAAATAAGCGAGAATGAAAAACGAAATACAGATGAATATATAAGAATAATAACAATTGAGCATTTTGAATTTGACTCCTCATATAATAAGAACTACCCTTTGAAACAACACTTTTTATATATGTATTATATTCGAAATTATCATGCAGCATGTAATAACATTACACGAGAAACTTGTCTATCTAGCTTTGGAGCAATCAAACAATGCCATAATTCATATTTGAGGCAGCAAGGATTGCTATGTGACGCAGTTCTAAGAACTATTCATTACAGTGCTTGTAAGAATTTAAAAAATGTACATCTATTAGTTCGATCTGGTTTAGTTTACCATGTACAGAGCACACCAAGCAGTTTGAAGTAGCAGAATACACTGATTAACAAAAATGACCTATGTCCTTGCTGAATGCGACATACCATTGCCGAAGAACTTTTCAGTGCTGAACAGAAATCTGGCTTCCGTTTCTTGCTATCATGTTTAGCTTGATAGATATTTGCAATTAAAATTTTCAATAAAAAATTGTCGAAACATTTTTTTCTTCTTTCTTCTTCATTAAAACTATTTCAATGAAACCCTACAAACTACTACAGAGCTCCATGTGTCACCAGTTTACTACGTGAAACGGTGAAAACTTCTTAAGTTCTTAGCACAAATAACCAACCATTTTTCTCCGTGTGTTTATGATACTAAGAATTAAAAGAGAGAAAGAAATAATAAAGAACAACATTACAAATATGAACGTCACCACATAATATCTAGATATTATCCAATTGCTAAATTTCGATGAAGCCTGGGTGATTTTTATGAATTCTACTCGGTTCTACAATCATTTTTAAGCAAAACACGTTATTCTCAGATTCTTATCTTTTAAGTTGATACACAAAAACTATTGCTGATGTATTTTTGGTCACAGGTAAATGTATCTCATGATGAACGTTTTGATCGAGTAAGAAAATAACGGGTCATTTCCCGGTTTTTTCCCGGTATGCAAAAATTCTTCACGGACATTCAAATTAAAAAATTCGAACTTTTAAAACTGAATTGCAAGTTGAAGCCTTTAAATTGGAACTCTTTTGGATTTCAAACTTTTAAAATTGAAGTTCAAGAAATATTTAGTTCAGGCGCCCAATTATTTACACGTATGAGACAAAAGCTCTCACACTTTTTAATTGAGAAATTTAAAATTAAATTCCTTTAAACTGCAAAATTAAAAATTTTAAATTTTTACAAATTGAATAGTTCGAAGATTTCTAGTTAAAAGAATGCAAATCCACGCAATCACATTCAATGCTTTCAATTAAAGAATAAATTGAAAATTGAATGATTTATGATTTTTTTTATAGAAAACTTTTTGAATTTAAAGTAAAATTATTCTAATTTCAAGTTGTTTCAAACTATTAATTATTTAAATGTTTCTCAAGCATTGAAATTCAATACCTTCATTTAGAAATCAAAAAAATTTTTAATGGAAAAATTAAAATTGTTGCCTTCAAAGTTTGAATCTAGCACTCTGAAATGTTAACGTTTCAAGGCTTTCTATTCCAAACAATTCAATTTCAAATTTTTTAGTTTCAAACAGTTGATTTATAAATTTATTTCAAATGTCCAGTCCTGACAAGAAGGCTTGCATAGAGCAGAATTACAGAATTTCAGATTTCAACGTAAAAATTGAATATTTTTTTCTATTCTATTTGTACCCTGAGGTTTCCTCGAAGTTCGAATCCACAATGAAATAACCTGTACATATTTCGGTAATATTTCCTAAAATGTTTAAAGTTCCCAGTGCAGCTCCAATTCTTCTGAGTTTAAAAATTTCAATGCAAATTAATTCAAATTGGAAGAATGAAGTGCTGAGAATAATAGAATAATGTTAACTTCGAAAGAAGTTAAGAATAATGTTAAGTTGAGAATAATATTATTTCGAAATGCTACAGTTTTTGTATACTTGATGCTTAAATGTGTTCTCATAAAATCGAAGTGAAATCTATAAATAATTGAATTTCATTTTTCATTTCTGATAAGAAAATCGAACCAGACACGATACGGTTCTAATATTGTTGTTTGCGATAAATTCCCGATATTCGCGCAAATCAAAGAAATTTTAATTTCTCAACAGACCGACAATGTCCGATGGTTTCGCATTCATTTATATGCGTATTACACTCTTTAAATCTGAATCAGTCACTTTGCCTGATGCAATGTAATAACGACATAAATGATTTATTTCAGTCATTTCGGTCGATAATACATCGAATTGTCAGTCAAATTGACTGACTATTAATCTCGGACACTTAATAATATCCAAGTTATTACCAGTTTCAAAGTCTCGGCTTCTAACATTGATATCTCAGATATTTGGAAAAAGTATCTTGCATACTAAAATTCAATTTTTTCAGCACGCTAGTGAAAATTTTGGAACTTGCGTTTGGTCAACCGGAAGAGACCTTCGATGTTGCTGAAGGTGTTTTTGACCGGCATGTTTTAACAATTTTTCTTTTCTATGCCGTGACATTTATTCAATGAATTTCTACGTCTTTTGGCCTTAAGCATATGCTGACTCTAGTTTTTCAACTTCGCACTGATATTGATCACATATCCTCTGTATGAAGTTATAAAATGAGAGTCATGCCTAAGGCTGAAAACTACAGTAACTCATGTAATAAATGTCACGGCACAAAATAGAACAATTATCGAGACTCAATATCTGTGGATGTTAAATCTAAGTATCTAGATCTCTGTCCCATAGTCGAATCATATATTACGCCTTCGTATCAATATGTTAACCTCTGGTATCCATTGCTCTTCATGTATAATATAGAATTATTTGTTGTCTAAAATTTATGCGAGTTCCAAAGGAATTTTTTGATATTTCATTTCAATAGAACTTATATGATTTTAAACTAGAAACAACAAAGAAAAGTTTCGTGAAAATTATAAAAGTTTTCGAATTTGTACATGAGTCGTAAATTCCAATTCTTTTCTTAACAATCTTGTATGATTAGGCAAATTTATAGCGCAAAATTGAGAGAAAATGATTATTTATATGAGAATTTTTTGTAGTGGTTATCAAAATAGCTCATAAAATATTAATGAGCATGGTTATTATTCAATTATTCACTCGATTTTGCTCTATAAAACTGTTTAAACATTCCATTTTAGATCATAAATGCGAACAGAAATTTCATTTCATAATTGTAGTGAAAGATAATGAAAATTTGTATTAAGAGCTGTATAATTACATTAAAAACTCGTTTCTAAACTGACTATAAATCATCTTTTGCTCAATAAATTTCAGATTATATCAAATGATTTCCGATAGTGAATTCAGTGGATAGTAATTTGATATTTGACATCACTAATGCATGTGAAATTAGAGCTGAGCAGATGTCTATAATTAATTACTAAATAGATCACCCAGTCTCTATGCTGGACGAATTGACGTAACATTGTGACCTGACACTCGGTTTGACAGATTATCGTCAAGATATACATTGGTCAACGTAAAGTGTATGCAGATTTGCAACACCTATTATTCCATCCGCCAGTTCTAGTTAAGATTCGATTTAATATTATGCACATAGAGTGTTTAATTATACATATGCAATACATTCGACATCCAGATTAAAGCAAATTTGACGGGGTAAATAATATTTAATATCAATAATAAATTACTTATCTTCGAAAAATTATCTCCACTTACAGATAAAGTATTGAATCATCTTGGAAATATAGGAATTCTTAATAGTAAGAATTTAAAAATATGTACAAGTTGATTATTCCACTTGAATATTTCACTGGACTATCCAATGCAATATATAGTTTAAGTTAAAGAATTTATCTCTTCGATGAGAGATTGTTTTTGTATTAGTCTGTACATAGAGGACATCAGTACGAGGTGAATACCAGTACAAAATGAATAATGGGGAAAAATGACTGGGCTTTACAGCAAAAGTTTCGTCGTGTATTTTTATGAGTAGCAACATTAAAAACGGAATTTTAATCAGTTTTTTTACCAGTTATTTGCTATTTTTAAATTGTAAAATTGTAAAATGTATTTTTGACATAAGGATGAAAGTTCTGTCCGCTAACAGATTATCAACCATGATAGGCATTGCTGTCAACTATCATAGACAAAAAAACTGCGAATAATTTGATTTGGTTATGTTGGTAAGAAGAATGAAGTTACTTATTTATTTCATAGTTGTTTGGTTGGTAGAACTCACTCGTTCATGCTCGCAGCCTAAAAGCAGAAATATTACTTTGATACTTAAGCCTTACCTGTTGACAATTTATTGACCTCGTATCGAATGACACTTCTCCTAAAAACTCGTGAAATATGTTTTCGATGAAAATTAAGAGAATGAATCATTAGATTGTCTTGAAGCCTAGAGCGAGGGACTAGTTACTCGGATTTTTGTTGTACACTAGATCGCAAGATTGCAAGATTGCAAGACTTTGCGAAAGATTTCATATATGAGACTGAAAAACATTACATGCGATTGCAAGAGATTCCATGGATTATAAAAAATTTATTATAGAAAAGCATTATATAGATAGCGATCATAGGATAACCAAGTTCCACAAAAAAAAAGTTGTCAGCCCCAGAAACCAGAATAAGCTTACCCTACGTTTCAGAGGTCCCTGAATCCGAATCCGGAGTCGTTGTGGTTCTACGACATCACATTTCGCCTCCAACCTCAAGAAAAATGTGGAAAATTGATAATTTTATGTAAAACATGCATTTTTCAATGCAAAGTGGTCATATCTTATGTTTTCGATGTCGCCGTGTACAAATTCTGAGTCGGTTTGGTACCACGGTTGCAGAATTTAATTTTTGATACGTAACTTCGGAAAAACTTTGAATCCAACAGGCCAGACTCCACTCGCCCGATTTCTTACTTAGCGGAAATTGAAAGCTAGGCATTTCGCACGTTCTCGCACTGCATAATTATATGTTTGATCCCACAATGATATCAGGTGATGCATGCATCTTTGCTATTTTGATAATGCTGGACGAAATTTTCTTTCAGTATGATCTTGTTGTTTGAACGAGTGACGGAATCCTGCTACTTCGACAGATTCTGTGAACAATGACAACTGCGCTGAAGAGGGATGTGTGGAATGTCCGACGACGAGTTGACTTTGTCCTCGTCAAAGTCGAAAGGCCCTCATACCTAGCCCTGGGGAGGTATGACGGTTATCACCCCCAGGACGGCAGACTCACCTGCGATCGGACCAGGATCCCTAAAGTGTGGGTCTATCATATACTCATGGCACTTACGAATAAAACCAAAAAATCCTCAACTCAACAATCTAAAGGTACTAAATCACAAGTTGATCTTGAAGCTGCCACCTTAAAACATAATTGTAAAAGAGACCCTGATTCATTCTGCTACGTATGCAGTGAATTCTATCCACTAAAAACTCTTAGGACAATCTCTGAGCAGATCAGAACGATTCACGAAGATTGTTATGATCTCACAATTGCTGATCCGGATAAAGAATGGGTGCCACATAAAATATGCGATTATTGTAGATCACAATTGACTCGTTGGCATAAAAGTAAGAATATGGAAGATCTTAAATTGAAAAGTCCAACTTTATGGGCAGAACCCACTTGTGAAGATGACTGCTACTTCTGCAAGAACGATATAACTGGATTCAACAAAAAAAAAAAAAGAAACATTGCTTACGTTGATGTTTCGACAGTAATAAGACCCATCAATATGTGTAATATAGATGAGCAAGGTATTGAAGGAATCGGATGTATTTCTTCTCGGGAAAGTTTAGAGATATAAGAAGACGCTAGCGAAGAAGAATGCTCCAGTGAATCTGACACTGACGACGAATATGTAGAAAGTAAAAAAAAGGAACTACAACTTCTTTCAAAAGGAGAATTGAACGATCTCATCAGAGATTTAGGACTATCTAGAGAAACAAGTGAATTTTTGGTTTCTATACTCAAAAAGAAAAACTTGGTGAAAAAAATATGGAAGCAAGTGACTATAGGAATAGAGAAAGAGATTTCATGAAATATTTCACAAAAAAAGCCTTTATTAGTTTACTGTCACGATATAAATGGATTGAAGGATGAATTGAACCCAGGAATTTACAGAGCCATCAGAAGGAGACTATCCATACATTCCTGTGAGAGAAGTTTGAAAGCTGTTTTGCTTCACAATACGAATGTTTCTGCTCCCATACCGGTAGCACATACAACTACGTTGAAAGGGAATCACGATAATATCAAGTTGATATTGGATACATTGAAATATTCAGAATATAATTGGCGCATTTGTGGGAATTTCAAAATATTGGGAATAATTCTGGGTCAGCAATCAGGCATCGTTGAACACCTATGTTTCCTCTGCTTATGGGATAGTAGAGACTGACCTAATCATTATAGAAAGATTGATTGGCTAGCTAGAGAAACTTTTGATCCAGGATTAGAGAACATCGTCAACCTCCCACTATTTGATCCGACGAGAGTTTTACTGCCACCTCCGCATATAAAACTGGACATGGTGAAGCAGCTTGTATTAGCATTAGAAGAAGAAGATAGATATTTTATATATGTCCAAGGACAATTTCCAGAACTATCGGATCCTAAACTGAAAGCAGGAATATTCGATGGACCTCAAATTGAGAAAATGTGTAAGGATCAGAATTTTGTCACAACTATGAACAAGGTGCGAAAAGCAGGTTGGTTAAGCCTCAAGAAAGTTGTTGAAAACTTTTAAGGGAACCACAAGAGTGATAACCTCAAAATAATTGTGAGGAATATGATACAGAACTTCGGTAAAATGGGATGTAATATGAGCTTGAAGTGACATGCATTAAATTCCTATATTGACCATTGTCAAATTCATTAAAAAAATTAAAATCTGTTACAATCCGCAGAAGTCCCTTGAGATGTTTTGAATAGTGGAAAATCTGTAGAAATCATTTGAAATCTCTTGCAAGTAAAATAAATTTGATTTATTCCTGGAAGTTCTCTAGAAATCTCCAGAAATGTTTGAAGTCTCCTAAATTTCTTCAAAATCTTTGTTAATAACTTAAGAACTTTCAAATGCCTTGACATTTTTTAAATTCCTTCCTTTTTAATTCCTTCATATCCCTTGAAGTTGCTGAATTCCGTAACAATCCTTCGAAATAAAATTTAATTTATCCTCTAAAATTCTCTAGAAATTCGCCGAAATCCTTTGGAATCCCCTGTAATCTTTAAAAATCGTAAAAATTCATTGAACTACGTAGAAGTCATTTCAAATTTTTTGAAGATGAATTTAATTAAACTCATACATTGGAATTTCTTGAAATGCCTTGAAATATTTGAAATTGCTAGAATTCCTTGAAATTTCATTCTCTGGAATTTAGTTCTCTAGAAATCCCTTCAAAAAATAAGGGAATCCTACAAAATTCTTTGAAATCCTGCGAAATATTTTAAATGTCTAGAAATTCATTGGAATCTTTTAAAATCACTTCGAATCTTTAAAATCCTTAGAAAGCTGTTTAATTCCTTCATATTTCCTGAATATGTTGAAATCCGTAGAAATCGTTTGAAATACAATTTAATTCAATCCCTAAAGTTCTATAGAAATTCTTCGAAATCCCTTAAAGTCCCTTGGGATCTTTGAAAATCATAGAAATCCATTAAAATAAGTAGAAATCATCCGAAATCTCTTGAACATAAATAAAATTAAACTCTCTAAAATAAAATGTGCCAGTCCCGAGAAATTTTTGAAATTCCTTAAAGCACCTTGAAACCCTTGGAATCGCTAGAAATCCCTTGAAAGTTCATTCTCATGAATTTAATACTCTAAAAATTCTTTAAAATCTTTAGAAATACTAGAAAATCCTTCGAAATCCCTTGAAATTTTTTGAACATTTTGAAATTTATTCGAATCTATTAAAATATCTCTAAATTGTTGAAAACTTCAGGAATCTTTTAAAACAAAATTTAATTTATTCCCTAAAGTTCTCTAGAAATTCTTTGAAATCCCGTAAGATCCCTTGAAATAATTGAAATTCGTAAAAATCCATTTAAAAAAGTGGAAATCATTCGAAATCCCTTAAATATGAATTGAATTAAACTTTTCATTGAAGTTCTCTGAGAAAATCTTGTGAAATTCCTTGAAACACCTTGAAATCCCTTGAAATTTTGGGAATCGCTGAATATCCTCGGAAAATCAATTTAATTCCATTCATTCTTCAAAGTTGTCTCGAAATCCCTTGATATTTTTGAATTCTCCTGAAATTCTGTGGATTCTCTTAAAATCCCCGGAGATGTTTGGAAATATTTAAAATCCTCTAAAATCCTTTGAAATCTTTCGAAATTCGTTCAAGTCCGTGGAAATATTTTTCAATCTCTTAAAAACCGATGAAATCCTTTAAAAATATTTAAAATATTTGGAAAATCCATAAGATCCTTTCAAAGCCTTAAAATCCGTAAAAATACTTGAAATCCTATAACCCCTATTGTATTCCTTTGAAATTTTCGGAATAGTGCTTTTTGAAAACCTTAAAATCCGTGGAATTCCCTCGAAATGCGCTGAAATCCTTTGTAATCCCTTAGAATCCCCTGATGTGATAGGAAAACTTTTAAATTATTTCAAATCTCGTGAAATTTCGATAAAATATGAAGAAATCGCTTGAGATCCGTGGAAATTCCCTGGAATTCCTTGAAATTTGTTAAATTCCATTGATGTACCTGAAATCCTGTAAATCTTTTGGAATTCTGTAAAGCTTCTTGAAATCTTTGGAATCCTGTTAAATCCCTTGAAAGAATTTGAAATGCGACTTTAAGTAAAAAAATAGTAAATCATTTGTTTGTAATTTCTCTATTTTTCGCATCAATTCTTTCAATATTTTGAGATAATTTATTTCTGTATTGGTTTTCCTGTAATAATTTTTCATAATTATTTTTCTAGAGTCACCAAAAATTGATGAGAAATTCATTATAGGGAAATCGTTATGGATCTATATTGAATTTCTTATAATATTTTTTCGTGAGGCAAAATTACAGAGAATTGTAAAAGATTACATAGGATTGCATATGATCGCACGAGATTGCATAAGATAGCAAAGAGAGTGCACGTCAGATTGCAAAAGTAATTACACCCTTGGCGAAGTGTTTGACTAGTCGAAGAAACCAGTAAAAAAATAGTGAAAGCACTCTGCCAGCGGACAAAATTTTCATCGCTATGTTAAAAACAAATATCCAATTCTACAATTCTAAAATAGCAAATAATTGATGAAAGAATGATTTAATCACTCGTTTTTAATATGCCTACTCATGAAAAAATACTACAGAACTGTTGCTTTAGAGCCCAGTCACTTTTTCCATTATTCAGTATGTACTGGTATCCACCTCGTACTAGTTCCCCTTATCCTTACTTAAGAATCTTTTTAGGAACACAGTTAATGTACTCACAGCGTACGCTAGTCGCAGGCTCAAATTGCTTGAGTGGGGATAAGCTTAGCTGAGGACTAACCTTGGGACATGAGAGGGGCAGAGGCCGGGCGCTTGCTGCTCCAGCCCCTTCCATGGTTAGTCCTTAGCTACGCTTATCCCCACTTAATCAGTTTAAGCGTGCGACTGGCGTACGGTGTGAGTACATTCAATTACTGCTCATTTCTCGACTACAAGGTAAATAATATTACAATAAAAAAGCTTTCTTGGAATCTTAGCCTGATTTAAATTCCGAAACTGCGATACTAGACTTTCACAATGAAGAAAATGTTTAGCACGAATCAAATGACTTCTCAGTAAAGAGGATCGATAAGAGAAAAAGGTATATCCCACGATTCTCTGACTTTCACTGTACGGCTTCACCTTTTCAATCTTCCTTTGAGTCTTCATGACGCGGTTACGTGATTTCCGTTGAGCGGTAATAGTGAGCGTATAATCGTCGAGAACAGTATACAGCACATTTCAGCAAAGGAATCTCTGGGTCTCTGTAAGAACCAAAGGCTATCAAGTTCACCGAAGTATGTCGCATTGTCGACTCAATGCACGCTCGTCTACATGTTGTACATTGAAGTCACCAAACACAGTCTCCAGTGTCATCCCATCAAATCTGTGTAAATCAGGCCATATTTCTTCCAGCCTCTGTAAAATAAGATTTTTACGATGCTTGCAACACAAACAAAGGAAAAAACACCACAGAGCATAGTCATATTTACAGATAGATGCAAATTCATTTTCTCCCAGCGGTCTGATATAGGCTAGGCCTCAGCTAGGCAAGGCAAACCGAACATGACTCGGTTTCATCTGGGTTCATTACTCGTTTTGTCTTATTTTCTCAGCCTTATTCCTCGTTTTGCCTCGTCACGTATTGTCCTTTTCCGTTCTCGCCCCTATTTTTCCAGCATTCTGTGGCAGATATGTACTAGCGGAGCGAATAGCTCGCAGGAGCGTTCTTCTGTCAATTTTATAAACAGAGAGCGGACAAGCCTAGTCTGAAGTTGCGCACCGAGCCTAGGCTCGACTCGTTGCGAAGAGCCCCTGAACCGAGCAAGCGAACATGCGCGCGCACTCAGTGCTGTCCGCTAATCACAGTCACTGACATTCAAATGCTCACACACGCTCTCTCACCACTTCCTCCTCCCCATGCGGCGGCTATCCGCAACCTGGGAGCCGAGCCTGGGCTCGGTGCGCAACTTCAGACAGGGCTCGTCCCCTGTCTGCTTATAGAAAAAGAACAAATGAAAGAGTAAGGTAGGAAAGATAAGTATATTTCCGACTTATTTGGAATTTCATCAATTCAATACCAACTTAATTCGTAAAATATTTGAAAATAGGATTGTTAGATTATGATGCGTCTAACTTTTATTATTGGGAAATAAAATATGTTTGTCGGGACATTTGAAGAACCGATTGCTTTGCATTATTATAGATAATGATTAGTACATACCTACTTCATGTAGATTCATTCGTGAAATATCTTTCATTGTTACGTATTATTGAAATTTTATGAAATTTAAACGCTATTATATATGTATCAGTAGCAAGATCAAAACACATGTGTATAAACATATGTGTATATTTTTATTTTTATTTTTTTACATTGTGAAAGCTAGAATACATTTCTACATTAAAAATATATGAATCGACAGTTTTTTTTGGTGGCATCGAAGTGAAAAGTGTCAACGTTATACAAGTGGCACGTAAATTTTGAGCCAAACTTCATGATCCATTTAGAATTTCTCGATGAATCCTAGGTGATTTTTATTCATTAATTGGATACTACAATCATTTGAAACAAAGCACGTTATTTTCCTATTTTTATCTTTTAAGATATGAAAATGACAAGCCTTAAAATTAATACACAAAAAGTATTGCCGATGTAGTTTTTGTCATGTTGAAGCACTCAAAGTGGAACCCTGTTGAATTTTAAACTTTTGAAATTGAAGTTTGAAACATATTTAGTTCAAACGCTCAATAATTTATGCGTATGAAATGGAAGATTTCAACACCTTTCAATTGAATAATTTTAAATCAAATTCAGTTGAACTGCAAAATGTAAAATTTTAAATTTATTATGAATAAAACGTTTCAAAGATTTTGGTTAAAATTATCCATGCTGTCATTTTCAATGCTCTGAATTGAAGAATGAATCAGTAAATTTGTAAATGCTCAAAATTATACAATTTCAGGCAGTCTCAAGTTAGAAACGTTAAAAATTGATTGATTTCAGTTTTTTTTCAAACTGAAAAGTTTTTAAATTAGAAGTTAAATTATTTTAATTTTGAGTCCTTTCAAATTGATAAGTGTTTCATTGTTATTCAAACTTTAAAAATTAACACTTCCACTTGGAAATTAAACAATTTGAAAAAAAAATTCTAACGTTCAAAGTCTAAATTTAACACTCTGTGATCTTAACGCTTCAAGGCTTTCTATTTCAAGTAATTCAGTTTCAAATTTTTCAGTTTTGAATATTATAATTATAAATTTCTTCCAAATGAACAGCCAAATGTTGCTAAATATCAAGAAGTTGTTCTTCTTTTTTGATTAAAAAATTTCAAATTGAATAAAAGCTTTTAATTATCAATCTATTAATTTGAAATTATTTTAAAATTGAAAATAATTGATAGAGTTTCAATCCGATGCTCACATTGGTTTAACTACTAAAGCTTTCGAATTGAAACAGTTCAATTTTGACGTCATAGTCTGCAAATTTATTACTTTTAAACAGATTTAGAATCGTCTTATAAAATCAGTTTGTATTTAACTTCTAATACTAAAACTACAATATAAGTTTAAAAATCATTAATCACTTAATATATACATTTGATCAGGTTGAAGCGTTTGTTATCAAAAAATTTCAATTTCAAACGCATTTCATTTTTAATTCTTCAAGTCTCTAAAACTGAATTTCAAAATTCTTTAAATCTAAAATGTACGCTTAAAAACTGTACTGCACAGACTTTAACCCGCTAGCACGCCGTCCTACAGGTGTAGAGCAGTTTAGGAGCTATAATCGCTTGTTTACCTGAAATCCACAAATTTTTCTGACTGTTGGTCTGCTTTACACAAGACAGCAGTTTTAAATTTTTCGGCTACATATTTTCTTTTTGATATATACCGATTTTTGTTCTCACATTTTCAACAAACCAAAACATATCGTGTTTGATATCAAATTCATTAGTAGAAAACGAATATTCGAAAAATATAGAATTCAAAAAGTCTAGGGGCTTATTAACAAAAAATTTCTCTTGTTAAATCGACGTGTTAGGAAAAAAATGGTCTATGACTGAGAATCACTGATCCAGAAAATATGACCCACGTGTTCATGAAATGAGATACATCATTTCCAGAATAATTTTCAGTGCTGAATCTAAATCAGGCACCTCTTCTTTCTCAGCACGTCAGGTTTTTGAGACTTTTCGAGTTAAATTTTCTTTCGAAAAATCACACATCGTATGATAAAAGGGTGTGAAAAATTTTTTAAACGAAAAGCAATACATGATTTCGATGCGTTTTTTAATGCATAGTTCATTGATTGCTTTGTTTTTTCGATGCCTCAAACTGTTCCTGAGATAATTAGAAAAAACTATAAAAACACGGAAAAAATGGTTTCACAAGAAGTTCTCTCTGTTTATAGAGTTGCCAGTTTGACGGCTTACAAGTACTTGAGGAGAACCATTGTAGTGTTTCTTGTATCTCATTGCATTAAAGTCTACAATATTTGCAATATTTACAATATTCACAGAGTTTACAGTATTTACAAAGTTTGAACTATACCATCTTTATTATTGGTTGTTAGCTCCTGTCGACAAATGATTATAAGCTGCTACTACTGACTAGAAACTTTTTCTCTTGCATGCTCGACGATGATGAGCATTTGGTTCATCAGTCATGAGACTGCAGCAGGAGTCTGCAAAAGCGTTCACACTCCACTTACCTTTGTACCTCTTTTCGATTTCAGCGATATCTTGATGAAATCTTTTCTCGTGTTCATCACTCACTGCTCCTTAATTTTCTGGGAAGAAGTCCAAGTAAGAATGAAGAATGTGAATCTTTAGTGACATGTTCACTTTTATTTCCTGGAAGTTCTGCAGCATAGTGTTCACCAGGTTTTTGTAGTTCCTGGATTTCGTGTTCCCAAGAAATTGTTTATAACAGCTTTCACTAACAACTAAGTTTGTCTCTCAAGGTCAGACAAGCTCTTTTCGAAATCACAGTCCAACATCAGTTGTCGGATTTGCGCTCCTTGAAAAACTCCTTCCTTGATTTTAGCTTCACTAAGCTTAGGGAATATTCTTTACAAGAAACGAAAACCTTCTCCGCTTTTATCCATCGCTTTGACCAAATTTTTTACGATGTCGAGCTTCACACGTAATAGTGGTTGTAAGATTTTTTGAGGATCAGCCAGTAGTTTTCGAGCAACGTTTATTTTTCCTGGTTCTAGCGTCTTTCGGTCTGGCCAAACTTCAACATTATAATGTCGGTCTCGTGCTCTGCTGTCCCAGGTGCATAGAAAGCAACAATGTTTTGTATAGCCAGATTGCAATCCGAGAAGAATCTCTATGACTTTAAAATCGCCACAGATAGACCACTCATATGATTTGTAATTTATTTTGTCAAGTAACAATTTCATAACAGCATAGCACTCTTTCATATTGGTGACATGGGTGATGGGTATTGATGGATATTCATTTCTATTGTGCAACAGAACAGCTTTCAAACTATGTTTATTCGCATCAATGAATAAACGCCAATTCTCTGGCTGGCGTTCATGACCAAGGCTCTTCATAAGCCCATCTACATTGGTACAATAAATGAGAGTATCTTGACTGGAAGAAAATGTAGTTAAATCTTTTCCTCGATTTCAGCAAGAGATTTTCACATATTTTTTCAGCAAATTTTTTACCTTGAGTCTGGAGACTACAAACACCTGGTGAACACTATGTCTCATGACTGATGAACCAAATGCTCATCATTGTCGAGCATGCAAGAGAAAAAGTTTCTAGTCAATAGTAGCAGCTTATAATCATTTTTCGACAGGAGCTAACAACCAATAATAAAGAAGGTATACTTCAAACTTTGTAAATACTGTAAACTCTGCGAATATTGTGAATATTGCAAATATTGTAGACTCTAATGCAATAAGATACAAGAAACAGTACAATGATTTTCCTCAAGTACTTGTGAGCGGTCAAACTGGCAACTCTATAGAAAGAGACAACTTCTCTGCCATGTATCTTTCGAACAGCTACAGCTGGAACTATAAACTTTCTTGACGTTTTTTCTGCATCAAAAAGAGAAGAGAATTACACGCAGTTGACTAAAAAATAAATGATATTCAGTTAAATATAAGGTTTTTTGTGGAACCATTTTTTCCCGTGTTTTTTATAGTTTTTTTCAATTATCTCAGAAACTGTATAAGGCATCGAAAAAACAAAACAATCAGTGGATTCTGCAATAAAAAACGCATCGAAAGCATGTATTGTTTTTCGTTTGAAAAACTTTTCACACACTTCTATCATACTATGAACACACAAGTCATATTTTGTTGATCAGTGGAATCTTTTGTCAGAATGCACTTCTCTTCTTTATCAGCAGCATCTTGACTGGTCCTGAGCAGTTTGATCAACATCTGCCAAGAAATGCTGGAAAAATCGGGACGAGAACAAAGAAGGAAGGAAAGAGACAAGACCAAACGAGACGAGACAAAACGAGAAGGGAATTCCCGAGACAGCAGGTATGTCCCACTCTCGTCTCGTCTCGTTCCTTAGTATTTCTCGCTCGACGGCAAAACTACTAGAATTTGATAACTTATAAGGGAATCTATGGAGGGTCCGTACGTCAAATTTGGGTCTCATATTTTTTGGGACTAACAGTTTTGAGTTTTATATTTTGGGCATTAAAGGTTTAGAACTTGTGACTTGGGAGCCACAATTTTCAATTTGGTGTTTGAGACAATATTTGTTCGTCTCATATAAATTTCTGCTACTCATGGTTTCGGAATCTACATTTTCGGATTTGTGGTGTAGGACTTACGGTATGAGACATAAAGTTTATTACTTGAGATTCACGTTTGAGATTTGAGAATAATGATGATTCAAATAATGTACATCCTTCAAAACATTTGCAAATTTTTAAAAAGTTGTTTAACATCTGCAGGGTAGGTAGAGACAGAACATTTGAAAACATTCTTCATTGTTACAAGTTTTCATTAACTTTATATTAAAGTTTATGGGTGTTCACCAAGAGGTTGACCATATTAAGTCCCAGTCTCTCTCAATTTTTTTTATCTGGTCACGCGGCATTGCTATTGGAGGATAAAATTCAAAAATAATAATTCAGGCTATTCATAATGTGGGCTGAAATTGTAAATGTTGTAGAAGCTTTTGGGAAATGTTCTACATCATTATTGAGGATTTCTCCCAAAATATTTGGGGAAAGCTCCCCAACTTCTAGGGAACATTCCACACCATTTTTGAGGGATTTCGCCCACAATATTTGGAAAAAGTTCCCCAACTCTTAGGAAATGTTCCACACCACTATCATCAAGGAATTTTCTAAAAATTTGTTTACATTGAACTGAAAATCGATTTATCTACGATGTACGATATGGTTTTTTATGGAATTATTTAAAAAATACAATCTTTGAAAATTATTCTGTAATGCGTAGCGCAATTTCAGTTTTTAATTTTAGAATTTTACCTTGTACAATTTGAAAACGATTGTTTTTCGTATATTTTAAATAAAAGAAAGTTTATAAATTGAGCCAATCATTGCAGAATATTGTTCAAAAGCTGTAAACTTCTGTTTTGTTTTTAATAATTTCATACAAAATATATTTTCCAGCGGAGCTAGAGAGGCATTTTTTTAAAACTTGTAAAATCAATATTCAAATTGAATTATTTATATATTGACATGAGATAAAGTATAAGGGCTAGTAGAGGAAAAAACGATGATATCTCTCATTATTGAAATTTATCTGGCGAAAACCCATTCCATCAAATTTGTAAAATAGATTTCCATCGATGTGAACGCTAATGAAAAATCTACAAAACTTTCAACAATATTCCATATGTTGTATGAGTGCAACAGAAAAATTAATATTCTTTACCTTTATAGAAATTCTAAAAGTAAGTAATTTAAACAAATGTTATAGCTCTAGGCTTCCTGCAGATATTGATAAATTTATTGAAAATATGACACCCGTTATAAAAATTCCAAAATACTTTTCCAATGACGAAAATAAATCCCTTTTCGATGGAAGCTTTGCGAAGCACTCTTCGAGAGAAAAAAAATACGAGAAAAAAAGTTACCCCAATCCTATCACGATTAAAAATCGAACATGCGACATGCTCGAAACAACATCCAGTAATATTTTTATGGGTGAACTGCTCGTATCTAAGATGACTATCACGCCTGAAAGAAGCGGCACTAATTAAAAGAGGATGAGCTACAAATAATGTGGTAGTGAGATCTACAAGACTGTAGCTAAAGGCGTGTGGTTATGACAGCTATGTCATTTGGATCTAACAACATAGATAAAAGATGTCTGAATAAAAAAAATATAGACAATGCGTCCATATTGTATGCAATTTGATAATTTTGATTACTGTGAACATACCAGTTTTCTCCGTGGGGTTTCGCTTGAAGAAAAAAACTATTTCAAGTGGGAAAATGGAGTGTTATTCATTTCAATAAATATTTTTCAACTGAGCCAATAAAATTTCTAATAAATTTGAAAATAAATTTCAGATCATCCATATAATTTATATCAATATCAAGCTGAAATTACAATGGGTCAATAATTCAACCCTTGTTCCTTAAAAAATAGATAATTTCTATTTTTATTCATATTTATCTAGTTTATCATTTTTCCATCCACCTTGCAGACATTGCTTTTTATTATTTTATCACTGGTTTTCCTCCTGTGCCTCTGTCAATAGTTATTTACTCAGTCCACCATTCCTCGTAGCACTCAGTCCAAATGGTGGAGTAGCAGCGTGTCCACCAGTGCCGCCTGAATTATTTACGTTTTCTGTCCCTTCTTCGCGCCGCCACCTGCTCTAATGTTTGTTTTCGGACAAACTAAGGTCTTACATCAAGTAGGGATGAAGCACCTTTTCTCGAACAGATCCCAACGAACCAACAAAGGAAGGAGGCAAAGAAAAACACACTCACAAGATTTTTCGGTCAATTATTCTCTATTTAGAGAATGAAGCTTTGATATGCGACCATTAATTTTGACGCTGCAAAATTTTATACAAGTTTTATACCTCACAGAAATTTAACTTTGATTAGTTTATAATTTGAATTTTCAAAACCATTGTTTCAGTTTTCGCTATTTCGGAAGCTGCGCGGTATTTCGAGACTTGGCCAACCATTAATTTGGAATCTTAAATTTTAAGAACTGATTTCGCCTGAATTTGCCCCTATTTCATGTAAATCTTGTTTTGGAGCCTCGCCCGTTAAGAAGTATAAAGTTAAAGGAACTATGGATGCCTTTTGAGAACCTAGATGAATTTTGATCACTTTGGCCTTTTGAATATTCCCGCCATTTCCATCCTATTCTGATGTTGATGCCTTCAAGTCAGAGCTGCCAGACTGCAGACCAGCGCACAGTGATCAAAATCAGGAATTTACTGTTCAAAAAAGTCTACAGGTTTTAGTTTTCATCCGATTTACAATTTTTTTTAATTACAATTGGATAAATTTTTATGAGATCTGTGAGACGCGATTTTTCAAGTTGGCTTTGATTATATTTCTCCATTTGACGCAAAGTGTGGTAAAAGGGGCAATTTGCCAGTTTCGGATTTTTTGTCTCTTCAGGAACGATTGTCGAATATCACAAAACGTCTTTTTTGTATTAAGTGTACATGCAACCTAAAAACATATGAAAAGAGAAGGAAGGAGCAAAAAAACGAAAAAACAAAAGAATCGCGAAGAAACAAATGAATATCGACAATCCTTTAGCCGCTGCCGACAGATGGCTACGAATCAATGTACTCACAAGAGAGTTGTACCTCTTCTGTTTCATATGCCAACGTATGGAGGACTAGATGTTTTTTCGATTTTGGCGTCGATCAAGAATCTTGAATTGCCTTTTTTGTTTTGAACGTAGGCATTTATCGATAATCATTTATCTCTTCGTATTTTTGTTTGTTTACCTCGTTATTTTTTCTTATTTCTTGAAGTTTTATGTATTTTTATTCTCTTCTTCAATTAAGACTTTGTCCAGTACGTGGTGCTTATTGATATTTACTTATTAAACCATCGTATCTTGAGATCTTCCTTTGTTTTCAATACAGGCATCCATTGATGTTCATTCAGATTTTCGTGTTTCTCTTGTTTCTTTCGTTTGGAAACGGAGTATAATCTAGAAAGTGGACAATTGATTGCAGTTAGGAAGAAGATGGACGGTCAATTGTACCCTATTTTCTGAAAAATGGAAAAGAGTGTTATACATTCTGTCTGGTCGTACCAAAGAATCTTCAAATAATATTGGAATGCCACTTGTACACTTGTTGGTGTCTTGGATAGATTTGACTTTTCCACCTAGCGTGAAATTATCAATCTTCCGAATCCTAGAAGTCTTTATTAATATGCTTAAACTATACATTCTGAACTTTCTATTGCCCCAGACCCATTTTGAAAGATTAATGTTCTTTTGTGTTAACTTTACTTGGTGTCGTGGATGTTCGACAGTCATATTGTCTAATTCTTAATATTGGAGAAGCGCTATGTTGAATTACCATCTTCTTGGCTAATGATTTAACCTACATTTAACTGATTAATTCAGAAGATTACTCATCTCGAACTGAAGATCATCACCTTCAAGAATGTGGCTCTGAGCTTGAATTTAAATCCTGCGGGAGACAACGGAGTGCAACCAATCAAAAAAGAAACAAAATCCAGTTGGTAACTAGGGAAACAATGTAGTCTAGGAAGAAAACAAAAACTTCCGTCGTTCACCTTTTCGTAGGCAGCTTCTGAACAAATTACATCGTGTCCTCCAAATATTAATATAAGTTTAATATAAGTTCATTAATTTTGCGATCCGACCTTATCTATTAGTAATTCCTCAATTGGATATGAATTCAGAAACTTTGAAACTCTTCCTGCATTTGCGAAATATTAAATCACCCTCACATTTTAGGTTAATTTATTGCGATCAAAACCCTTTGTCTTATCACCCAACCTCAAACTTTAGTTATTCGAGATATGTAAAACCATTAAGATATCGTGAATTTATCGCTAATTATTGAATTGAGAACATTTGTCCTACTCAACCTCAAACTTTCGAATATTATCTGATATTGAATAAGTTCATTAATTTGTTAATTGACAAAAGTCAAAATAATCTACATCATATTCAGAGCTACTCCCTCAATCATTGTTCAGAACAGGGGCTGAGCTAGGCCAAATTTTCTAGATAATGAATTGTGTCAAATTTATTTATTAGATTCTGTTTGGATTTATTTGAGATTTCATTTTTTTTTTGTTAACTTGAGTCATTTGAGTTGATTTAGGACAGGTCTGGCGCCAAATCATTACTTTGATTCGGTAAAAAGATTTCAAACGTATAATTAATTGTTATAAAAGTAACCAATTAACTACTTCGGAAGAACGGCCATTACATAATGTATGATGTCATCATATTTCCCGAGATTTCAATCATATTCTTCAAGATTTTTTTCCAGTAGCAAGTTGATTTATAATTTGAAAAATCGAAAAAATCTTTTCAAAAAAACTCGCAAGTTTGATCGCGCCTAGGGCGCGCGTCTGTCAGATCTCGCGCATCCTGGTCGGTCTCGACATATAGGGTGACAGGCAGACAAACATGATCTCAAAAACTATTTTTTCTGAATCAGAGGGTCTAGAAACGTCTATAACACAGGCACACAAAAGAAGTGTCATGTGCGGTGAACTAGATCACTATATTTATATGTCATCGGGGTCGCTGAATCCGAATCTGGAGTCCATTTACTCCATCAGGTCTCAGCTCGTCCCTAAAATTAAAAAAGCTCAAAAACACTTAAATAACCCATTTTGTGATTGGAGCATAACTTGTGATAACTGAAACCGTTTGTCCCTAAACTAAAAAAAAAACTGAAGAACACTAAAATAATCAATTTCGGGGGCGAGGTATGAGCCTTCAGTAATTTTTTTCTGTAGCGTCGCTTTTTTTTTATTCTGAAAGATCTATGAAGAGGCTTTCTCTTACGTTTTATGCCCTTCGCAACATGCTCTGTTTTCAACGCACAACAAAAGTCAACTTTCATATTCGTATCCCATCTTCCTTGATATGGCAGTTCCATTAGTTTTATATCTAGGTGAAATCGTTCTCCTTGTGCGTGACTGTAATCTTCTAAATTCATTGGGAAATAATCAAGATGGGAAAAGAGGAAATGCAGCTTTAGATTCATCAAACATCCCATATTACCGAAGTTTTTCACCATATCAACTACTATTTTTTTGTAGTCTCCACTCCTGTGATTTCCTAGGGAATTTTCTACAACCTGCTTGAAACTAATCGATGTCGCCTTTTGTTTTGAATTCACTGACGTGATGAAACCCTCATCATCCAGCATTTTCCGAATTTATGGTCAATCGAAAATGCCTTCTTCCAATTTTGCATCCCATAATTTTGGAAATTTTCCTGTAAAATATTAGAAACAACTTCCTTTTCCCTTGAGGGCTTTGACGATGATGTTATTAGAACCAAGTTGGAATGATGTTTTCCTTGGCCATGTCTTCTGTTTATAGTGATTGTCTGGATCCCGACTATGCCATAAGCACAAAGAGCAAGGGTTGTCTGTAAAGCCTGATTGCTGTCATAGTATGATGTTAAAAATTTTGGTATTCCCTCAAATTTTCGTTTTGTGAATTTTAGGGTTTTCGTATCTTGACTGATATTCCAACGAGTCAACATTATATGGCGACTAGAAAATATATTTTGTGTAGAACCCATTCCTCATTTTGATCCATAATATCGAGACCAAAATATTATTCATAAATTTTACGAATCTTTTCAGAAATGAGTTAACGATCTCTCGGAACCTGGTATTTATTACAGGTATAGCAGAATATACCAGGGTCCTTATCGCAAGAATGTTTAGAAGTGGAAGCTTGAACATTAGTTCGAGTTAAGAAGCTTTAATTTTTCTGAGGGTCCTGAGGTCCTTCTACGTATATGAGGGCTTAAACCCTCATATACGTGCTTCCCTAGGCCTAACTATGAGGGCTTTCTAACTCTGACGAGGACAATGTCAACTAGCCTTCGGACACACAATGGCTTCATCCTCACATCCAAACGCCCCCTAGCAGGGCAGCGCTCTTCCGTTGGCTTCGTTACCTCAACAGCCTGAAGAGCGATGACAACTGCCCTTTTCGGGACAGTTTTCATCGTCGTCATCTTCTGTCGAGGTAGCAGGATTGTATTGAGATGGTTTGACCAGTGGATGACCTAGTAAAATCAAACCATAATACAGCCAGACAAAAAATCGTACTTCTGAGTATATGATCGTGAAAATGGTTTTATTGTAGATTTCAAGCTGTTGAATTCATATATAGTATCAGCTTAACGATATAATTAGAAAATGTGGAATATGTATTTGAAACAAAATTGTGTGAGCGGTGCTTTGCAGGACAATATTAAATTTGTGTACTTCCAGGCGTCGAATCCGATACGTAAGTCAAGTTGGCGTTTGTTTTGCATGAATGTACTACCTGAATCAAAATCAGTGGATTATCACTTATTCCTCAGTATCACACTTTTCACTGATGAATCGATGGATATTCTAGCCGTTGATAAGATAGACCCTAGATGACATGGCTTTTATATACAGTTCTGCATAGCACTGACTGTCGATGAAGAAACAGCTATTCGTTCTTAACCTAACGCACTCTTTTGGATTCGAAACATCTTCGTAGCGGCATTTTTTCTTTTGTTCTGAGGGAAGTCTCTTTGTAACATCCATCAGTAGTCTGCCATCATATTTTCATTCTATCCACCTTGATACCTTTGTACCATCACTTTGATATCTTGGTGGAACCTTTCTCCCTGTTCTTCGCTGTAGTCCCCAAGGTTTTCAAGGAAGTATTCAACCTGAAAATCCATGAAATGTAGCTTGAAACTCATTAAACCTTTCAATTTTTTGAAACTGCCGACCATTCTCGAGACCTATTTTTTTCATTCTGGGCTTTTAACATTTCCCACAAATTGTTCAACGACGTTTTTGTAATCAAGCCATGCTCTTTTCTCAGTCAAAGTTATTTTAGTAATACAAGCCTGGTCCTTCAACAATTTTCGAATTCGAGGTACATCGAATATTCCTTCTTTTAACTAAGGATCAAACAATTGGGAAAACTGAGACATTATATACTGAAAACATTGTCCTTCTTTATTTAGTGCTTTACAAATTGTTTCATTAGACCCAACTTGGTGAGAAGAAGTAGAAGAAGGACATTTGATGGCTCCACTAATGGGTCATGAATGATGTTTCTGCATCCTCGTTCCAGTGACATTTTTTTCGACAAAATTTTTTTCTTATAATGATAACCACGATCTCGGCTGTCCCATAGGCACAAGAAACAAGGATACTTCGCATTTCCTAATTGTTGTACCAGAAGCTTCGTAAAAACTATGAAACCTTCTCGAATTTGCTATTTATGTTGTTCGTACTTAATTTTTTCCAAGACGATTTTCATATTACAGTAATTTTCATTAAGTTTTGTTGAATGAGCTATTGGTATCGAGGCATACTCGTTTGCGTTGTGCAATAAGACGGCCTTCAGGCTTCGTTTAGAAGAGTCTATGAATAACTTCCACTCTCCATCTTTTTAAACTCCTGGTTTTAATTTGTTTATCAATCCATTAACATTTGTGCAATAGGCTAAAGACAGTTCTTGATCAAAATGAAAGTACCTCCAAAAATTCTGTTCTCTGTTTCGATAAACACTAGACTTTGTCCCTCTTGCTAAACTTCCTTTTGCTTTCAAAGCTGAAGCAAGGTGTTCAGCGCCATCTCTAGGTAATCCCAAATCTCGAATTAGGTCATTCAGTTCCTTTTAAGATCACCTCTCTGAATATCTCGTTTTTGTGTTATATGTAGTGTACTCGTCATCAGATGTTTCACGTTCAAAGTTGAAATCTTCACTGCTGCTTGTGAAATAGTCTGCCCCATGTCTAGAACTGCCTTCTTTTTTTTGTGTTTGAATGAGAAGTGCCAGCGTCTATTGAAATGTCTGCAGGTTTTTTTTCATTTGTGGTCCTATCACCGCAAAGACTGTGTTATAAGTTGTTGGTTTTTTTTAATTCCCTATCTTTTCGCATGGTTCATGCAGAAGTAACAATCCCTTTCTTTTTGCGGTTTTCCCAAATTTCTGGTACAATAAACTTCAAGCTTGCATTGTTTTCACTTCCTTCGCATTTTTACAAATTACATTGCAAATGGAGCATATAATATGAGGAGCCCAGCCTTCATCTCGTTCTAGAAACTTAACATTGAAGTATTTTGCGTACATGTCTCGAATTTCCTAGTAATGTTCTTCCGATATTTTGCGATTCCATACTTCGTACAAATGTAAAAAAATTGATTCTGATTGTTTCCACAACTATGCATTTTTTCAATTTTTTTGTTTTGTAAGCCATAGTTATTTCAATCCTCCCACGTTAAGGATCCTCGCCCGATCGCAGGCGATTCTACTGTCCTGGGAGTGATAACCCGCATACCTCCCAAGCGGTTAGTATGAGGGCTTTTCGGCTTTGATCAGGACAATCATGAAAGGTGCTACTCCGACCCCAGATATAGATTCAGCGACTCAAAATATATAGCAATACAAGTGTCTCGTCAAAAGTACCAGACTTTTTTTTGGTGGCTGTGTAATTAACACGAAGATCTTCATATTTTTCTGTATTCATATGGCATTTGTCCAAAATCAAATGACAGAAGCTATCTCGGAATAGAAGGTGAAAAGTGAGGTAAGGAAAAGATACCAAGTTCAGATTTAGTGTCCATATGAACACGAGGACACCATTTTCTTCAAAGTTTTGAGTCACCACGTCTTAAGCTTCAGCACCAAAATTGGTTACTTCAGTCTTTCTGAGTTATTTTTTGAGCTGAGGGACGAGCATGAAGGTGCAAGCATAAAAGCATAAACATAAAGGTACGGTGGTCTAAACGAGCGCACATTTTATTTTGTGTGCTTGTGTAACTGATGAAAACCGGATAGGTCCAAATTCACATGAATCCAAAACCTTCTATCAGAAATGATGAGAATGTAAAAATAAACGTAATTACACACATCTCTATAAGGAAAGAGAAATGGAATAGAAGACAGAGAAAAAAGGTTGGTTGGCCGCAATTAGACAGGAAATCAACCTGTAATTTACACGAGTTCCGTGGAAGAGAAAAGAGGTGCAAGAGACATCCGCCGACGTATATTACTCGTACAAATGACACGGAAGGAAAGACGAGAACGTGAACCACCTCATTTGCTTCCTCCTTCAGTTGAACTTTGCCCTTCCGTTCCTCTCCTTTCCTCACTGATAATAACTCTCTTAAATTCGCAGCTCTGGCTCTGAAAATCCACCGCCCTTTTCCGCCTTTGTCAACGCAAATTGTCATAGATCCTCGCGCTGTCCTGTCCCATTCGGACCATTCGATGGGGCGGCTTTGTCCGTAAGTCGAAACCCGTGTTTTATCTCCCGCACCGATTTCCAGTTGCCGAACTTTTCCCACCCATTGCCACCCCCTAGTTTCCAAGTTCGTCGAGTTGAAAGATAAAAAATAAAAAAGGTGAAGGAAGACAAGCGCCAGAAGAAGGAGAGTAAGTACTAAAAGTGGGCTCTGAATTTCGTGGTTTATTGCAAAGAAGCACATTGAAGAGTTCTTCCTTTTTCCTTGCCGAGAGAGAAATATTGAAGCTCTTATTTCATTTCTAGTCATCCAAGTTTGCTAAAAAAATTAGCATTTTTAGATTTCAAGATTATGAAAGGTGTTTTAAATTGTTCAAAATATTTCAGAAGTTCAAAAATAGTATAGTTTTTGAAAATGAGGATCATTTTGACCTAAATTTATTCACTGCTACCTCTAGTTTCACGAAAAGTTAGTGTTTATTTTATTTCTTTATCTAAAATGGATTCTTTATCTTCTAGAATTGGTTTACAAATACCTTATGGAAATAGCTTCCATATTTAATTGAGAATTTAAAGTGAAGAAGAGGAAACGTGAAATTATGTTAACCCACAATCTGGACTAAGTGAAATATTGAACATAAGGAAAATGATGAGATAATCTCTTTTTGTCTGAAAATAAACAATTTATATTCTAAAATTATGATCACGCTAATCAAATATGAAAGTGTATGGATGTATAATATGTACATGTCTAAGAAGCAGTGACTGAAATTCAGTTAGCTTAGAGTACTTACTCTAAAAGTGTACTATCTTGAAAATTTAATGTAACACATTTAAAAATGTGTCATTCAATATGAAATATTGTTATTATAAATATTATTATAAATATTATTAATTTTGGATCCACTTTCGCGGATCCAAAATTAATTTTTATGCAGCTTCTTGCATATCTGTCGAGTGGCAGTTGTTATATATTTTATTGAAAGTCGTGAGTTAATCATGGCCTACGATTTACTTAAACTTTCAACCATGTAGTTAAATTCTCAAACAAAAAGATGAATTTTCAACCAAGAAAACTAATTTCCTACCAAAAAAGAAAAATTTTCAACAAAATACATAAGATAAATTACAGATACAGAAGATAAATTCTCCACAAAAAATGGATTAGTTGAATTTTCAGTTAAAATCATTAGTTTTCAACAAACAAAAAACTTGTTTTCAACAAAATAGTAAAATGTTCAATTGAAGAGATGATTTTTCAACTAAAATGATAAATTTTCAACAAAATAATTGAATTCTCAACCAAAACATATTAATTGTCAAGCAAGTGGTTGCATTTTTAACCAACCAAGTAAACCAAAAAGTTGGACTTTCAACTAAAGAAGATTACTTCTCTACCAAAAATATAATAGTTAAATTTGTGAATGAATTAAGGCAATGATTGTCAGCCAATTATTCGCCAGTATTCTGCTAATATCAATGAATTAGACTTGAAGAAATTATTTATTCCATATAAAATGTATTTATCAAATTTTAATAATAAGAATAATATATAATAACAATATTAGAATATCCATTATGTATAATCATGCATATCGATTTTTTTGCTGTTATTGAAAAGTTTCAGTAATTCTTTTATTATTTTTACATTATTCCGTTTACGTTGATCTAATTAATAGAAAATAAAAAATAATTTTAAACCAAAAAAATGAATTTTCAACTAAAAATATTAATTCTCAACGCAACATGTGATAGTGGATATTTTAACCAGAAAATATCGTAATTTTAAATACAAAACAGTTTAATTTAACCAAGAAAGTCGAACTTTCGACAAAATAGTCGAATCTTCAACTGAAAAATATAAATTTTCAAGCAAAAATAGAATAGTTAAATTTTCGGTAAAGAAATTAATTTGCAACAAAGTAAATCAATTTTCAACGAGAGATGAATTTTCAATCGAAATGATGAATCTTCGAATGAAAAGATGAATTTTCAACAAATTAGTTCAACTTTAAGCCAAGCAGTTGAATTTTCAACCTGAAAAGATTTTAATTTTTAATAAAGAAGAGTTGGATTCAACCAAAAAGACGAATTTTGAACCAAATAGTTGCATTTTCAAACAAGAAAGACAACGTTTTTATCAAAAAAGATAGGCTTTAAAACTATAAGGACGAATTTTCAACATAAGAGTTTTATTTTCAACCAAGAGAGGTTTTCCAGTCAAAAGAGTGAAAAAATTTCAATCATATTGTTGAATTATGTAATTTTTAACAAAATAATTGAATTTCCAACCAAAGCAGATCAATTGTCAACCAAGTAATTGCATTTTCATCAACAAAATAAATCAAATAGTTGAATTTTCAGTTAAAAGAATTAATTTTCAACCAAAAAAATGAATTTTCAATTAAAAATATAAATTCTCTACGCAAAATGTGATAGTGGATATTTTAACCAAAAAATATCGTAATTTTAAGTACAAAACAGTTTAATTTAACCAAGAAAATCGAAATTTCGACAAAATAGTCGAATCTTCAACTAGAAAAAATAAATTTTCAAGCAAAAGTAGAATAGTTAAATTTTCAGTAAAGAAACGAATTTCCTACAAAGTAGATCCATTTTCAACCAGAGATGAATTTTTAATCAAAATGATGAGTCTTCGAATAAAAAGATGAATTCTCAACAGAATAGTTCAACTTTAAGCCAAGCAGTTGAATTTTAAATCAAAACAGAATTATTTTGAACCAAGTAGCTGCCTTTTTAACCAAAGAGATGAATTTTTAATTAAATGTGAATCTTCAACTGAAAGAAAAAATGAACAAAATAGTTTAAATTTATACCAAGCAGTTGAATTTTCAACCAGAAAAGATTTTAATTTTTAATAAAGAAGAGTTGGATTCAACCAAAAAGACGAATTTTGAACCAAATAGTTGCATTTT
>JAUMHM010000085.1:28498320-28514544 GCA_032362435.1 Melikaiella ostensackeni
TATCACCCCCCCCCCCCCCAAAATTTGTCCAAATCCCCGAAAAAGTTAATGCAACAAAGAAAAGATATTCAGAGGTTCCGCAATCCCCATGCAGTTCAACACGTATTTCCCAAAAGAAAAAAGTCGCTTTCAAAATTTTATAAAGCGTCTCGAGTTGACCCTCATCATTTTTTTTATCAATAAGCTATAGAAAACGAATGAAAAATTACTGTTTGAATTTCACCTCCGTAAGTGTGTTTCATACTTTTATAGGGTCCTAAAAAACCCCATAAGTGATAAATTGGGTTTTGCGAGTTTTTGGCGCTAATTATTTTTCATTAATGGTTCGTTTTAGTGAAAATTGTTCCTGACACATTGATTTTATATAGATACTTAGATTTTCATAAAAATGGTTCAAACAATTAAATATTTTTTATGACAATATTGACTCAGAATACTGCTGGAAAGTTGCATTTTTTTTCGAAATTTTCAGCTCTTTCTCAACTTTTCACTTCAAGTCAAATAATAATTAATACAAGATAACAAACTTGATAGTTTCAACCATTTATTATTATTCACAACTATTTTCTCCTGTAGTAATGCTCAATATGTAGTTGCGGCTATTCTAAAATTTTTGACTTTTTGTCCACTTTTCACTTAGTGCGGTAGTAATTAAAGCAAGTTCACACACGTAATTGTTCGAATCGTATATTATTGTTTAAAACTATCTTGTCCTGTAATAATGCTAGATAGTTGCGGTTTTCTCTAAAATTTTCAGCCTTTCTTTGATTTTGTAGTTACGAACAAATAATAAATGAACATAAAAAATAATCATTTTTCAAAGAACCACTTTCTTTTTTGTGGATATATTTTTTAAAAATGTAACAAGATATTTGGAATATTCTTCAAATTTTCTGTATGGATCGTATTGAATGTAACTCTTTCTTGAAGTAGTTACTGAGAGACTTTGGTGAGGTGCCCGTAAATTCAGAGACTCCGCAACTGTCCAAAAACCTATTTCTGCACCTTTTATAAAAGAGATTTTTTGAAAATGATTCCTATTGATGTTTATTTATTATTTGTTCGAAACTACAAAGTGAGAGAAAAGCCGAAAATTTCAGAAAAAACCGCAACATTTTAGCATTACTCTCAGAGAAGATTGTTGAAGGGTGGCAGTACAGAACTAGGTAACCAAAATTTTTGCGAAAGTTTGTTTACAGCCTAAATAATTTCTTGAAAATCAAATACACGTTGTGTTGAAAAAATTTGCTTGAAATATAATTTTCCAATATAGTAAAAAAAATATTTGAATTTAAATTTGGTTAAAATTTGAACGTGGTAATTTGTCTTCTTCTTCTAGTGGACATTGAAATTTCTTGATATAACCATCGTTTAGTGAAAAAAATCATACAATATTCCTATTTTTATTGGCCCTTCAGCCAAAAATCGTCAGTCATATTGGGATATCAATAAACTGAAAATTGCATTTTTTATCGCAATCCACAGCTGAGCCTGCTGCTGGATAACTTTCTCTAATCAAACTTTTTTGGCCTCATCTCAGCAAATCTATAGTTCGGGAGTGGACATTTGTTTTATCTCTGAATAGTGATTTCGATTTTACAAAATTTTTTTCGCTCTCTTGGAAAATCCTGATTTTGCTGGATATCTAGTTGTGCACTACCAACCTTCAGTTATAAACAATAATGAATTGTGTAAGCAATTATTTTTGTTAAATTGCAATAATCATTACCTCACTAACTGAAAGGTCGACAAAAATTACAAAATTCCAGAAAGAAAAATGAGATTCTGATATCTAAGCTAAACTTTGTATGAGGCTTTGAGTAATTTGTGTCATAACTAAATGAAACTAATTCAGATGATGGTGGAATTCATTGCTGAAAATAAAAACGTAGAAAAAAAAGAAAATTTCAGAAAAGAAAATGAGATTCTGATATCTAAGCTACAGTCTGTATGAGACTTGGAGTAATTTGTGTCATAATTGAACTAATTCAGATGGCGGTTGAATTTATTGCTGAAAATAAAAACGTCCTTAGTACTTGAGTACCAACTTAACAAACTATTCATACATTGGAATTAACAAAAACGTTCTTTAATCTATATTCTCCTCGTTAATTTATTGAACACATACGTATTTTGCCCAGCACTCCGTCATTCTTCTTCTTTAGCTACTCAACCACTAATAAATTCAACCCGCAGCTTTCGATCAAGTTTCTTCTTTCCACATTCTCTTTGAATTTTCCTTAGCATGTTGTCTGTGATTCGTAATCTCATTGATTCACATTAAAACAAATGGCTCAAGATTAAGAAGTAGTTCGCTCTTTAGAACGTGCCTCGACTACAGAAATATATCTGTCGAACTATACTGTGTGCACTTGAAAACTCGCTTGCGAAACATGCTCTGCACCTGGAACAAAAGGAACAAAGAAACTCTTAAAGTTAAAGACTTCTACTCGCAGCAGAATAAGACTCTCCACGGAGAAAAATGGATAGTCAGCTTGACTATCTGAGTGTGAAACTGACTATGAATGAATGTAATTACACCGTACGCTAGTAGCAGGTTTAGAATGCGTAATTAGGGATGAGCATAACTGAGGTAACCTGGTGGTTTAGCTACAGGATAGTCCTCTAGATGGTATAACTTAATATCCCAATCCTGGTAGCTTTAGTTTTTCTATTAACATATACAGAAAATTTGAGCATGTTTCCAATCGAGAATGTTGAGAATATGCACTGATTGCTGAGAGACGCTTTTCAAAATTAACAATTGTGTGGTTGTTGCTGTGCAAAAGTGTCACTGAAGATGGTGTTTGTGGGATTATTCACTCGCTTATAGCATTGCACTCGCTTGTCATTCTACAGCGAAACGATAAAAACACACAAAGAGAGAGGAAATTGTGGAGAAAGAAAAACCGCACATCGGAGAAATATACATAAGTCTATTATGCATTATTAATTTATAAGTTGTATACCAAAGATATAATTTATTTCTTAATTTATTAAGTACATATCTAGCACTGAAGAGGCGGCCTCTATCCGAGGCCAAAACATTTGCCAAATATATAATGTATACAATTTACTGCATGTAATGATACATACTCATAATACCCCAATGCTAATACAAAAGACTTTTGAAAGCAATCTTAATACTTGAGTCAATTGAAAACATCTTTTGAGAACCCAGTAAAGATATCACTGAACGATTTGTCTTTAGCCTCTTGGAAATATTGAATTCGACGTTGAAAAACAAACAAAAATTAATCCACTATCCACCAAGCTCTCTCCATTAACTTCACTCTCCATGCATATTCCAAATTTCAACAAGTGATTTAAACTATGATTAAAAATCTGCGTAATATGCCGAACGTGACGCAATGTCAATTGCTCCAAAAATATATTTTGGGTGTGTTCGCTCGGTGTTCGGTAGAAGTTGTGATGCTGCCACTTTTGATTGGCTTGCTTTGCAGACGGTCAAAGAATTAACCGTCTCAGAGTGTCGATCTGATCATCATGATAGTTAGTCTGATGACCTGTCGATATTCAAACAGACTATGAAATTATGGTACTTGGTACTATCTAGCAGATCAAGCTCACCATCTAAATTTTGCCACTACAAGTTTGACTATCCATTTTTCTTCGTATCTGCTCTAAGATTGGAGAACTTCACCTTAATATTTGATGTTTTGCTTTGTGCGGGACAGAAGATCTCTACGTGACTCCTTTGCAAGGTTATAATTAGTGCGACTTCAAATAAACTCTAGGTGGCTTGACGAAATCGATTCGACCTCTGCATTTCTCTACAGTCGCAAGGTATGCTGCAACGACTGTTTCTAATTAGTTCCTTGTATTACTTAACCCGTACGTACCTCGAGAAATTGGACGAGTTTCGAACCGTGCAGTTGAACCATGACTAATTCAAGTCGTTTGCGTCGGGCGTATGCTACCAGCATAGCAAGATAAGTACCAACTTTGGGAAAGAGCTGACTTCACCCTCTCGACCCATCTAAACGGCAGCTCGCTAGAACTTCGAGACTTAAGATTTCTTCGCGTTCCTTTCATTCTTTGTGTTATCGTCTTTCCTCCGTGTGATCTCTATCAGATCCACAGTGTTGACGATTTGTCGAAATGTCGAACGTCATACAGAGGAAACGGCGCTACTTACGTCTTGCTTTCAATCGTTCTTTCTATTATTCGACAATCTTTCTTTCCTTCCTTTGCAGCTTTGTTACAGAGAAAATATTCAGAATACTTTCAACTTTCTCTTGTATGTGACTAGAATCGTATTCAGAGTAGAGCATTTCTCGGAAAAACTCTGCACTGCAGAAATGTCATCTTGACCCGTTCTTATGCCCTCTTTGTGCCATTTTTCGTTCTACTTATACCATTATACTCCCTCCTTATGCCCTCTTATGGCATTTTTCCTCATGTTTATGTCATTTTGCTTTCTTCCTACGCCATTTTGCTTTCTTTTTATGCCATTTTCCCTCATCTTTATGCCATTTTTCTTTCTTTTAAAGTCATTTTGTCTAATCTCTATGCCATTTAATGCCTGGAAGGGATCTCACGATTCGCATCCAGCCCCTTGATCGCAACTGGGGTAAAAAAAGCATCTGTGGACAAATCATTTTTTGGACTAAACTACTCATCCGATTTGAACGTTCTTTTCCAAATTGAAATGTATGAAATTTCACATCGTTGCAACGGAAGACATCTTCCATTTTTTATTTAAGAAACAAAATAAAGAACAAAATTTTTTTGAACTTTCGAGACTGCTATTTATTGAGAAAATATTTAATTTTACCAAAAATAATCCACGTCGAGGCAAAAACATATTAGAAATGACGTCCAGCCGTATTAATTCAATAAAACAAAAATTTTAAATGTTATAAGTAAATTAGTGAACAAAAGTTATATCTTCCTCATTTGCCACATTTAAATACACTGAAACAATATTTTCAGAAATAAATGGAAATAAAATAATGTTAGCTTAGAATTAGAAGACGTGAAAAGTCAATTTCTAATTGCTTATAACAATTTAATAAACAAATACGAAATTAGGGCATTTTTAATTAGATAGTTTAAATTATGTATGTTGCTCTTTCAGCAGAATCAGCTATCAGTATTTCACCAATGACCTTCTGCTGTGATAGTCTGCACTGCAACAACAATCGTGTATTATTTAAAGAAATTCGATAAACAAATGAATTACTGAGTCATTTTTGAGTAGATACTTCCGTTTTTTCAGCACAATCAATAGCTAGTACGTTGCCGATGTTTCTTGCTGTTATATTTTACACTCAGGCAAAAATTGTTTATTTTTTAAACAAATTTAGATAAAGAATTAATTATTTGAATAATCAATATGTATTGTTCAAACAAACTTGATAAAAAAGTGCATTGCGTGATTGTCTTTCAATAAATTACTTTCATTTTTTTAGCAGAATCAACTGTAAATATGTCAACAATAGCTTTTCGCAATGACAATTTATAGTTTGACAATAATTGTATACTGTTTAAACAAATTTAATCAACAAGTGTATTGTTTGGCAATTTTTCAATGGATAAATTTCTTTTTTTTCAGCAGTGCTAACTGCTAGTTTGTTGACAATGTCCTTCGCAGTTTTTTGTACTTAGCAATTTGAGCACATCTGTGTATTTTTAAAATAAATTTAATGAATAAATGTATAATTTGTATTTTTTTTCTATGAAAAATTATTATACCTGGCTTACTGACACTGGTTAGTAACTAGCAGTTATGGCCATTGATGAAATATCTATAGTAGATACTGCTAAGAAAATGAAACTAGTTTATTGAAAAGCAGCCAAGCAGTGCATTTGTTCATCAAATTTGTTTAAACAATGCATAATAATTATCAAACTGTAAATTCTTAAAGGAAAGGATCATTTTTGAGATGTTTGCAGTTGATTCTGTGGAAAAAAACGGAATTTCTTTATTGAAAAATGCTCAAATAAATAATTTGTTAATTAAATTTGTTTTGAAAAAAAGCTATTGCTGCTAAAGTATAAGGTATAACAGTAGAATACATTGGCAACCTACTAGTTGTCTATTCTGCTGATCAAACGAAACGTATCTACTAAAAATGGCCAAATAATACATTTGTTTAAATAATACACGATTCTTGTTACTGTGCAAAATGTCACAGCAGAATGTCATTGGTGAAACATTATTAGATAATTCTGCTAAAAAAGCTGAATCTATCTAATTAAAAATGCCTTAATTTCGTATTTGTTTATTAAATTGTTATAAACAATTGGAAATTGACGTTGAGCATCTTTCAATTTCAAGCTAACATCATTCTATTTCCATGTTCTCCTGAAAATATTGGTTTAGTGCATTTAAATGTGACAAATGAAGAAGACATAACTTTTATTCACTAATATGTTTATAACAATTCAAATTTTTTTTTCATTGAACTGGTACTGCTGTACATCATTTTAAATAAGTTTCTGTCTCGACGTGGACCATTTTTGGTACAATAAAATTTTTTTTGACTAAATGGCGGGCCTGAAAAGTCAAAACATTTTTTTTCGATTTTGTTTATTAAATAAAAAATGTTGGAGAACATGTTTCAAAAACGTCCTCCGTTATAACGATGCGAAATTTATTACACTTTGATTTGGAAAGAAAAAGTTCGAATCGGATGAGTGGTTTAGTCTGAAAATTGATTTGTCCACAGATGCTTTTTTTGCCCGACTGTGCATCGGCCCGTTATAGATATCCTGTATAGGTGACCCATCTTCTCGGCTCATTAGAAAGGGAAAGACTGACATTAGAAAGAGAAAGGAGAGGCAATGCAGAACTGCATTTGCAGTACTACGTAATATGGAAAGATGAATTCAAATTTATTCCATTTTAAATTCAGACTTGTAGCCAGTGATGGGCAAGTTACTTTTGAAAAGGAACTAATTATCGTTATCGTTACCGATTCAAAATGTAACTTTTTCTTCGTTGCATTTCCCAAAAAAAGGAACTATCGTTACTTTTTTAGTTACTTTTGTATTTTAGAAATATATATCCAAATTTAATTTTTACAGAACTTTATTCATAACTATCCAGTGATAGTTGTCACACTTTTTAATGAAAGTCGTAGGTTAGTCATGACCCATATAATATTTGTAAAACAAGGAATATTTTTAAAATATTTTTGAATTTCAGTGTGGAAGGAAAATTTGAGATTTCCTATTTACTAAATTTGTTCTTGATTTTAAATGAGAAAGGAAATTTATTTACTCGAGGCTCTATCGGCCTTAAGGAATACATTCTCATCATAATATTCGCGCTTTGCGCTCGATTTTCTGCGCTCACCGTATAATATATACAAATAAATAGTTAAAAAGACGATTAAGAAAATTATCTCTTGATGAATTATCTTGATTTTTGACTATTTTTTCTGATCTCGCGTCGTTTGGCTGAATAATTAAAATAAAAATATTCCGATACTATTTTCTATACTTAGAAAACGAATTATGCGTCCTACCAGAAAATGTTTAGAGGCAAGTTTACAGGTCTTCGCAAAAACAATAATTTTGATATCCCAACTTTCTTTCGTGGTCCGCGTTATTTGACTCAAAATTTAATTTTTCGATTTTTCAAGAAAATTCAGAAGGTTGTTATGACAATCTTGTAGGGCTTTCAAAAAGAAACGTTTTTCTCCTCCCGACTTCTTTTCATATCGTGCATTGTTTAGCTCAAAATTTTCATTTTCTTTTCTTCTTTTGAATTTTGTAAATGCTATTACTCTCACAATTTTATTTCTATCGAAAAAAGTCATGAGGATACATTGTTCGACTTTTTGAGTACCACAAACATCCGTACATAGAATTTGAAAGTTTAGAAAAAAGTTGTCTCAAAATTTTTTTAAATGCTCTAACTTTTTGAATTTTTGTCCAAAATGGCTGGCTAACGATCTCGACCTTCATTTGAGGACACTCAAAGAGTATACCAAAGGCCAATTCTCTGATGAGAATGTAAAAAGAGAAATATCCAACCAAATAGTTGAATTTTAAACTAAACAATATATATTTTTAACCAAAAATGTAATTGTTGAATTTTCATTCAAAAAAACTAATGTTCAACCGAAAAAAAAATTTTAACAAAATAGTCAATTTTTCAACGAAAGAGATGAATTTTCAACTAAAATGATGAATTTTCAACCAAAAAAATGAAAACATTTTTAACAAAGTAGTTCAACTTTCAACAAAAAAAGGTGAATTCTCAATGAAAAAGGTAATAGTTAAAATTTCCACCAAAAATGATTTTCATTTTAAATCAAATACAGTTGAACTCAGCCAAAAAATATAAATTTTCAAGAAAATAGGTAAATTTGAAATCAAAGAGATAAATTTTCAACCAAGAAGATATTTTTTCACCAAAAAAAGACGAATTTTCAGTAAAATACATGAATTTTTCTTCAATTGAAAAAAATTATTTCGGACGAAAAAAAATCAATTCTCAACAAAACATGCAATAGTTGATACTTCAGACAAAAAATATCCTTATTTTAAATCAAAAACAGTTTCATTCAACCAAAAAAACTATTTTTCCACAAAATAGTCGAATTTGAGTCAATACAGAATAAAATCCACCAGACTGTTGAAGTTTTAAGCACAAAAGGCGAATTTTCAACAAAGAAGTTGATTTTCAACCAAATAATAAACTTTCTATCCACGGGACTTCAATTCTCCATAAAAAATGTAATGTCTTAAATTTCAATAAAAAAGACGAATTTCCAACAAAATAGTCAAATTTGAAACCAAAGAAATAAATTATCAACGAAGAACATAATTTTTATCAAAAAAGACGAATTTTGAACAAAATACAAGAATTTTCAGCTAAAAAAGATCAATTTCACACAAAAAATGAAATAGTTAAATTTCTAATTGAAAAAATTAATTTTTAATGTAAAAAGATTAATCCTCAACGAAAAATGTAATAGTTAATATCTTCACTAAAAAACAATTTAATTTTAAATCAAAAACAGTTATATTCAACCAAAAAAAGAATTTTCATCAAAACAGTTGAATTTTCAGTCAAGAGAGGAATAAAATCAACCAGATTGTTAAGATTTCAAGCCAAAAATGCGAGTTTAACAATCAAGTTGATTTTCAACCAAATAATAAAATTATTACCCAAAAAGATGAATTCTCGATGATAAATTTAATGGAATCAATTTCAACCAAAAAAGACGACTTTTCAAAAAGATTGTTCAATTTGAAGCCTTAGAGATGAATTTCTAACAAACTGCATGAATTTTCAGCTACAAAAGTTCAGTTTTCAACTAAATAATGCAATTTGAAACAAAAGAGAAGAATTTTCAACCAAGAAGATTAATTGATTTACCAGAAAAAGACGAATTTTAAACGAAATATATGAATTTTCAACTAAAAAAGATAGATTTTCAACTAAAAATATCATAATTAAATTTTCAATTGAAAAAATTAGTTTTCAACGAAAAAAGATAAATCCTCAACTGAAAGTGTAACTTTGAAGCATATTTCTTTTCAAGCAAAGCTATACAAAAAGTTCATACATAGAAAAGGCAAATGGTTGGTTTATTTTACATTTTTATTTTTATAGTCTAACTATATAACAAATCGACAATCTGACTCCTTTTTTCGGGACAAAAAGTCTTTGCCATATAAGTGTTCCATTCATTAACTGGAATTATTTATAACAAAGCCAAGTGCATATTTGAAGTATTACAATACAGAACTAGATAAAGAACACTTTTCTAAAAAATGGGTTTATCGCAAAACAATTCTTAAAAAATTTAATACACGTTATCATTTAATGATAAAATATATTTTCCTATCTTTTTGAATATTTTCAGTAAAAGATAAGTCTGTCATTCTTTTAGTCTGTCATACTGTGATATTGCCATCTTCAATTGTCATTTCCTCGGAACAAAATAACTTTTTACCATTGAACAATTTTCATACTCAATTATCATGTCTATGTCTCGGGAGCAAGTTTTTATTTTTGTAAAAAATTGAAAATTATGTTTCTAATCGCTACCCTAAACCTATTTTGAAACCCCATGAAATTTTAGTTGCAAAGATCTCGGTCGATTATCTCGGAATAAGCTCACTTTATTGCATCAACCCTTGATTATCCCTATTCACAAAATCAATCTCTCGGGAGCATGCTCTTTTTATTTTTTAACTGAAAATTGAATTATTTATCGCGATCCGCAGCCGAGCCTGTTTCAGTGGACAATTTTTTTATCTTTAAATGGCGACTTCGATTTAACAGAATGTTTTTTCGCTCTTCTGAAAAATGTCCATTTTGTTGGTTATATAGTTTTATACTGCCACACTTCAAATATGCATTTACATTTAGTATAGAAAATTTTAGTTAACAAACAAAAAAGAACATACAAAAAAAACAAACAAAATTTTAATTCATCTTTCCATATCACGTAGTTTTACAGTTCTGCGTTGCCACTTCTTTCTCTTTCTAATGTCTCTCTTTTCTCTTTCTAATGAGTCGAGAAGATGGGTAATCCGTTAAAGCGTCTGAAATACCCTGAAAGTTTTGCAATCCCTCGAAATCCCTCAAAACCTCATGAAACTCCTAAAGACCTATGGAAATATCGTTAAAGTCTGAAAAAATTTCGTAATTCTTTGAAATACTTTGTAGATCTTTAAAATATATTAAAATCCCTTAAAATTTTTTGAAATCCTTGCGAGTCTTTTGAAATTCTGTTTACAGTGGAAATAATTGATATATTGTTGATATATTGAGTAAAAATATAAAATCTTATATAATAAAGGCAGAGGGTGGTCACAAACATCTTACAAATCCTTACATTAGAAGGAGAGTGGTCTGAAATTTAAAGAATCATCCTTAGTTGATTAATGGACGTTCCCTAAAGTCAAGACCAAATGTTTTTAATCAACCCTTTACAAGCGAAAATCCAGTTATTGTGTATCGTTTTCTTAACTGTACACAAACAGCAACCTTACATTTCATTTTAGAAGTTTAAATTGCAAGAACAAATCAAAATTTGAGACGTTGGCAACTTGGTAAGGAAAATGTTAGGGATTGCTTTTCAAGTTTGCATCAACCATGAATAATATATAAAAATTAGTTTTTAATGCACTAAGTATTCATAATGAAAAAAATATATGTTTCAGTATCTTAATGTGATCTGAATTTGCAGAACTAATTGAATATAAAAACTAGAATTCCTAATTCGAAATTGAAAAATGATTATTGGTCAAAAGTGCGTATAGGGTAGAATGGGGCAAGACCGGCGGGTTAACATTCTTTGTGCTATGAAAAGTTAATGAGACGTGTTATTGATCCATTTTTTAATTTTCAATCCCACGTTATGGCAAATCATTTTCTAGCACATATTAATTTTCTGAGTAAAATAATATTTTGACAATTTAATTATTTCTAACAAGCTGTATTTCGTCGGTTTTGCCGCGCATGCAAGGGCAAGACCGACGATGGTTCTTTTTATGAAATAGAAATATCTTGGTATGTAAAAATTTGAGGTTGGGTTCTTTGGTATTTCATTGGTTATTTGTTATGTTATTATATTATTTACATTGGGTTCTTTTTGTATTTTATTCAGTTAGATATAAATGTTCTTTTTAATTAAAAAAAGTAGTCATAGCTGTGGTATAATCTCTTATTCGTTGAGATTCTGCTAAATGCAGAAAACATCTGCAGGTATCTTTCAAATAAATAATGATTCTGTATGTTTTGAACATATTTATTTGAGGACAGAGTTTAATAGTTCTATCTACCAAATTTATATTAAAGTTATCATCCAAGAATTTATAAACTATTTTCATGGTTGTTCTTGCCCCGTTGGTGAAACCTCAGCTATGTTCTAAATTAAATATATTTTGGACCTGAATTGAGTTTAATTTTCATAATTACCTGATGAAATAATGTCTTATTTACCAGAAGATCAAATTTACATGCTGTAAGTATTTTAATGAATGTTGCAAATGTTAAATACCTGCCAGCGAATACTCCATTCTTTAGTTGTCAAAACTGTTTTCTGCATAATATTTTTTGCAACGTTAAGTTTCAAGATTTGAGTTCATATCACCATTTCAATAATAGAATAAATTATTTTATGCAAAGAAGAATTAGGACGATTGAGGAATATCAATGTCTTTTGCAAAGTCGCTCTTGCTCCGGTCTACCCTACCTGAAAATTGTGGTAAGGAACGAAAGAGAATTTTGCACAAGAGGGTCTCTTTCATTAACTGTTCCCTCATTAAAATATGCTCGTGGCCGGAATAAAGGCCTTTGTCTCCTTATTTGCAGAGGGCACACTATACCAGCCACGGTTTTCAAAGTGACACGACCAGGTCCTTTGTATCATTTTCTAGATCGTGTCTCTATACTGCCTAGAAACATGATCTCACTCTCTCGCCTCTTTTCTATACTCATATGATTTTGCAAGTATAAAGGAGAACAGAAAGCATTAGAAATTGAAGGGAAAGAACGGTAGTTGAATAAATGCAGTGAAATACCGACAATAGTTCCTTGCCGGTTGCTTTAGATGATGCTCCTGCGTTTTACGACCTACTTACGTCCTACGGCTCTTTCTCGTTCTACTCTCGTTTTTAGTAGTAATATTTTTTCAATCCCCTTTGCTCTAATTTCAGTTTTATTATTGAAAAAGGAGAAAAAATATCGCGATTATCTTTTATTTTTCTCGTCATTCTAAACCTGTCGTGCCCAGTTTATCCATTCCTTATTTTAAGATTATAAAATGAAACAGAAGATTCATAAGAAGAAGTTACATGAAAGAAACGACAAAATCGTCTGAGATTATGAAAACTTCAAAATTCCATAGACGAAACAGAATTTGATTAAGAAAAATATTTAAGAGTAAGCTTTTATCAATTAAAAGAAAAATAAGCTGCAATGTTATTAAGAAAATAGAATAATATGATTAAGAATTCAAAATAATTGTTCCAGTGACATCTTTACTAGTTTTTCGAAAGATGACGTTTTTTAATTGACCCAGGTATTTAAATTGTTTTTAAAAACTTTTTGTATTGGCAATAGGGTCTTATGATTATGTAACATAACATGCAGAAAACTATATAACTATGAGATTGGCAAACGTTTCGGCCTCGGATAGGGGCCCTCTTCAGTGCCAGATTATAAAAATGAAGAATGCATGCATCAACTTATGTGTATATCTTCGACGTGCGGTTTCCTTCTCTCCACCGCTTCCTCCCTCCTTATGTGTTTTATCTTTTCGCTGCAGAAGATCAAGTGAATTTGAGACTGTTAATCAGTAATCCAAGAAACACAATTTTCACTGACACGTTACACAGCACCAATCTCATAATTGTTTAATTTGAAAGGAAGTTGAAATTGAGATGAAAAGCACAACCGAGTGTAAAATTGAAAAAAGGAATTTCTTTTTATTTTATGAGGGTAGCTCTCAACACAGAGCAGATGTCAAAACACACGTATTTACATCGAAAACTAACCTCATAAAGTAAAAAAGTTTAAAGTTAAAGTTAAAGTTAAAGTGAAAGTTACAGTTAAAGTTAAAGTTAAAGTTAAAAGTTCAAATAACTTTTATGGTTAAAATGTAACTTCTGACCAGAATAAAGCAGAAAAATAGTTTTTTTGCACACCTTTCATCAAATTCTATGGAGTTCTGGTATGCCTTGTAGTTTTACCACTCACATAATTTTTTAAACAATTTCAATTTATTTTAACCATTTTTGTGTCACGTGGGGTGTCTGGTGCGCTGTGCAGTAAGGTGACTGAAAAAAGCAAAGTTCGAATTTTGTTAACACTACCTACCAGTTTTGTGAGGTTCCCTAAAAAAAGTGACTATTCCAAATATGACGTGTGCATTGATTTTTTATTTTGACCTCTTCATCCCCCTTTTAATTTGACACTCGTTATTACTTACCCATAATTTTCCAAACAATTTTCATTTGTTCAAACACTTTCTCCTGTAAAACAGTGCTAAAACTGCAAGGCATACGAGAACTCGATGGAGTTTTTTGAAAAATGTGCAAAAAACTATTCTTCTGCCTTATTCTGGTCAAAACTTACATTTTAACCATAAAAATTGTCTGAACAGTTAAAAGCAAATAGAGTCCATCTTGTTGATTTTCTACATTGCCCTATTAGTTCATGTCATTATGAGAATACCAATAATTTGCGATAACTCGTGAAAAAATAATCATTCAAACGAATAAAAATTGTTTGACCAATTCATAGTGAATAAACAAATACATGAACATTTTCAATTTGTCACTAAGGATGATCTGCACAAAAAACTACAAAACAATAAAAATTACGACTGATATAGGGTACCACACACCTCAGTAGGCAAAACAATGGAGGACGTCTTTACGACGTCCTTACGAAATTTTTACGACGTCGTAAAGACGTCCTATGTTCGTGTCGTAAAGATGTCATTAAGACATCTTTAAGACATTTTAATTTCGCAAATATGTCTTTACATCATTTTCATGACACGGACATACGTCGTCTTCGCGACGTCGTAAAGGTGTCATAAAGTTCTCGTAGTTGTCGCAGAGACGTCATTTAATTTCTTGCCCACTGGAACCCCACGTGACGCGCTCAAAATCTTTATTTTTTAAAATTATGTACTACCTCTTCGATCGTTTTGAAACTCGGATATGTTGTTCTACATTATTTGAAGATTATTTAGGAAGAAAACGGCGATGGTGCCTCAAATACATCTCACAAAAAAAAACTCAAAAATATTTTTAAAAAATTTTTTGAGCATATTTATTGAAAAAAATCCGTATTTATTTATAACATCGTGGCACTCACACCTATAACACTTTTTTTCATCATAGTTGGTTGAGTCGTTCTCGAGACAAAACTGTTTTCCGATTTTTCTTCTTACCCCCATAAATCCCACAAAAATAATTATCGAAATACAATTTTGTGGTAAATTTAAACTCTCACCAATGTCAACTTATTGTGAAAATCTCAGCTCGATCCTAGTGAGGATAGCACATACACGCTTATCGTGCTATGCCTTTTTACCCAAATCGATTAATATTTACCCATCGCCCCAGTCGCTTGAAGTTTTCCATAAGATTAAGATGGGGAAAATTGTGCAAAAATGAGTAATTTACGTAACTATTTACTTTCTATTCAAACTAAACATCCACGTAGGACGATAGTCTCTATAAAATGCTTAAAATACCCCAATTTTACAGAACTTAAAAATTTTGAAATTTTCAAAATGGTGAACCCAATAATTAAGGTCAAAAATTTTTTATTTTGCGACCTTAAAATGTCTTAAAAATGTCTTAAAAGTATATTTTTGACACGGACATAGTACGTCTTTGCGACGTCGTTAAAATGTCGTAGAATTGTCGTAAAGACGGCTTCCATTTTTTCGCCCACCGTGTACGTAGTGCCGAAGCCTGCAAAAAAATGTACAAGGATGTTATAGCTTGCGAATCTGAGTTTAGGAATAAGGTTAAAAATCATGAATATTCGCAGAAGAAATCGTCTAAAACAAGTGATAATATGGTTTCGGATGCTGCTGTGTTAGAATAGTTTAGGCAAGTGAGAGACAGAGGTGATCCAAAATCCAGGCCGATCAGTAGAGAGAAAGCTCTCATTTTTAAACGAGAAGCTTACCGGTCCTCAAACGTTTAGCGTAAGTAAGCAGACAAACGAATATTTAAACGTTTATTAAGACACATGCGCTGTTAAATATGTTCAAAAATATTTTTCTTTTGTTCATGATAAATAATGGCTTTTTAGCTTAAAAAATTATCCGCTAGATCAAAATTAAAAATAATTAGATCACTATTCTGTAGATAAATAATATACCTAATTTATTTATCATATTCATAGTTTATAATTTATTATAATATTTATAACAAATTTCAGTTCTATATATATATTATACAATTTTATATCGTATAACATATATTTATAATCCAATTTTATTATTATTACTGTACCATCAAGCCAAATCCCTTTCGGGGTAAGCGCAACTCGTTCGGCTCTAGTCTTGTTTTACTACTGGGGATTGAGGAAGTTGTATGGTAAATTTGGATACGGGATGTTTAGGACGAGGAAAAATGGGTTTTAGATCAATCTCACAACGTCCCTCCGACACTAGTCGCTTGATCGATCTCTCTAGCAATCAACCCAGGTGAAGAGCTTCGCAAAGCCATTATAATAACGGGAATAATTATAACAATCCACTA
>JAUMHM010000085.1:28514644-28537383 GCA_032362435.1 Melikaiella ostensackeni
TGAATTTCAAAGAAGGAAACCTAGATCTACGAAGTTTTTATCATTTTGGAAAGCAACGGAATTTCGATTTTTTATTTCATATTGTGTACCAATTGTTATGCGAAATATTTTGAAAAGTATCAATATGTTCAAGCATTTTCTACTGCTTCACGTCGCATGTAGAGTACTGTGCACACGGAATCTCTCTCAGCAGTATAACGAACATGCAAAAACATATTTAAGAAGTTTCTTTATTGCTGTTAAAGAATTTTACAGCACAGCTTCTCAAATTGTTGATATGCATGATCTTATCCATGTTGCTGATGACGCTATAAATATGAGATGTGAGCTGGGTGCTGTATCCTGCTTTCCTTTCGAAAATATGCTCGGAAAAATAAAATTTCTTCTTCGCTCTGCAAACAGACCTTTAGCTCAAGTGATGTGTTAAATCTCCTGATAACATCGTTATACTACAAAATGATTCAATCTTTCAAATCGAAAAAATGTTCCGTTCTAACAATACCGCAAAATTGGAAGGAAGGACCTGGAAAGCTGAAGGTCCAATTTTCGATTATCCCTGCAGCTCAGCTTATTTAAAAATGTGGGAACTTGAAGTTAAACCATCTAAAAAATCAAGCGCTTGTCTTATTACTGACGTTAGTTCCAAGGCTGTGAAATTGACACTGATTTTCATCCCCGGTGAAGACGAAAAATCATTTGTGATGTCATTGCTCCACATGGTAGAGTGACAGGCTTCTGTTTTATAAGTAATCACTAATGTAGGTGAGAAAACATGTAACTTTTTTGAACAGAATGATGAGTTTTATACCACATTCACTTCCCCTTACAATTTTAAGAGAAGAAAACTCGATTATAATGTAAAACTTTATTGATATTTCAGAAGTACTCAATCGACCACTGTTGAATCTCTTCATAAAAATTACAGGTTGAGAAAAATTCATTCTCCCTGCATTAAGCAACAAGCAGTTCAAAGACTAGGACTCAAACAGGAATGAAAGGAATATATGTCATTATTATTAGAATATCGAAGCATGGCATACTATTTACATTAAGTTGAGTTCATAAATTAGTAATAAAATAAAAGAAAATAATTCCGTGCTTGTGAAGTATCGAATAAAATGTTTATTTAACTATACAAAACAATTTATATTTTATCCTAACTGCATTGAGGGGAGACTTCCTGCAGATTATATGTTTAGGCACCTGGTGCAACGCCAATAGCGCTGGGACCATCGCCATCGCTTTCAAGGTTGACGTTGGTCACCCTCGGTATTAAATGGCTGAAGACTTCCTGTTGATTATTAGTTTAAGTACCTGGTGCAACGCCACTTGCACAAGCACCATCGCTATCACTTTTAGAATTGACGTTTGTCACACTGAGTCATAATTAGCTGAAAACTTCCTGTGGATTATTAGTTTAGGTATCTGGTGCAACGCCACATGCACGGGGACCATCGTTATCGCTTTTGGTGTTACCGTTGGTCACCCTGAGTCTTAATTAGCTAACGACTTCCTGTAGATTATTAGTTTAGGTACCTGGTGCAAAGCTAGTTGCACGGGGTCTATCGCCATCGATTTTGAGGTTGACGTTGGTCACCCTGGGTATTAATTAGCTGAAGACTTCCTGTAAATTATCAGTTTAGGCACCTGGTGGAACGCTAGTTGCACAGGGACCATCGCAGTCACTTTTGGGGTTGACGTTGGTCACCCTGAATATTAATTAGCAGGAGAATTCCTGTGGGATGTTATTTTGTGTACCCGGTGAGACACCGGATGTACTAAAGTCGTCCTAATGTGAAGAAAGTAGTTACAGTTTACTCTTTGTGTTAATATCATTAATAACTCCTAGAAGATTACTTCGTTGTTAACCTGGTGCCAAAATCTGATTCTACCTAGCACGACTTCCTTACTCAGCTTCCTATTTTTGAGTAAGGAAAGTCTTAACTATACCCTGATCTACGTGAGTTCCCCAAGAAAGGATCCTGTACGTGATAATTAAACTGCCATAGATATTTATCCCTGAGCCACCGCGCTGCCCGGTTTCGAAACTCGCAAGTGCCATGTTGGGCAAAATTCATCAAGTGTACCAGCCTAAAAACTGTTTGTAGTCAACTAGAAACCGTACATTCTGAATTTGAAGCATGGGCGCTCGCGACGCGGAAGCCGCGCGCAAGAAGTGTTATATGTCTCCACCAATTTCTTTCGCCCCACTTTCAACCATGGCTCATTGTAAAGGGAAAAAGTCAAGCTTTTTTTTAAACATAATTTTGGGAAAAAATTAACGGCCGCACTTGGAGGAAAACTTAAAAATATGATTCAAATTAAAAAATGAAGCTCAAATAATTTTTTTTATCTAAAACCATTGCCTCCAGCGTAAGGCTGATGAATAACGTTTCTAAGACCTCCATAAAAAAATCAATTTGGATAACTTTTGTAGAAGATATGGTTAATTGAGTATCAGAGTGCGCGGTAAAAGGTTGAAAATTCGAGCCCCTGTATACTGACAACCCGTCGTACTAGAGACGTTCTCTTATGAAAATTAAAAGAGGTTCACTAGGACAATAATTTCGAGGACTTTCAAGGAAATCGGAGACAAAAAGTTTTTAGGCGGGTACACTTGACGAATTTTGCCCCATGTGTGGCTTCCATGTATGTCCCATGCAAGATATAAGGCATCCAGACTTACGCCATGGATGGCCCCTTGGTCAATTTCTACTTGGGGATCTCTCCTCTGACACGGTGCGTTGCCAACTACTTTCAAGCGATTTTTTCAGCCTTTGAAACCGTAAATATGGTGTCCCACGAAACTTTTTTCACGATTTCCTGCATAATTTGGGAAACTGTTCTCTTCCAAGTTTAAGGCATTTGAAAACCTTCTGTTTTGCATAAAATAAAATATTACAAGTGAAATACTTGTCGCAAATTGCATTTTCACTAGAAAAGATGTCCATCGCAATTCAAAAATCATGGAGAACACTGAAAAATATGGAAAAGTGCGCGCATGGAAATAACAGACAGAATTTTCGAATGTACTTTTCAAGAAAGCAAATAATGTTAATTAATGTTTGAATTTGAAATTGTGTAATTTTGAAGCTTTAAAAATTGAAATCCTAGAAGAGTGAGACTCAGTATAGCCTACTTTTGGTCTCAGAATACGAAAACAATTTTTTTTTTCGTGTAAAGAGAAAACTCAAAAACATCTAAAGCAAAGAGCAATTATTATTCTCCGATTCTGGGCCTAATCCCTCTAAGCCCTTCCTTTTTTGAGAAATTATTTATCAGTGAATTTAAAAGTATAATTGAGGTCATCATCATATTAACCTAATGAATAATTTATTGATATTTATAAAGCATAAAATATATTTAGGAAACTATACATGTATACGATCCTGGGAATGATAAGACTCTAGTAACTCAAGCTCTAGCAGACACGTCGAGGTATTCCTAAGTATACTTTAGAATCCGGTTATCAATTTTAATGTGTGATATAAGAAGAAATAAAATTTGGAAAAGGAAATGTTTATCGCCATTTTGTATACCGCGTTCTATTTAAGTGAGGTACAAATATTCCACGAACCAAAAGTTCATTGACTTTTGTGCGACTTTGAAAGTTTGCAATACTGGTCTGTATTCTTTGAAACTAATGACTTATAATCTCGTAAAGGGACTTTAAATACGATCATAATGTCCTTATGTCCAGAAATTACCTTAAAAGTCGTCTAAAGCTTCAAAGCCATTCTTCTTGTATCATATGGGACACCTATACCCTGAAACAAAAACATCTCGCAATCTGAAACCAACTTCGAAAATCCTTGCAAGTGATGCACATTCCGAAGGAACATCGAAACCAGCTTTAAACTGCGAGAATTCTTGTTACAAGGTACAATTGACCCATATGATACAGAAAGAATGGCTGTTCACCAACAAATTTCCTTCATGTATAAATTTATTTAGGACTCTATAACTATATAATAACTGAAAAGCAGATTATAATAATGCGAATCGTGGCGACTATAAAAGTTTAATAAAGCAAAGCGATGGTGCAACATTTTCAACTCAATTGGAATAATAAGAAAGCCACATTGTTAAATTGTAAACGTGACGTAGTCTTCTGATTGTCTGAATGAAGTTGAGCAAAATAAGAATTTTTCTACGAATAGCCTTTGTGGGACGGGCCGACCCCCTTCCCTTTTGCAGCTCCGCCAATCGAATATAAGATTTTATTTACCTTCGAATTATTTCCACCGAAACACCGAGGAATTATACCTATAAAGGACAAAAGCACGCTCCTGGAGAATCGACAAGAAGAATTCTCTGATTGATAAGTAACCAAAATCGCTGAAGAATTAGGCAATATTTTAGTTCTCTATCGTTGTCTCCATCGAGACAAAATGAAGAACGTCATTCTGCTCTTTACCTGTATGGTTTTTCTTGATTTAACAAGTAAGTGTGATGTAATACAACAATAATATTAATATTGAATGAGGAACACCCTGTAGAAAGATTTATTTAGAACAAGCATTTTTTTATCACAAAAAGAGACGCGAGCCTTTTTATTTCAAAACTGAAAAGAATAGCATCAGCTATTGAAAAAATGGTAATAGCTCAGTATCGCGGCTTTATAGAAGAATAGGGGGGGGGGGAATTTTTTTGAATGGCTCAAAATGGGGTATTTTCGAGAAACTTAGAAAAAGATTGAGGAGGAGGTTTTTTTTATCACTTTTTAATCACTTTTCAATGTGACCCCTTTCCAGCTCTAAGCCCGTGTTCAGAGCTGGAAAGGGGTCACATTGTTGCCTATTTTGTTGAGTGATAAAAAAAGCCTCCTCCTCATTTTTTTTTCTAAGTTTTTCAAAATTAGCCCATTTTGGGCCATTTTCAAAAATCCCTTCCCCCATTTTTCGAAAAAGCCGTGATACGGAAGTATTACCGAAAAAAAATTTTTATCGGTCAGTTGATAAACATATCGTTTAATCATTTTTCAATGCTGTCAAATTCATCTGGCAGAGAATAAATTTTATCTTCGAATGGATGAAAGTGCTACAGTGAAATCTGTTTAAATTATGTAGAAAAGTTGTGATGTCCTATCAGAATACCGCGTGAGTTTTATCAATTTTTTTAGATATCACTCTTAGCCAACACAGAATGGTTGAATGTTGTTCAGTTTCGAACATTAATTTTTTTTTATAAGCGTCCCATTAAAGTAAATCTAAAAAAATTAGTAAAAGTATGCGACATACGCCTACAAGAAAGGATTTCGTAGCCATTCCAGTTTGTGTCCGGGGCTACAAGACCCTAAAAATGAATCTTTTGTTCATATTTCAAGAAATTCTGAACTGATCAGGAATTTTTTTTTTCGAAAATATGATTTTATAATATTATTTTATATAAAAAGTGTGCACATAAAAAATTTGCGCCATTTTTCGGAATCATAGAAAAAAGTTTCTTATTTTTTCAAAATTGAAAGACTTTCAACCACTCTGTGGTATCCAAAAGCGACAACAAACAAATTTGAAAAATAATTACAGGTAATCTTGACAGGAGATCAAAACTTTTCTAGTACCCGCAAAAAAAAATTTTTTTGATAATTTTTGCACCATGTCTTATTAAAGAGTAGCACTCTAATGATCCCCTCAACAGTCATTAGGAAGTATTTATTCAAGGGATTTTTACCTAAAAATTGTAAAAAAAGTTTAAAATGAATCAAAAGGGCTGCAAAGTTTTCCGAAAAAAATTTAGAACATTATTAACAAACTTCTAGTGCTACTCGTAAGATTCACAAAATTACACGCTAATTCATCTCTAGAAGTTGTCAAATCTTTTTGTTAAAACAGATTTCCAATCGCATATGTTTGCTTTCAGTGAAAACGCATAATTTTCTAAACCTGCCTTTCTTATCTGATCACTAACAGCTATTTTCACAGTCGGTAGGAAAACTTTATAAATCTCCATTTTTGTCTTACAAAATTAGGTGCAATGCGAAGACGTGGACAAGTAGGTGAAACAAGTTCTAGCGGTAAGATTCCCAAAATTAAACGCTTATTTGTCTCTAGAAGTTGTCAAATCTTTTCGTTAAAGAAGATTTTCTATCCCATATGTTTGTTTTCAGTGAAAACGCATAATTTTCCAAAGACGCCTTCCTTATCTAATTACTAACAGTTATTTTTACAGTCTGTAACAAAACTTCATAAATCTCTATTTTTATCCTACAAAATTAGGTGCGATGAGAGGACGTGGAAAAGGACATGCAGAAGCTCCACTTCTACCTCTACCTATACCTGTGACTTTTCCTTTAAGTCCCCCAACCTATTTTTATTTACAAATGGAAGATGGCGAAGTTTATACAGGAACTCTGCATCAACATCACGAACTTCCACAATGGGTTCGATACCACCACGTTCTACCAAATAATCCAGAAGAGCGTGTTTTTGTACAAACGCAAAATCGCGATAGGTCCTTCTTCTGTTAATGATGAACCTCGGGCAAGACATCGATGTTTCATAACGTACAACAATGTCCATTATTTAGTAGCAGACCTTGAGCCTCTCGATGAACTCCTAATAGAGATTACTAGTCCCATGAAAATTATGGTACGACTACCAGGTGAATCTATCCTTAACCGTCGTTATGTAGGAGGGTTCAGGCGTTTTCTCCCCAATTTTCGCGATTGTCCTAGCTTCCTTATCTAAGAATATAAACATTTTCCTTTCATATACGGTAACAGGAAATATGGTATCCATTTTTGTCAAAGTTGAGCCACAAAAAATCGTTATATCTGTTTAACGAAAAATTTTAATAAGAAAATTACATATGTATGTAACATTCTCAAATAGAAACATTATTGCCTGAAAATTAATATTACTCTATTTATTTCAATCTATTCTAGGATCTATATTTGTTATTCTTTATATTTATATCTAATGCCGGACCTGAACCAGATCTGACGCTCTCTAGGCTGTCCATTCTGGCAGAAGCAGTATTGTTCAATAAGCAAAATCGATTTTTTGAAGACTGGCAACATTATGCGTTTTTTAAAAATAAAATTTGTTTAAAAGGGGCTGAAATTTAATTTTTCCGGAGTCAGTACAATCTGCCTCTTTGTATAATGAGTAACCATGTGCAATATTTGATAATGCTTTAGCGTCAATGTCAATACATGAGAAAGAAGCTTAGAGATGTTGATTCTAATTTTTATTACTTTTTTCTTACGCAAAACATAATTCATTGCCTCCACCAATATCATATCTTGATGACGAAAAAATTTTTTATTTAAAAAAGTCCAAGGGTTCTCTGGACATTATTTAAATGTCTCATATTCATTTCGAAGTTGATCTCACTATCGTAACAGTTTAGCAAAATAACGTGGACATCCATTTTTAGTGTTTCGTCAACTGGAGGGATGAAATTTTATATGGATGTTAACCAGCCGTAGTGTACTCGAGGAAGAATATTCTCACCTGCTTATCTATCGTGGCTTTCTTTTCATCAGTGCTTTTAAACTAAAAAAATGAAGAATTTTGGAAATTTGGCTTTTTAGACCCCTATGTTGGAAGCTTTTCTTTTAGTCCGATTTTCTTAGATGACGGCTTAAATTGAAGCTCTTGGCATGCAGAATTACAAAGATTGAAATTCATACGTTGTATTTTTTTTATATCAGTAGTTAGAAATGGGCATATATAAGAAAATTTCGTTTTCCAGATCACTATGCTAAAGGTTTTTCATTTAGTCCAATTTTCCTCATGAACGGCTCAAAAAAAGAAAAACATGGTAAAATTAGGCATAAAAATCGTTCTAAAGACCCACCGGATTTTGTCTTTGAAAGGCTCCAAATCGATGTCGATGATAAACGTGCTCGTCACTAATTATTTTTTGAAAGACAATTTTACTTAAAAAATCGACCTTTCGCAAATGAATTTATGTTTTTACAAAAAAAGGCCATTTAAAAAAAAAACATTTTTTTTCGGCGTTTTTAGAGAAAAGTGCCTTTCTAGACATTTACCTTGAAAACTATATTTTCGATTATCTGTCTGTTTGGAATTTTTTATTTCTTTCTTTGCTTTGGAAGTTTTTTTTTAAGTTGAGTTGGAATTTCACGACTGATTTCAAATTTAAACAAACTGGGTTCGACGACTTGTGTATACTTTTTATAATCAAAAACAATTACCATTTTCTGTATTCAAGTTCATATTTCTGCTTTATCCTCTCAGAGTTTTTTCCAAGTCGAGTTCAAATTTCACTGCAGACTTCGCATTTTTTAAAACCAAATTCTACGACTTAAGTACGAGTTTTATAATTTGAAATTCAAAAATGCCTTTTTCATTTGATGTTTTTAAGTGTTCAATTCTTTTTTCGCTTTTAGAGCTTTTCTTAAGTTTTGTACTAATGTCATAAGTGACTTGGAATTTCCGAAAACCGAATTCGACGACTTGAGTACAATTGTAAATTAAATAATTGTAAATAAAAATAATTTGTTAAGAATTCGTCAAATGAACGACTGATTTTCAACAAAATACAACAAGTAGAGTTATATAGAATATTTCAAATAACATAATGAGCAATTGTTCATTCAAACTGGATGAAAATGAAGATATTTTATAAGCAGGTTTAAAATAGAACCAAATGTCGAATAATTATTGTTGGAAAAATAATTTTGTGTAAAAACTAATGTTTTCTAGAAATATATTGCCGTACCTTTCAAAATGCACTGAAATTGATTTCGGTTATATTTTTTCCTGCTTTTATAACTGTTTCTCAGTTTGAGGTTATGTCAGTGTGTGAATCCCAAAAACCGACTCATTTGTTATTTGCCTTATGCGTCGATTCAATAAAATTCGACTCAAATCTAATCTGCTGGTTCTGTTCGATATTCCGTATTTTTTCGATTCGATCACAGCTTGAATCGGTGTCGAAAATTCGATTCACGACTCACGCACTGAGTCTAATCTGATTTTTTCGATTCGATCACAGCTTGAGTCGTTGTCCAAAATTTGACTCACGAGTCGCGCACAGAGTCGAATCGAATTTTCTCGATTCGATCACAGCTTAAGTCCGTGTCTTAAATTCGACTCGCAACTCATGTGCTGAGTCGAATCAGATTTTCAGTTTCGATCACAGCTTGAGTTGGTATCGATAATTCGACTCATGATTCAAGCGCTGAGTCAAATCGGATTTTTTTCGATTTGATAACAGCTTGGGAAGGTGTTGAAAATTCGAAGCATGACTCACGCGCTCAATCGAATAGGAATTTTTTAATTCGATCACAGCTTGAGTCGGTGTCGAAAATTCGACTGACGAGTAACACACTGAGTTAAATCGGGTTTTTTTTATTCGATCACAGCTTGAGTGAGTGTCGAAAATTCGAATCACGACTAACGCACTGTGTCCAATCGAGTTTCTTCAATTCGATCACAGTTTAAATCGGTGTCGAATATTCGAGTCACGACTCATGCACTGAGTCGAATCGGATTTTTTTTCATTCGATCACAACTTTAGTGAGTGTCAAAAATTCGACTCACGACTCACGCACTGTGTCGAATCGGGTTTTTTCGATTCGATCACAGCTTGAGTAAGTGTCGAAAGTTTGACTCACGACTCAAACACTGTGACAAATCGGGTTTTTTCGACTCGATCGCAGTTTGAATCGGTGTCGAATATTCGAGTCACGACTCACGCACTGTGTCGAATCACGTTTTTTTTATTCGATCGCAGTTTGAATCGGTGTCGAATATACGAGTCACGACTCACGCACTGTGTCGAATCACGTTTTTTTTATTCGATCGCAGTTTGAATCGGTGTCGAATATTCGAGTCACGACTCACGCACTGTGTCGAATCAGGTTTTTTTTATTCGATCGCAGTTTGAATTGATGTCGAATATTCGTGTCACAACTCACGCACTAAATCGATTAGGATTTTCTCGATTTGATCACAGCTTAATCAGTGTCCAACATTCGACTCACGAGTCGCACACGGAGTCGAATCGGATTTTCTCGATTTGAGCACAGCTCAAGTCGTTGTCAAAAAATTCGACTCTTGACTTATACGATGAAAGATTAACTTTTTGCATTTTTTTTCTCGAAAAATCTTTTTAGATGATAATTTATTTATTCATTTATAATGTATAAGCATTTATATTTTCACATAAAGGAACGAAAGTGACCTTCTGAAAGAAAAATGATATTCTGAATCAGAAATATTAGTCGGAGCAATGATTTCTTACACCTTTGAACTTTTTTCGCCAAAAATTCATTATCTGCGAATTATATTAATTTCATCATTTTGTTTAAATTTTTTACACGTGTCCTCAAATTGAAAAAAAGAATTTAGAATGTTTATTTATACATAATTTGAAAGAAATCAGAAGGGAATTGAATGTTTGAACATTTCAATAAATATAATGCAACAAAAAGAATTATTAAATGTGTAGGCATCGAGAGTCGAGCCTGCAATCTTCCAACTACAAACCCGGCGCGCTAACACCTGAGCTACTCAGCCAGCTGAAAGATGAATTTTTTATATCATATAAGACGGGCATCGAAAACTCTAAATTCATTTTTTTTGGCTCCTAAGGATTTTACAATTTTACTTCGGGGTCGTGTTCTTTGTTTACAAAAAATTACGATTCCAAACAGAAAACACATGACCTGGTGCTCCGCTCGTTAGTGTGCGGATAATAATTAATGTTTCAAAATACAGTACATAGTGCTGTATATTCATTTATTCTCATTCTCTTCCCCAACCTCCAATCACCACGTGGTCTAAACAATTGCTAAGCAATTCGAGCAACAATGATTAAAACTTTTCTCCAATCTTCAGGCGAGAATTTGTTAACTTGATTTGATGTTGAAGTTCACCGTATTCTTCGCGATAAGCTTTAAAAGTCAAATCAAATTACCAATTTCTTGCCTGGAGCAAAAATTTTCAACCGAGTGTGGTCGGATTACAAGGCGGTGTCCTGGCCGGAATTAAAGCCGGAATCCGGCAAGCTTACCGCGATTTTTTTAGCCTGATCTCAGCCAGTTTCCCCGACCAGCGCCCGTTTAAAACCGGGGCTATCCAGCTAGTTCCCAGCGGATCCCTAATTCGAGTTCCACACGGGTAAGTGTTTGTCAAATTATACACAAATGCTTAAGAATTAATACTTAACTCAACTGGAAGTAAATCGTAGGAACCGATTCCCATCGCTACATTGCCGATTGAAGTAGGAATTTGAATTATTCAGAATCCGCCAAATCCTTGGAGTTAAATGAGAAACTCGATCAGCGAGTATATCGCATTCTCTGTGGGAAATCCTGAGCGTTTCAAATAAGTCGCTAGAGCGTTAGGCCTGTGCCAGTGTAGAAGAGACACGTGTTTTCGACAGGCAATCTTCCACCATGAAATAGACTCCTTTCTTTATAAGCAGTACGTCATGGGGTTTTGCGTAGGGTGATTTTCATTCTTTTTCCCTCTTTCAGCAAAAATGTATGAAGATCACTCACTTAATGTTCTCATTTTCTTAAAACTTCAATTTTGAAACATAAGAGGCACTAGGGTCGACCTATATTTTTCAACCCGCTGGAAATAATGTGCTTGCTGTGTATCTCGACAGCTGCCAATATTGAATCATACATCATTTTCCAACCACAGATATGAAATTGAAAGATGTAGGGCAAATGTTTCGAGTGATTTTAATACAGGAACCTACTTTATATTCATCTTTTTGATATTTTTTATGTAGGCATATACAGTTTTTATAAAAAGTGTTTCGAAACAATTGATTGCATATTCAAAAATATCTTGATAATATTTCTTATCACCGAAAAACCTGAAGCTTTTCTTTGTAACAAAATTAGATAAAAACGCTGAGAAGAGTTGATAAGTACGTTGACCTACATGCACTAAATTGACAATTATAAATTTACAACCACATTCACATCTCTTATTGTAGTTGTCAACTCTATGCAGCGTTTTTACACGATTTTATGATAAGAAATATTTGGAATTCCTCTGTGAATTCTTTTCAACTGGATACATGCTTCGGAGCGTTGTCAGGTAAGAAAGTTCTTGAACTTAATAAGAACACTGTCAAAATTTGTGGCTTAAGCCCTGTCATGTTTACTACTTCATGTCCAAATTCCCATGCGAAACGTTTATAGCACAAGCCTTGAGGGCAAGTACGGAGTCTGGGAGTATATCCTCTTACGACCCCTCGAACTTCCTCAAGTAGGAAGTCCAAGTTTACTTGAAACGATATCCCAGTGGCCCGAAATATCATCCGTTATTAGAGCGTTAATCTGAAATACGGTGGCGCCTTACACAATTGCAAATTACCTCTAAAGCTTCTCCACCGCCCTGAGGTGAACCTACCTAAGAAGATCGTATTAGTGACCTGCCTCCTTGTACCTGGTCTTGCAACCGTTGTTCTGTTCTTGCATGATTTACGCAATCATGGTCCTTCAGAGTTTGCCTCTAGAGTGTGCTCGTTATGACCAACGGGAGGGAGTTAAGAGATTTCAGAATTCATGGGAAAGCAGCTTATACAGTAGTGTGCAAAAATTTTGGGCCACATTGTTTTTCTGAAATATTTCCTGAAAGTCTCACTTAAGAAAAGATCTATTTATATAGAAACTAAGTATACTATTTGTACTAAACAGTAAGGTAGGTAACAGCTTCTGGAAAGAAACGTTTACCAATTCTATCGTTTGTATTCTATATTTACGTGTGCAAGAGTATTGGGCCACTATGTTTATATATTTCTGAGAATCATGAATCATTAAACGCAGATCTACCTCGGATGTCAAGAAAACTGCATCTGAAATTGCTCAAGAACTCCGCGATGAAAACCTTTTCATGCTTGATGTCCAAAAAACACAAAATACAATTTCCGGTATGAAATTTCCAAAGTTAAGCATGGGGATGGATCAGTATGGTTTGGGGAGATATGTCTTCGCGAGGAGTAGGCCCATTGCACGAGATTAAAGGCATCATGGATGGTGTGATGTATCGAGATATTTCTTTAGATGATCGACGGCTCTAACTTTTAATGTAAAATGTTGGTTTAGACATGTACTTGTCAAATATTTTTAGCTTGTTCAATGTTACCACGTACTTGCAATGAGTAAATATCGAAGAGTGAAGGTAGAATAAGTTCGAAAAATGAAACTAGTGGAGGAGCTGCAGTAGAAGTTGCGAAAGATACACAAAATAGCTATGATAATTCTGAGGTTATGGTTGTATAGTTTGGCGGGAGAATTATATTATTTCGCGAAAATGATCAGGTCTTGTCCAAAAATAACTGCTTTGCTAATTTCAAGATTATTTTTTTCCATTTTTGCGGGAAAATTACATTAATTCGAAAAAATGGTCAGGTTTTGTCTAAAAATGTTTGCTAATGCGAAAAATTTGTTCGCGTAATGGTTTGCTAATTTCGAGGTTATGGTTGCATATTTGTGCAGGAAAATTATATTATTTCGCAAAATATTATCTTGACGGAAAAATCTGGTGTCTATTCCCCAATTAAATGGATTGGTGATTTCATGGTTATATTTTCAATATTTATTCTTTTTCTCCTCCTTGAATTGCTGAAAAAATATAAAACTGTAATTGAGATATTTTTCTAACAATTTGAAGGAGAAGAGAAGTAGAACAGGATGTGAGTTTTCAAAGGGACTTAGTAATATTTCTATAAAAGAATCCGTTTCCTGCAGAAAACAGCCAACATAACCTCAAAATAATGAAACTTACGATTTTTTGAACGAACTTTGTAATATTTATATAAAAGAATCCATTTCCTGCAGAAAACACCCAACATCATCTGAAAATAATGGAACTTGTGAGGTCTTAAACGAACATAGTGATTTTTCTATAAAAGAATTCATGGATATACTTCCGAAAAGCGCATACCTCCGATTAATTTGAAACTCAGTATACTTATGTATTTTGATGCGCTGATCATGAAGATGATAGTGAAAATAGGCGCAAAATCCATTTTCATGGTAAAAACCATAAGAAACTCATGGAAATAATGGTTTTTTGAGTTTATCTTAGTAAATAATCAGAATTTACAAAAATTTTCTAAACAAAAGTTGTATATCTTTTAAAAATACATATTTTATGTGCACTACATTTTACTCTACGACTAATAGTTTTTGAGAAAATGGATGCGTAAGTTGGCATTATTGCTGAAACGAATGGAGTAATGGCAAACAATTTCACTGTACATGTAGGGTCTATTTTATCAAGGGCTATAACTTCTATTTAAAACTTCTTTCACTTGGATAAAATTTATCGAAATACAGTAACATAACAATATATTGGAAAGTGGTAGGAGGTAGGAATGAGACCTCAATTATTTCTATGACCAGTCACAGGGGTGCCTTTCCGCCCCTTTCCCACGAGAATTTTAAAAGAGGTAACGATGACACCGTAATTGTTTCTGTGATCAGTCACAGGGGTGTACTCCCACACGAGACCTTGGAAAGGTTTAGGGATGTAACCTACATTAATTCGCTGACCATTCACAGAAGTGCCATAAGTTCCATCCCAAGCAATTCTACACTTTGTACCAACATTTTCCTACTTTTCTCGGAAAACATTGGTTTTTCAGAAAAACTTTAGAATATATATGAAAGGTCTATTTTGAGTAGATCCACAATTTTTGTTTGAAGCTTTTTTAAGAATTTTTATAAAAATAGATAGGTATACGGAATCTCAAATTAATCGGAAATATGCGCTTTTCGGAAATACACCTAAATCCATTTTCCGCTGAAAACAACCAATATACATTCAGAATGGTGGAATTTGTTAGTTTTCAAAGGGACTTAGTGATTTTTCTATAAAATGGTCCATTCCCCTCAGAAAACATCCAACATAACCTCAAAATAATGGTACATGCTAGATTTTAAAGGGAATTAGTGATTTTTTAAATAAAATAATTCATTTCCTGCCAAAAACACGCAATATAACGTCAAAATGATCAAATTTGTGAGTTCTGAGACGGACTCAGTGATTTTTCTATAAAAGAATTCATTTTTCGCCAAAAACGACGCGGGACTCTGAACCCGGTGGCATCTGTAGAAATATGGGGTGTGAAAGAGCCTTTACGTCTCATATCATTGTCAACTGTTTCCCAAAGAACCACTCCTGATTAACACCTGACTTTGAGAGTAGAGCCGCAACATCATGGAACCCCTAGTTTTTTCCGTGTAATAAACCACATGGATTATCATTTTTACTGTATTGGATTTGTGAGAAATTTATTACTTTCGTGAACGCAACAGGGTAAAACATTCTAAATGTAGTTTCGACTATTCCAATTGGAAGTGCAGGTCAAACAAACTGTTGCATCTAGCTTAAAAGCCGACGACCAGCCCAACACCCACGCCATTTCTCTTCTTCGTGTCGGGCTGACAGACACTTTCCTTAACTCGCGAGAAAACAGATAAAATGGATTTCCTTTCCTTCTACCATTTGTGACAAGTGATTTTGCTAGCAACGAATGCCGTAATTCTAAAATCCCCAGAAACGAATGTGTCGAGATGTCTGAAATCGCAGATTATGTATGTGTTGTGAAGGATATAAATGGAGGAGTGAGATTCAAATTTAAAGAATAGAAGATAATGGATAGGGTGTATTGTATAAAAGAGAAAATGATAAAACAAACACACCATTCAATTTAACAAAATAAAGCATCTGACAGCAAATGATAAATTCGAATCTATAATAGTATCTTCTACTGTAAACTTGTAAAGCATGCTTTAATTACGACTCGTAAAATATTTGCTTCTGAAAAATAGAAAATGGTTTGCGTTGGAAATCGAACCTTATAAGAAAGTTGTCATGTATAGTAAGAATCATTACACAATTATTTTCATTCTGGTTAGTATTAAAGCGACAAAGTTTATATAAACAAAACATGTATTTATCGATTTCTATCTAAGTTTTCATTGATAATATTCATATTAAATAAAGTGTTAAAGAAAGTTTTAGATCTAGAAAAATGACATATTTTCTGTTCTATGACACAGTGTAGTTTTTTTTTTTGTAAATTGAGACTTTTTGAGCTTGAAAATCGCAAAAATCTATTGCCTGATTCTTTCGGAGAATTTTTTCGTTTTTTTTTTATTATCCAAGACAAGAGCCGATAACCTTTATCTTTATGACCGCTGCTCTCAGCTATAATGCTGAAAAAAGCAGTGATTCATGTTATACATGGAAACTTTTGTTTTGGTTTCAATTCGATCTAACAAAAAAGTTGATGTTGACCTGCTACAATGAGTATCAAATAATTATTAAAAAGAAGAGAAAACGAAATCACAATGAACTGACATTATTGAATTTGCACAATTTGAGCTTAAACTGTTACTTTTAAAAATTGCCTACAATTTTCAGAAATTTGAAAAATGAGATAACGTGGAAAATGTCCACGTGTATCTATCTATATTATGTCTTTCTACAAGAAGAGATAACTCACACTATGAGCGCACATTTTCAGCACGTCCGTATGTTATTTGCAAAAAGCATATACACTTTATGCTTACATCATCCAATGGCAGAAGACCACGTATTGGAAAAATCGTTAGAGAACTGTCACACATTTAATACGACGTAGAAGGGGTTTTTTGCTTACTATATGACATAGATCATATGGATTATATCATTAGGGTCACTTTCGATAGGAGCAACTTTTCTTAAAAATTATTTTTAAGTAGATCTTTCTTGTGTTCAACCTATTCATTTATGATAGAATAAATAGCTTCGGAAGTATTCCAGCTAAGAAATTTTTTTTATGTATCATTCAATAATTTTTGAAGAAGGCTACTGATTTTGATAATTAGAAATCTTTCTTTGCAGAATTATGAATAAGTGTAAACTTGCTAAAGTTTCAAACGATCTACTCAATTTTCGCGAAGCCATAATGGAAAGGTTTCATGTTCTTCAATAATGTTTGATCTTAAATAACTTCAGAATTAAAAGCGATTCATAACATTGTAGTTTTTATTTGTTTTATAGAGTTTACGTGCATACAACTTCAAAAATTCTTCAAAAGACCATGAATTTGGATGTTGAAGAAAGATGTCAAATGGCCCGTCTTGGAAACCCGGTTTCCCAAAACGGGCCCCTTTTAAAAACTATAAATATTTTGTGTAATACTTGATATTCATCAATTTTATTCGCAGTATATCGTTCAAACATTATTGTACTTTGATGACGCATTATATACGTAAAGTACATCATAAAACGTGAAATAAGCGTTTCAAAAAGTAGAATGAAGTAGATATTTATGAAAAGTTAGAAAATTACAATTATTGTTCAACTTAGAGCAGAAATCAGTTGATATACGAGTAAAGCGACGATGTGACATCTTTTTAGCAATTTCGTGTTGGTGATCTAACAGCAGAAGGAAGTTAGGTGAAGTTAAGAGAGATTGTCTCTGATTGGTGAAAAATTTGAAATAATGCTTTTGCCTGCTATATCAGCTATTACACCAAAGGTAAACATAAGAAAATACGCAGGGGGGTTTTTTTAGGCACTATTTCCCTCTTTATTTATTGTATTTTCTGAGAAATTTTGTCAATTCGCATTACGAAAACTCCTTCCAGAAATCTCATATTTATATATTTCACGAACACACAGGATTGTACAACTTTTATGAAAACTGGTTGGATTTGTCAATATATGCGTAGATCAGGACAGGCGCCGCGAGTAACGGAAATCTCTCGATAGATTAAATAGGCAGGAAATTTGAAATGACAAGATGCAATAAAATGCCACTAACCCTGCGCCGCACCACCCAAAAAGTTCGTCATCGTATCGAGAAGATTTTAGTAGTTTTTGCTAGATTTTACGAGAATAAGCGTTATGGTGAGCTTTACGATAAATGCTTTTCTGACTCTGCACACCGCAGTGCGCCCCTTTGCCTTTGTCCCATGGCGCCATAGCGTGAAATACGAGGTTAGTCGTTTTACACCAGGCCAAGCAGAAGCTCAAGAAAAGCGTAGAACTTTCGTCGTCTTGCATCGCATCACGGGATATCGAAAGATTGAATGCACTCAACGAAGGAAATATTTTGTACTTCCGCAAATTCCTTGCTTTGCGCGAAATAACGTAATGTTTTTATTCGAGTCACACCACTTCCGATATAAACGCTGCTTCGCAACCAACTTACAGCGATACCAGTCTGTCAAGAGATACAGGAATTTGAAAATAAAATTGAAAATTGTGTTACGTTTGCTCAGTATTTTATGGGAATATTATATAGGAGCGAGATGATGTTTCTTTTGTGAATAAAGTTATCAGAAATCGTTGGAGAAATCTGTGAAATATTACACTGAGGGAACATTATGTAGCAGCTTTACTAGAAAAAGCAACTCGCGCTTGCGCACTTGGTACGAGCACGTACTCTAATTCTCTAATTCAAGATCCCACTTGGGAAGATTACCTGGAAAGTACTCCATGGAAATTCTACGGAATAAATTCTAGTTGGAAATTTCGTTGACTTTCCGTGGAAATTCCACTAACTTTCCGGTCGAAAATTCCAGCCTGTAATGGACCCAGAAAATTCCAAAAAATCCAATACTATCTTTTCCTCTGCCCCCGGTCGACACGGAAGACGTTGTATAATGACGGGATCCCGCATAATTTATATCTCAAGTGTCTTGCCGTGGAATTTTCATGTCTTGTGATATTCACTAGTTTGATAAACTATTAAATCATTTTCACAAGATGAGACAATTTCACGATTAGCCATCTGCAATGTAAATTGTGCAGGTTTCTTTATGGATAGGTGAACTATAAGTTTGAGTTCAATCAACCAAAATCTTTTCTTAGGCCAACAAAAACACTTACTTGAATTAACTAAAATATTCTTTCGGATTAAGCAAAATATTTGCTTGGATTAAACAAAAGATATGGTATAATCGAGCAAATTTTTTACAAACTAAAAACTTTTCTTAGGTAACCAAATATTCTGTTGTTCATATATTTACTATATTCTAGGGTTGATTTAACCAAATCTTTTTCTGAGTGTGAAAATCCTTTTACAGCTTTTTTTTTATCCCCGTGCAGAAATTTCCCCATCTTCCCCTATTTGAAGTTGGTTTCTGATGGGGCCCCTGTCAGAATTCACGGTTCAGAAAAAAAATTATTGGAGCCCTGTCAGGCTCCAGTGAGGGATTTCATTCTTCGTATGGGTATGACGAATCTATCTGTATCTAATGGGGCCTCGACCAGAATTTCTAGTCTATAAAAAACTGTTGGCGATACTATCAGGCTCTAGAGAACAATAGATTGCTTTGCATAGGCAAGGAAAATTTACCTAGATGAATGTTGAATTAAAATAGACTGCACTTAGGTTATAAATAAATATTCAAATTTCTGATACATTAAGAGAACAATCAACAAACTTTTTACATTTGTTTGTTAAATTCTTGCAATATTTCAGAGCTTAGTAACTTCAAGCTCAAATTCATTGTTTGTAGAAGAATTGCAAATTCATTTTTTTTAAATAATTTTTTGCGAGGTAACAGAAGTTTTCAGAAGTTATGTAATAAAACAAGACAAACTAATTTAGACCGATTACATTTCAAATCACGCTGACAGTGCAATTTCAAGTCGCGGAATCATTAGCTTCTCAAACATGTTGTTTTTAAAAGGAAATAAGATGACACGTATTTTACTGTTTTTCGAAAAAAAAATCCGTGAAGTTATGAGTATTAGAAGTTTTAGGGATAAAAAAAAACATTTCTTTTTCAACCCGTATAACTTTTGACCTACACGAATATGTAGATTTCCTTTCATGCTTCCAGTGTGGTTAATTGTCGTCTTTCAAAATCCGGCGGAAAATTAGCAAAGCATTAGAAATTTAAAAAATGGCGGCATTTTTTTGACAAAAGACGACCAATTTGACAAAATTCTAGAAAAACTTTGCTCATTTTAAAAATTTCTACAAAAAGTTCCTCTTGCTCTTTTATGACATTTTGCATCGCTTGCAAAGAAAATAAAATTCTCGTGGCCACAAGAATGACTTGGCCTGCATAAAACATACAAATGTCTTGTTTACATAGGCATGAATTCTCAAAAAATATGGATTAAATAAAGAAAGTGGGGTTTTCAATTAAAGTCGATTTTACAGGTATCTTCCTGGCTTAATGTTGAAAAACGTGGGAAGTCGAATTGAATAGAAAAACACATTTTTTTTATTTTATCCAATATTAGTAAAAAATGCCTACTTATATAAAGAAATATTTCGTAAATTTTATGCAAGCCAAATCATTTTTGTGACCAAGAGACTTTTTTCCAAAAATTGAATTTTTTAATATTATTCTGAAAGATGCTAGATATTATAGAAGAGTAAGAGGTATTTTTTTGTAGAACTTTTTAAAATGAGCAAAGTTTTTTAAGCCTTATGTCAAATCGGTAACTGTTTACAAGAAAAATTATAAAATGCAATTTTTCGAAAAAAGTTGTCGTAGTCACAAAATTGGTTTGGCCCGCATAAAGCTCACAGAATATCTTTTTAATAGAAGTAGCAATTCAACAAAAAAATTTTCAAAAAAAAGGGGGACGTTTTTGAGAAAATCAACTTTTAATAGTTTCAGAAAAGTCGCTGCCATTTTGTTGAATTTCAACGTTTCTTCAACTTTTCGACGGATTTCGAAAGGCGACAGTTAACCTCGATAGTGTTAGAAGAGAAAATCTAAATATCTCAATATCTCAATCATTTTGTATTGGTATTAGGGTTTGAGAAAAAAAAATTATGTTTTTGTGAAAAACAACTCTAAAATTTCAAAAATTCATAACTTCGCGAAAATGATATTTTTCTCAAAGCGGTAAAATATGTTTCGTCTTATTTCTATTTGAAAAACAACATATTTAAGAGCAGAATGATTATCTAATTTGAAGTTGCACTGCTTGATTCAAAATGGATTCGGTGTAAAGATTTCTATTTTTAAAAATTTTTTTCACCAAATTTCAATATCGATAAATTTCGATAATTTCGATAAATAAAAAAACTCAAATATCGATGTAATTTCGTATGTACTAACGAGGCCTTAGAAAATAGTAGAAATTAATTTCTTCACTCTACAGTATGTTTCACTGAATTAAAATGTTTCTGAAAATTAACCATGTTGTTTTTTGAATGTTCAAGTTGAGGAAAATAATAAAAAATGTTTAAATAAATATATAATTTTGAAATTTTATGTTCAGGAATTTTTCGCGGAAAATACTAGGTTCAGTAATAAATTTGAGATTTTCTTATCCCCAGAATGTCAAGCACTTGAAAATTAACTACACTCGTATTTTGAATTGCCGCCTGAATACTGCGCGCCACAGGGCACGCACATCGACAGATGCCATGTTAGAATTTTTGAGAAGTTTGCTGCCAATCTGCTACTTGGTTACTTGCCCATAAAAGATACAAATCTTTATCAATTGACTAATTATTTACTGCAGTTTTAAATGCATACGAGTATCGCGAATATAAAAATATATCACGAGCTTGTAGAAGTGAAGGCATCAAATTTTTGAACGCCGAAAGATAGTATTGAAATTGTGCAGTGAGTTCTAAATCCTAACTTCTGATCATCAATGTTTGCTGACTTACTTATACTCGATTTACTTATATATACTAGATTGTATTAATATATTATTAGACGATTTCTAATAATATGTTAATCTAATCTAGTTTGAGTGAACAAATATCCCCATAGGAGCCCGTAGGGGTTCTCGTTTCTACTTAGGTTTTGGACGGGTGACCCCCACAAGAACGTCTAGTAGGGCCTACATTGACAAAAGCTTCACATTCCTGATTGAGCTCCGACCAATTTTTCCCATTAGAGCCTAATTAGAGATATGGAAATCTCGAAAGAGCCCCACTAGAACCCTTTCGAAATTTCTACACAGGTTTCTTCATATAATCCCTGTGATTAATAATTATATGTATTAAATAAAAATATTTTTTGGTGTTGGGATGTCGATCAGGGAAGAAAAATGTCCAGTGGTCTTTCGTTTTGATCTACTAATCCTTTCAAATTTATTTGTACGAGCATTTGCTCCACGACATGGAGCCTCTTCAGGCTAAAACATTATCATTTCATTCATTAGCTGAAGAAAATACGATGTTTTTCATATAGTAAAAGTTTTTCACAGAAGATATAAGATATTAAAAAATACAAAACATAACCTGTAAGCTTTCGGATTTGACTTATACATCGTAGAGTAACATGAAAATCCACATTTCTTATGCATGATAAGTAGTTTAAAGCCTAAAAACTTAATTTTTAAGAAAATATCCTTCTCCAGGTATCGCATTAACATTGTGAAATTTATATAAACATTAATTGTGAGCTAAAATACTCCGTTAAACGCTAGTACTGGAGAAACAGTGTGAAGTCAAGTGGAAACGTATCTTAACCTCTAAGACAAGATGGACGCTTGGGGCGAATTTTCAAGAAATGCTCAGACGATTAGTATAATTTTTTTAAAATTGTGAGTCTATAAAATAAGAGTATGATAGATGTTACTAAAAAATTTGATATCAGATCTCTTTTTTACAGAATTGGTGTCTTTGACAATAAAAAACACCTCCTTAAAATTTCTTCTACCTTGATCCATGGTAGTATGACGAGGATAGAATCGAAAGAATTACGCTTAGCCCGAAAGGGATATGTCCTAATGGTATAGTTCTGGTGGTTCGGATTCCACCTTAAGCTGTAGGTCCCCCCATCATGCACTTGGCTGTAACCCAGCCCGTGGATG
>JAUMHM010000085.1:28559173-28571115 GCA_032362435.1 Melikaiella ostensackeni
GCATATCACTCTCATCATATCACTTGATTGCATTACCAAAATGCGTCCGTGACTGATGATATAAACCGGGATAGTCCTGTGCAATATATTCAATTTGGTACAAATATCCAATTCAAAAAAAAGTGCCTTCGACATATTGGGCTGTAACCATCTTAAGTCTAAGATATAATTTTTTAATAATATTAATAACAAGTCTACTTTATAGGGTCCAGAAGAAAACCCCATAAGTTGAAAATTGGTTGTCTTTGAGCTTGTGGCGCTAATCATCGAATTTTTGCGATTTCTTTTAGTACAAATTGTTTATAATTCATAAAATATTACTTCCTACTAATAATTAGATGCTTAAAACAATTTTTTAAACAATTTATTACTCTTTATAACAATTTTTTCTTAGAATCGAGTTTTGAAGTCGCCATTTTTTCCAAATTTCTCAGCTTTTTAGTTAGAACGAGCCACTAATCAATAAAGGTTAACAACAATCAATGTTTAATCATTGTATTATTATTTTTAACCATATTCGCTTTGAATATTGCTAGGAAGTTGCGGTTTTTTCTAATATTTTCCACTTTCCATTCACTCTTTACCTAAAATGGAGGTAATAATCCAAATATTTCGATGAACATGATTGTGTAAACAATTTATTATTGCTTATCACTACTTTTTTCTATAGTAATGCTATATAGTTGCGGTTTTTTCAAAGATTTATAAATTCTTTCTAACTCTCACTTAGTAAGGTTATAATTAATGAAAGTTAACAAAAATAATTGTTTAAACAAATTATTATTATTTCTAACTATCTTGTCTTAGTGTAATGCTAAAAACTTGCGGTTTTTTTTTCTGAAATTTTAAACTTTTCCTTGGCGATTTAGTTATTAACAAATAATGAATGAACATCAACAAAAACTATTTTTTAAAGCCTTCTTGTTTAAACTAATATTATTCGAACATTAACAAAAGAGTGAAAATACTCCATTCAAAGAAAAATGGAATACTATTAAAAATATGATTCTTGTTGATGTCCATTCATTATTTGTTCATAACTAAAAAATGGAAATTGTTTGAACAATTTTTCTTATTAAATTGCGAAAATTATTACCTCACTCTAAGCGAAAAATGAACAAAAAGTTGAAAATTTTCAGCAAAAATCGTAGCTTTCTAGCATTACTCTACGAGCAGATAGTTATAACTTATAAACAATAATAAATCATTAAAACAATTACTTTTGATGATTTGCATTAACTATTATCCTGCTCTTAGTGAAAAGTGGACAAGAAGTTAAAAATTGTTGTACAAACTGCAATTTTCTAGTATTACTCTTAGAGAAGGTAGTTATGCGCAATAATAAACTATTTAAACAATTGTGTTCGTTAAAATATAATAGTAATAACCTTAATCTAACTGAAAAGTAGACTGAAACTGGAAATTTGAGAAAAAAACTGCAACATTCTAGCATAATTCTAAGAGATTTTTGTGATAAAAAATTTTTAAAAATTTCAAACAATTATTTATGTTAACTCAAATTGATTAATGAGTGGCTCTAAGTGAAAATTTGAGAAATTCGAAAAAGATATGACTTTCTGATCCTGTTCTAAGAGAAAAATTCTACACACAATAATACATTGCTTAAACAATTTATTTAATCATCTAACTATGAGTAAGAAGTAATGTTTTATGTATCAGAAACGATTTCTGCTAAAAAAAAAGGCAAAAAATAATTATTAGGGCCAAAAACCGTTTGACACACTGTTTTAAGGCCTAAAAAGAAAAGATGAGTTTGTTGCTCAGTCATTTTTGACTAATGGTTCAGATTTTATCCATAAAAAATGCTTTTTGAAAGATTAAGAATTGCATTTTCTAGCAAAACTATATGAGATACGAAAAAAATGTTAGAACTAAAATTTTTTATCTCAAAAATTGCTACGAATTTGCTTTATTTTTAAAAATTTTTTTTTGATGAGGCGCATAGTTTTTGTTCTAATTATGAGATATATTATTTGAAAAATCTGCTTCCCAACAAATTATACGATATTTGAAGAAAACATGGAAACAAAAAATTGTTCATCTCAAAAAGATCTACAAATTTGCTAGAGACTATTTTTCGATAAGACGCATATTTTTTTTATTCGTGAGAAATATTGTTAAAAATAAGAAATTGCACCTCCCGGCAAACCTATACGAGATACGAAAAAAATGTCTGAAAAAAAATTGTTCATCTTAAAAAGATCTTTTCATCACTCATGAATTATTTTTTAGATGAGACGCACTGCTTTTGTTTTAATCGTGAAAAATATTATTAAAAATATAAAATTTCATTCTCCAGTCAAACTATGCCAGATTTTAAAAAAAATGCTACAGAAGAACATTTATAATAATATAATATTATAATATATAATAATATAATATAATAATATAATAATATATCTACAAATCTCTTATTGGCCATTTTTTCATGAGATGGGTAGTTTTCGTTTTAATCGTCATAATATGCTATTGAAATTAAAAAATGAAAATTCATGGTGAAACGACACAAGATACAATAAAATGTTTAACGACGTAATTCTAAATCTAAAACCGAAGTCCTGTTAATTAACCAGACTTGACTTTTATCAAATCAAAGAATGTATTCGTCAAAGCCAAAAGAGCTTTAACAAAAAAAAATCACAATTACGAAATTACAGTTGTCAATGGTTTGACTTTTGATTTTATAAGATTTCTGCATCAATTTCTGAATTTTGAAATCATTAAAATTCATATAATAATTGAAAAATTTAATTGAAAGAAATTCAATTGGAAATTTTTTTAAAAATTTTAAAAAAGAGAAATTAAAAATTTCTAAATTATTCCCTAGGCGCGTTCAATCTTGCGGGAAATGAGGCTTGCGGAACGTCTAAATATAATTTTTTTCGAACAAAGAAAAAATCTCTTTTTTTGTGGATTCAAACAAATTTTGGGTGTGAGAGCATGAAAATTCGAAAGAAGATGTACCATCGCATTTTTGGACCACTCAATTGAATATACTTTCAAATCTGTGAAAACAACATTCAGCTTTGTTATAGTTGTTATAGAATTTGCTGCAGGCATTTTTGAATTTTTCAATATCAGATTTTATGTCTGCCACACACCTAGATGAATCTCCATTTTGATAGAATACTAATATACATTATTTCATAATGTATAAGTATAGAAACTGCATCAGTCGTCGACCTTAAACAATTTTTTTTCAGTTATAATCTTAAAGTTTTGAATTTATGAATAAAAAATTTACAAAACAATGTCAGCTACTGTTACCTGCTTGATTACTCAGTCTCTGGCTACTTATACTTTTCACCGAAGAAGCTAAATTTCAAACAAATAAAAAAAAGGTCCCAGATTGATAAGAATGTAACTTTATACAGGTAGTTTCCTCATTCTAAAGGAAAAAACAAATATTTAATAGGTAATTTGAAAATTTATGTCGCTTGCACGACTCAATAAACACAATCTACCGAAAATTGAGGTTTTTTTAAAGCTGCAGCTTCAGAAAATATATGAATCTGGAAATTGTTTAAACTGAATGTTTACAAAACCTCAAATTCGCAGAAGGAACTAAAAATGTCTACATGAAAAAAAAATTAGCAATTTTGATTCAGAAGTTACCTAAAGACTGCTTGCGAACTTGAGTATTATGTTTTTTCTTTGCCGTAAATTTTTCTAATGGCCCATTTTCTAGAAAAAAGCAATAATGAAGTGAACTGAGTATAAGAAATTCATAACGAAACCCAATTCAATTTATGTAGCCATAAATCGAATTGAATTGATCGATGAAACTTTTAGCATCTAACATGTTTCAACTTTAACGAAAGCTTTTTGTCACATTCGTAAATGCAGACGTGAATTTATAGGGTAGCTAAAAATGGTTCGAGCTTTATGACCGGCGTTCAGGAAGTAGTAAATGTCAAAAAGCTGAGTGAAAATCTTCGAGAAATTTTAATATTCGCATGAAATACTTAATTCTAAAAATACCTTCTTCTTAAACTCTAGTTTAAGCTATAGAGTTATCATGTATAATGTGTCTCGACTTCAAATTTAATTACCGTCAACTAACAAATTTTAAGACCCATATTTTGAACAAAAAATGAAAAGGAACTCATAAATATCAAAACTTAAGGCGGAATTAATCTCCAGGAAAGTTTGAGATTGAGATCAAAAACACTCTTTATATGTGATCCGTGTATCTTTTGAAATTAAATCTATTCAATAAATTTCATTTACTCAAATTGGTGACTGACTTCCTGATTCACCTATTGATTATAATTGATTAATTATCAGTTAAAATGTTTGCATTTCAATTAGTAATTTCAACTAACTCAGATCTAGAGAGTAAGATAAAGATCCTATTTTCTCCTTATAGTATGAGTCAATTGTGACAGAGTGAATAATAATTAAAACAATGTATCTGAACGAAAAATTTGTTTATTGAAATACAAACTTTTCAATAAATTAGATCTTATCGAAGAAAAAAATTCCATCCAAAGGTTAAAGTATCTTATATGAAATAGCTTATGTCAAATAAACGATGAAAGTCACATAAAAACTTCACGGAAATTGCAAATGCCTATGAATTTTAGGACACTTTTCATACTTTATAATAATAAATTCTCGTTGTTGGTCATTTTTCGGTAACAGAAAGCTTTAACTGGAAGTGTTTCAGCTGACCTGCTTCCTGCATAACAATAGCATTAATTAAAGAAAAAATATTATACCTATTGGAATCTAAAATTACCTGGACCGAATCCATTTAAAATCACGCAGGCTCTACACTTCAAGTCGCAGAATCTCTCAGCGGCGAAATACATTGTTTTTAAGAGGAAATTCGGTGACAAATATTTTTTCTGATTTAAGTAAGAAAAATTTCCACGAAGTTATGCTTATTTGAATTTTGGCGTCTATCTACAAAAAAAAATTCTTTGGAATTCTATAGTCTGGGATCTAATTCAGATATTCCAATTTTTCTTTCAAGCCCATTGAGTTTTAGTCCTATTTCTAAATTCGTCGGAAAATTTTTAAAAAACTTCAAAATTATCAAAGTGGCGACGATTTTATTGAAAATATTAAAAGTCGACTTTCATTAAAGAACCACACTCATATTTGCTAAAAAATTTTTGTTGAATTTGGCCTTCTATAAAAAAGCATCCTGTGAGTTTTATGTGGACTTAGTCCACTTTTGCGGCCAGGGGAATGTTTTTTTCATAAGATCGAATTTTCAAATTCATCTCGAAAACAAAGTAAGACAAAAAAGATGTAGATAAAATTTTGCACTTCTAGAGAAGTTCTCCAAAAAGGCCTATTGTTCTTTTGTGATATCTTGAAACGTTTACGAAAAAAATTCGAACATTATGTGGAAAAAAAATGCGCTCGACCGTAAAAGTGGTTTAACCCACATTAAGTTAATAGAATACCTTTCTTATATGAGCAGAAACTTTAAAAAAAATATTGCAAAAATTAATGAGGCAAGAAAAATATTGCAAAAAAAATAAGGTGGGGTTTTCCAGAAAATTTTCTTTTCATGATTCCGGAATTCAAAGAAAAAAATACAGAAGGTCTTCTGCAAAACCTAACCTTTTATATTCTTGCAATATATTTCAAAAATTTCTGCTAATAACAGGAAGGAATGCTATTAGTATTTTTGAGGGCAATACCATTTTTGTGGTCGAGAGAATTTTTTTCTCCAAAAAATAATTTTTTCGTGAACGATGCAAGATATCACAAAAAAGGCAAGAGGCATTTTTTGTAGAACTTTTCTAGTTGTGCAAACTCTTACACCAAAAGATTTTTGTATTTTGTATAATTCGTTGTTTCCAAAAAAAATGCGAGAGTTTGATTTTATGAGAAAAAAAAACATTTTACTGGCCACAAAAATTGTCAACCCCACATAAAACTCTCAGAGGATGTTTTCCTTATAAAGGCCTTCGACAAAAATTGCCAAAAATATAAATGTAAGTTTTAAGTGAAAATTGACTTTTTATGTTTTTAAAAAACCCATCGTCACTTCGTTGATTATGAACTTTTCTGAAATTTTCCGACGGATTTTGAAAGAAAACTTTTGAAATCAAAAGAAAAAATTTGTGTTTTTTGAAAAATAGACGTCAAGATTCAAATAATTGTAACTTTGTGGAATTTTTTTTTTCAAATTGGAAAAATACGTGTTACGTAAAGAAGGATTTTTTCCAAATCAAACTTTAGGGTAGTCATTTTGAACTGAATTAACAAATTTTCCACCCCTTCCGGTTCAAAATTGAATAAAAATGTTTTTTCACTGTGCCCCACAATGGGGTCGAAAAGGTGCCTGTAGAAAAATCAATTTTCAGCCCAAAATTTTCATCCGTTTCGCAAGGTTTTCTTTTGTATGAAAGCTTATAAAATTCTGCATCGTTACTGCGAAGCATATTTGAAAAACATTGTTCTAGGAATTGTTCATTTAACAAATAAAATGAAAAAAAATTTACTTCTTTTATTGCTGCAATTTTTCAGGGGATTTTCTGATTGGAACAGAAATGGTCAGATTCGAGGCAGGAATCTATTAGAAAACACGACTAGCAGTATTATTTATATAAAAAATCATTTCAGATTGTTGTAAGCCAATTAGTGAACAAAAGTTATATTCTCTATGGGCGCTAATGAAGTACTTCGGATTAACATTTTTCTAGAAAAATGAAAGTAAAATAATCCTTGATTAAAATCAGAAGTTAAACATAAATTAATTATTGTTTATAAACATTTAATAAACAAATTCCTAATCAGGCCATTTCTCAATAGAATGATTTAGTTTCTTCTAGCAGAATCAAGTGCAAGTATCTCGTTATTGGTCCTCCGATGAAATTATGTGCTATTCAACAACGATTATGCATTATTTAAACAAATTCAATTAACAAATGCATAATTCGGCTATTCTTCAGTATATAAGTTTCGTTTTTCCAACAGGATCAACCACAAATCTCTCCTCAATGGTTCTTTGTCACGGAAATCATAATTTGCAATAACGTTTTTGTACTATTTAAACAAATTTAATGACCAAGTTCATGACTTGGCCATTTTTCAGTAGATAAGTTTCGTTTTTTCTACACAATCAACTATAAATCTCTCCTCAATGGTCCTTTTCTATTAAAATTGTGATTTGCAATATCGTTGTTCATTATTCAAACAAATTAAAAAAACAAATGCATAATTAAGCCATTCTGCAGTACAAGAGTTTCGTTTCTTCAACAGAATAGACTATACAATTCTTATTGTTAGTCATTTAACCCGATAAGTGAGCTTTTGGATATTAATCGTTTATTAGTTAAACAAGTTCTTTTATAAGCAAATGCATCATTTGATAATTTTTCAGTAGATAAGTTTAGTTTCTTTTAGATGAATCAACTATAAATCTCTCGCTGATGGCCACTGACTATGGTAAACGGACTTTCAAATGATGATAGTTCATTATTTAAACAAAATTTATCAATAAATGCATAATTTGACTATTTTTGAGTAGATGAGTCTCGTTTTTTTATGAATGAACTATACATCTCACTGATCGTAATCTACTGTGAAAATTGGGCTTTTAAATAATAATTGTATATTATTTGAAAAATTTTTAGAAACAAATTCATCCTCTGACCATTTTCTAGCTAATGGATTTTATTTTTCCAGCATAGTCATCTCCCATTCATATGAACGAGGACATCCTGCAATTTATTAGCTGGAAAATGGTCAAATGATGAATTTTTTTATGAAACTTGCTTAAATAATGATCGATTATTATTTGCAAGCCCATTTTCCGTAGTAAATAATCATCAAATGGTCGAATTAGACATTTGTTTATTAAATTTGTTTAGGTAATACATAATTGTTTTCTGATAGCACATTATTACTTTAGAGGACTATTAACAAGATACTTGTACTCGATTCTGCTAGGAAAACGATATCTTCCTATAGAAAAATGGCCTGATTAGGAATTTGTTTATTAAATTTTTACAAAAAAATTAACAATATTCATGTTTAACTTCTTCTTATTTCAATTAAACGTTATTCTACTTACACATCTCAAAAAAATATTGGTCCAAATTACATTATTATCGCAAGAAGAGAAGATATAACTTTTGTTCACTAATTTGTTTACAAGAATCTGAAAGAAAATAATGTGAATGAGACTGCTAAAAGTAATTTATAATAGTTTTCTTTCTTAATGTCTGACCATTTCTTGTCACGTCAGGAGATTTCCAAAAAAACTGTCAGCAATGAAAAAATAACTGTGAATTCAATCTCGGGTGTTTCCTCATGGAGGAAGTAAAAATACAAAAATACAAGTAGGTTAATCAATTCGCTCCGAAGCAGAAAGCCTTTTCTGTTTTTGTCTCAACTTTGAATTATGATAATGAGAAGAGTTTTACTGTAAAACTGATTTTTAAAATATTATAAATGATCATAGATTCCTCAATCTTCAACGAAATATATTAATATTATAGGTCAATCAATTCGTCTCAAGACAAGGAATCTTTCATATTCTTGCATGAACTTCGAATTACGTGAATGAAAAAAGTTTTGCTATGAAAAAACCATTTTTAAGATATTATAAAGTGCTAAAAAAATTGTAATGATTATTTTTAGAAATCCTTTAGTCAGTTTTCAGATATTAGTTGTGAGAATAAGCTCTGCAAATTTCATTAATTTATCTGAAATTGTCATCAAGTTATCGTGTTCACAAGAAAGTGTGACACACACACATACACACACCCACACAAGCACGGATAATTGCTCAGAACATTGTATTAGACATTTTGTGAATAAAGAACGTTTAATCAAACGAATTTAAATTTTTTCGAAATTATCATCATGCAAAAGATTTTTATATGAGGAAGCAAAAAAATTTTCTATTTCATTTTGTTTGTTGAATAAACAAATTTTGAAACAATTCTTTAAAAATGTGCTCCGTAGTATCGATGCAGAATTTCATAATCTGCCATGGGAAAAAAATTCAAATCAGACAAAAATTGTGGGCTGAAAATTGATTTGTCCACAAACAACTTTTTGGCCCCACTGTGCGCCCTACTGTAAAATTTTTTGAACCTGTTTCCTCACTGTAACAAAATTTGGAGATACCTAAAAATTCTCTGTGATTGAAGTGTGCAGAAAACAAGAGATGAGAGATGATCGTCTCGAAGTCAATTTCAAGTTTGCTCGTATTTTAATTTGTCGACTGGTGAAGGGTTAGAGAAAGAAGGTCAACACTATGAATCGTCAATGATATATACCTCGATCAAAGAGGATGAGAGCTTGGAGAGTTAGAGGAGCCATCGACCTTTTTCGCCCTTCAGAATCCCTGATCAGGTATGCAGGCATCGTCGAAACTTTTCCAATCGGGCCGAAACTTTGTTCCGGTAATTAAAGCCGCATGAATACTCGATGGGGTTATCTACAACGGTTACCAGGGTCTCGTTCCCATCGAGTCATTGCGGCGAAGGAGACGTCCAAGACGACGGGGACGACTAGAGTAGAATCTTTCCGATAAAGGGTTTTCGGTTGATTTAGAACCAATCTATTCAGACTATTCCAATTTTTTCAAGTGAAAAAATTGATAATCCGAATCAATAATATACAATAATACCCGCTTTTCCGGCTCATTAGAGAAAGGTGCACAATACATGTACACAATCATAAAGAAAAAAGAGGGGAAAAAAAGAAAGAGTCAACCAAAACCATCCTCATACTCTTTCTTTTCTCAATCTTTTTTATACTACTGGGGACCCAACATGTTTCGAAGCCAATTTAGACTTCCTCATCAGGGGTAATTTATAGGTAAAACAACAGGTATAATGTTGATAAATATTGTTAGATTAGAAAAATATTGTTCTTGTCTGAAAATAAAACAGATATGATGGATAGTAATTTTAGTTGTTTTTTTAGTACATATTTCATTCAATAATTGAACATTAAAAATTTAACATAGGCGAAAAATTCTGAATAAATTCCGAATTCAGATCCTTTCATTTTTTTATTGGAAATTAATTTCCATAAATTCCAAATTATGACACAAAACTAAAGCCATTGTATCCAATTAATGATTCCATTTTAAATTCTGTTGTACCTAGCAAGATCTCTTTTTAAATTAATAGCTTTTCCTTCCCTCTTTATGTTTGTTAATGTTGAGAAACACAAACGCGAACACTTTTGTTTGAAGTTTTTGTTTTTAGATTCTTTTTTTATATGATAGGAAAAAGTTCACAAAAAAACATATGCTCAACAGTAATAAATTTTTATCCGGAATACAGAGACCGAAGCGAACTGTCTGAAGTCGCGACATATACTAAAATCTAAACCCAGAAAAATTCTCATATTTCAACGAAAAGCATTTTAGAGACACTTGTACAAAATTTACGAGTACGGCTTAGAATTCGGCTGTCTCTAATGAGCCGAAAAAACAGGCATTCTCAAAGTCTATTTTTGAATTGTAAACTTTTTGGGTGTTCTTTTTCAGTACACAAAAAATGTTCATAAGAACACGGATTCAATTTGGATCTTTAAGAAATTTTAAAGGAGAGACATTAAGCAAAGGCTTGTTCCAATCTGCAGAGTAGCCTATGAATGCTTAAGATTTTTTTTAATTAAGGTTGTTAATGATTTACTCAATTTACCAAAAGATATCTATTTTACTTAAATATATTTAAAAAATTTGAGAACGTTAGTAATTTTTTAGAAACGTGTTACTGGTTTGGATTATCACCGTTTCTTTTTTGAAAAATGGAATAATCTGAATAGATTGGTTCTAAATCAACATACGAAATTTAATCCTCGCCCTATGATCTGTTTCCTTCATTTCCCATTTTCTGCGTACATAAATCTTGTAATAATTTTTTCAGATTTTTAAATATACAACTAATTTAAATGTGAACCTGGTACTTATCAAAAAATAAGGTTGCCATGAGGTTTTACATACATTCATTAAATGAAATTATACACTCGTTGTCTACAAAAATGGTATTCTGAGGAAGATGCCATACTAACAATATGTACATATTATGTACCATTGAGTACTTTACTTACATTGTCTGTGATCTTATGATTTCTTACAGATATCTTCGATTTCAAATATGTTTCATATACTTCCAGTTTTTTCAGGATTTTTCAATTTTTTACAATTCATTAAGATGAAAACTTGGTACTTATCATAAAATGAGGTTGCCAAAAGGTTTTACATACATTTTTTATTTTTATTACAAATTAGAATGTTAACCTGGTACTTGTCAAAAAATAAGGTTGCCAATAGGTTTTTACATACATTCAGGAAAAAGAAACGATACCGTCGTTGCCTACAAAAGAAGGTATTCTGAGGAAGATGCCATATTAACAATATGTGCATATCTTATCACGTACCATTGTGTATTGTATTTTGATTCACATTTATGTTTCTAATTTTTATAATTTTATAATTTTCCAGATGCTTATGTGTTTTTCCGTATCTATTTTAGATTTTCTTTTATCTACTCTATACTTGACTTTGTTGAACATTCTGAAAATATAATCATAATGTCATATTGGTTCTCATAAAAAGTAAATAATTTTTTCAGAAGTAGATACTCTCTAAATATTGATTTTAAAGGCTAAAATGATCTGAATGAATTCCATGAAGTCTTTTGAAAATTTGCTAACATGTGTCTTTTACAAGGGGTTGGGGTTTGGACGATACTGTCGAAAATAATGACAATTTCGCCCGAGTTCTAAGTCGTACTTCGTAAATTTTGTACAAATGTCTCTAAAATGCTTTTCGTTACAATATGAGAATTTCTCTGGGTTTAGATTTTAGTATATGTCGCGACTTTAGACAGTTCGCTTCGGTCTCTGTATTCCGGATGAAAATTTATTACTATTGAGCATTTGCTTTTTTGTGAACTTTTTCCTATCATTAAAAAAAGAATCTAAAAACG
>JAUMHM010000085.1:28599458-28611653 GCA_032362435.1 Melikaiella ostensackeni
GTCAATTTTTTTCAGTATTCTTACCCATCAAAGAATCTCAGTGAAAGAGATGGGCTCATGGCTCATCCGAGTACTTTGAGTAAATGATACTTTTGAAATTCGAGTATACACCGCGAACAATGAGCTTCAGTGCTACTGGCTATGAAGTCTGGAGAACGTGCACCACGCCATAAATAATCCGGGTTGGCTGCCGGCCGTCTTGAATAAGGAGGGTAAGAGCTAAAGGCCATGGAGACGTTGACTCTGGTCTCTCTGGGATGCAGAACCGGTCTAGGTAATTCTGCCTAGGTGTATGGCCAGCTACAAGATGTGGCCTTTGATCACAAAGTCAACACCAGGCCCGCCAAGTCACTCTGACTTTCCAATCTGCCAACAACTTTATTCTTTCGGCTTGATAGAATATCTCAACGAGTATTTTCTTTCCCTCGCAAATATTCATCAAAGTGTGTTTTATGAGCTTTAAAGGCTTACATGCAGCCAGGATTTCCAGAAAATCGAATTTTTTAAATTGAATTTTCTAAAAGTTTATGGTTTCCAAAATATAGAAAGCGAAAACTTTTATCCCAAAATTCGCAAAATTGATGAACTTACTGGTAATTGACCAGAGCGTGACGAACTGATCGCGGTGAAGGGATCGAGCGTCGAGCGACCTGCTGAGAGTTCGACAAGAAGGAAGCACATAATGTTTCTATTATATGTCCTTTGCGATTGTCCGTAATCTTATTTTCAGAAAAAAACGTAGCTCTGTAATGATTATAAGAAACATGGATAGATTGTGATAAAATTTAGTCACAACATTCTTCAATATGTTTTTTGGTCCTAGACGAGCCACTTTTTTGAAAAAAAAAATTCCCGAATAAATTTTGGTGAAAAGCAGTGAAAGAAGGGTGAAAATTGACATTGAATTTTCAATGGCCACCATTTTGTTAATTTCGGTTTTCTTTCGAATTTCCCCCCGACAAGGACTTACTCATACATCTTTCAATAATAAGCAATCATGATATTTTATTTCCGATGAACTGACAACTTTGAATCATGGGCACCGCGAAACATGAAGGAAAAAACATGATTTACACTATCGACGATTAAATATATTTATTGTTGATTTTTTTGAAATGAAATTCATGAAAGTACGTCATGGTGTACTCTATTTTGAATAAGAAAAACCGTGACTGAATGAAATGAACGTTTATTGAGAAAAATAATACCATAATGCAACTACGTTTTTACTTTTCTTGCTGCTAAGTTTTGTTTCCAAGAATTAAGAGTATTTAAATGAAAAACCTAATTAAAAGGATGAATCTTGTCTAACAATGAGGAAGATCAAAGAAGGTATCTTCATTCAAAAAGTATGAGAACCTCTGTTCGAAAAAAAAGAATGCAAGCCCTTGCATAATTGTCTGAAACTCTATTTTCTGAAAAAGAAGCCACTGGAGCGTTCGATGTCAAGTGCAAACTTAAGTCATTGATTTCGCTCATTTTTTGTTATTTCGAAGTGTTTATAGTACTAAGAAGTACTGCCCAACGATTTCGTGAAATTCACATTTTTTCAAAAGTTATTAGCAATTAAAAATTTAGGACCTTTTTTGCCAAGATTTTTTATCTCTGTATCTATTGGTGCTACAAAAAAATGTTCGAATACAAACTCACGCAGAAAAGATTAAATTTTGGGAAAATTAGAAAATACTTACAAATTTTAAATTTTCAATTGCTTATTCAAAAATAATTTTTAACTTTTGTTTCTGAACCCGTAGGAGATAATTGATTTTTTCAAAAATAATATTCAAAGCATTCCTCAGTTGACATGAAAATATTAAAGTTGTATTTTTTGCTATTTTCGAGAAAAAACTGGTCAAAGTTTTTAACTCTGGAAGCACAGTGGGGCAAAAAAAGTGTCTCTGGACAAATCAGTCTTCAAGCCAGAATTTAAATCCAATTTTAATATTCTTTTTTGAAATTGAGGCCAAGACAATTCTCCATACATCGATCAAAGCTGATTCTTATAAAAGACTTCAAAATTTTTTATATTATAAATGAAATAAAAAGCAAGTTTTGTTTGACAGAGCACCATTTTGTCAAAAAAAAATTTATTGACGCTCTAATAACCAAAATCAGTGAAACAATTCTCTAGAAGTAACTTCCAATGGTATTAGTTTATCAAACAATATTTACATTTTATTATAAACAATTTAGGTGAAAAATGCGGTTTATGTAGGGTTAGATCCCTTTTGCTGCTTCAAACCAGTATTTTTTGCAGGAAATTTGAGTAAAATAAAACTTAATTAGAAGCTAGTTGAAAATGAACAACTTCTAGTCATTGTTTGTACAAATTTTGTGAACAAATTCACATTTTGGCTATTATTCAATAAACATAATGCGCTTAGAATACAGGTGTGGATGCAAATACCTTGTCAATGGTTTGCTGCAGTGTCAACCTGATATTGCACAACAAATTTTAATTATTCAAACAATTTTGATAATCAAATGCATAACTTTTTCAGTTTTTACTTCAGACATTTCGTTTTTGGCCTAAAATAAACTAAAATGATTTTGCTTTCTTCTCAATACTGTTTTAAATCTCCGTCGCATTGCTAGTTTTTATTATTCAAGTAATTCCAATTAAAAAATACATAGCTTTTTTAGTTTTCACTTCAGAGTATTCATTTTCGGCCTAGAATAAACTAGAAGCATTTTGCTTTTCTCCTGATACTATAGAAAATCTCCGTTGCATAGCTATGATTTCAATTGAAAAATACATATTTTTGTCAGTTTTCACTATAGAGATTTCGTTTTTTCCGTGAAACCAAGTGAATTATTTAAACAATTCAAATTAACTAATGCATGAATTGGCTTATTTTGACATCAAAAGTTTGTGTATGTTTTATGAACTCAACTACAAAGATTGTGTGTATGGTACTTTCCTGTAATAATTTCATGCCAGATAACAATTTGTATTTATATACAAATGAAATGAACATTTTAGAGATTTAAGTCGATAATTTTCTGTCAGATAGAAATTCGTCATCGTAATTTCGCTTACTATTATCAGTCATTAATATGAGGGTGAAGAAGCAGCTCTTGTGTTTCCAGAAGCAATGGTCTCTCCGTCCTTATAGGGATACGTTCCTCAAACTGCCTCAATAAGGCTCATCAGAAACCAACAAGAGATGGAGCACATCTTCTATTATACTGATTAGATATGATTTTCTAGTGTTATTTTCTCTATGCCGTTCAAAATCTTTGTTTCTAGCTTCTTGGGCTTTCTGGGAAAGTTGCCCGATAGCTATAAATAAAGAAGCAATGATTTTTGCACCGTGAATGAAAACTTGGTGTACTGAAGCAGGCATAAAGTACCGACGGTAGTGTTTCATATAAATTTCTGCAGTTCCAGTAGCAAGGTTGTGAAATAGCTTGGTGTCCAGTGCTTTACCGCACGCCAAAAGTTGCAGAATGATGTGAAAATTCTTCAGCAGTTGTTTATAAATTCCTGTAATTTAAAAGATTGTTTCAAAATTTTCGTCAAATTTCCTTGCTGTTCCGGCTGTTAGTAGAACAAATTCCTTGTCGTATTACATCGACGGTTAGACCGAGACGTTTGCGAATTTCATCTTATATGGTTCGTTTCCCATATTCGCAAATAGCTTTTTGGACATCTGTTTTGGCTTGCCACTGCTTAAAGGGCAATCTGTAAGCAATGTGTAGTATGCATTCCATGTAACGTATTCACACATGCAAAGTTTGTAACCCGTACTGGAATGCACCAAAATTTTGATCTCTAGCTAGTACTGTTTGCTGACGGCTTATTTTAGAGGGCTTTGTCAAACAAATAGTACAATTTGATGAAGTAGAAGTGCCAGTAATTACTTGGAAAACTTTCCCATCAATCATGGTACACTGATTGTACATGGTACATTTATGGATCGTACTACACATCATAAACTGTATTATTGATTGCAAGTTTACCTGTTTTCAATCGTTTGAATTGCTTTTTATGTTCTGAAGCGCATTCAAAATCGCATCCTTGTCTCTAGTGCAAAATGAAATGATATAGGCAAGCAAGAGTTGGGAGAGGAATTTCGAAGGTTTTCCCAATCTGTTATCGATTCGTACACAGATTGAAGAGAAAGCGGAACCATTGACATCAAGAATAGTCTTGATGAAAATACTTGATAATAGACTGCAGAATGAAATAGAAATATTGTTTAATCAACTAATAGCGATGAAAATTACTTCTGGAGAGTTGTTTCACTGATTCTGATTAGTAGAGCGTCAATAAAAAAAATTGACAAAATGGTGTTCTGCCAATTTTTTTTTCTTCTCCCATTCTATTTATTATATGAAAAATGTTTAAAAGTCTTTCTTAAAAATTGGCCTTATCTGATGTATGGAGAATTTCATTTACTTTTGTTGGGAAGAAAAACATTGGAATTGTAATAAAATTGTGGCCTGTAGACTGATTTGTCCAGAGGCACCTTTCTTGCCCAACTGTGCGACGCGCCGTATTGTGCCTCTGATTGGAGCGCTCGGGTGCACAAAGAATTCGTGAAGAAGGAGGAAGAAAGAAGGCGATCACCAAAAGCCCTTCCCTTATTTTCTTCTTCCCTTATTATTATTATTATTAATTGTTAATTATTAACTGAAACTTTTATTATTTGTTAAGCTTGAACAATGTTGGAAAACAATTCGTGAAGAAGGAGGAAAAAAGTAGGCGACCACAAAATCTTTCCATCATTCGCTTCGTTCTTCTTTATTTGCCCACTTAATTACTTTGAGCTTATTTTTTCACTTCATCATTAAATCTAATATTATCATCATTACATCTTTAATATTTCATTGACACAAAAGTCAAACACAGTTGTGTCAAATTTTTGTTAAACTAAGTCGAATCTCATCGCAGGCATTTTTCCAATGCGATGTAGCAAAGATATGCCATTCAGCTTCTATGTTGAAATCTTTGAAATGATAGACTAGGTTAACGAATATTTTTTTTTAATACTGTGAAGCAGCACTATCAGAAGTGTAATAAATTTTCTCAACATTATCTCTTCCATACTTTTTAACAAGTCATTCCGTTACTTCTCTCAAAATAACGTGGATAACGATTGTGTCATGATTTTCACATTCTGAGATGAAAACAAAACTGTCGTATTTCGGTTGATCATTTTCATCGAGATCAAAACCGTGAATAACAAATGGATGGATTGGACATCGACTATTATTTCAATGTTGACTTTGAATCGCGATTTGTATTTAAAAAAATACAATTTCCGGAAAATTCGCCCATTGTTACAAATTTCCCTTCCTTTAAATAAAGCTTTGGTGCTTTTAAAAAGTTATTTGACTTTTTGCTACAAGATTGTGCATTTGAAGAATACGAGCTTGATTCTTCAATGTCTCGATAAAGATCTTTGTTTCGTTTTTCGTCGTTTCTAAGGAAGAATGATCAGTGTGGATCCATTGTAAATAAGTTATGCTAGTGAGATTATTCTCTTCAAATACATCTTCGTATTCAGTACCAAAGTATTCAAAGTCTGGATAGAGATTGCATTTTCCAAGCTGACAATCAGATGTGTAATTCTTGCACATCATATCGTTTGAAAATTCTTCGTAAGTTGTAATTGAAATCTTATCTAAAACATGTTTTGAACTATCCATCATTAATTTGATGTTTTGGTAAATCTTACAAACACACATGGTGTGTGTTTGATTGCCATCGGCGAAAATGCATACCTTGGGATGCAGCTCGGCAAATGTAATAAAGCCTATTTTCATATGAGGATATAGGATTTTGACGGCATTCACTTTCTTACCATCGGCTTGTCTTACTGATACGCAATCTTTTTGTCGGGTATAACACGACAAATATCGTCAGATCGGTAGAAATTTCTCACAAATGGAAGCTAAGTTTCGGAGAACGCTCTTATTTTCGTGAGGATGGATATAAATCTGAATCCATGTTTAGTTTGTTAATCTTCATCCCATTGAATCATTCTGAAATTCATTTCAAATTCAGCCAGTAACTATCTTACGCTCCAACTCTGTGGGCTTTCTGTTAACCAGAAAATTTTAATCAAAAAATTAGACGCTTTTCTAAACCTCTCTTTCGCAGAAGAAATCATTTCTATACCAGTATCACCCTCACAATATTCCTTGTCGCAATTAGACAAGTTATCAGGTGTACGAGTATAGAAGACCCATCTAAAGGATCTTGTACTTTACTGCTTGTTTCAGAGTTTTCAGATAGATCTGGAAGAGGTGCAGAACTGTTATTATTTTCCAAATCACGAGCCCAGGATATTTTTCAATCAACGCTCGAGTAGCCTCCCTCACACTTTTTGTAAGCCACTTATGGTCACTGAATTCGAACGGATTCAACAAAATTTTCCGATTCGGCATTTCGTGAAAAGCAACAAACTAAAGAAACTTGCACGAAGCACTATTATTGCTCACAATGATGTAGCAACTGCCGAGTAAACTCCACTGTCTCTGAGAGTAGAGCTCCGACTGACTTGAAAATTTGTCTAACAGCTGGAAAATGGAAATGCAATCTTTCACAATTGGCCAAAGTTCGACTAATCTCATGAATGCCCGATTCTCAAATCCCAAACTTCTTATTCTCGGGAACAGCTTATTCACCTGAACCGACACTGCAGGTGTCTGACATGGCACCTGGATTGCCCGTTACCAGGACGTAAGCCCTTTAAACCATGAAGTCTTCTCCGAAATAGTGAAATTTACAATCTAAAAACTCGCTTTTCTACTTTTAATGAATGGTACTTATTTAAAAGAAGCTCACAATTTTATGTAGTAGTATGAGTTGTATATAATAGCAAAAAAGACAACTTTTATATTTTAATGTCAACTGAAGAAGGCTTTGAATATCAATATTGGAAAAAAACGATGACCTCCTTCAGATTCAAAAACAATCATCAAAAGTTGTGTTTTAAATAAACAATTAAAACTTTACAATTTGCGATTTTTTAGAGTTTTCTAAAACCTCATCGTTTCGGCGTGAGTTTGTAAAAGGTCATTTTTTTGTAACACCAATAGATACAGAGATAAAAAATCTTGAAAACAGGTCCTAAATTTTCAATTGCTAATAACTTTTCAGAATTGAAAATTTTTGAAATCGTTTAGCACCACTATTTAGTACCATAGGCACTACAAACTACTAAGAAATGAGCAAAATTCATGACTTGAGTTTGCACTTTCACATGAAACGCTCCCAGTCTATTTATTAATCATGTTCATATTCAATTTTCTTCTCCTATTCTATATAAATATTCAGTTGATATTCATCAGATGATATAGAATAATCTAAGTGATCTTTTGCTGAAGATAAAAAAAATTGTAAAAGATTTGTTGTGTCGTAATAATTTTATTTTATACGTTTCATAAATTATATATTTTTAGTGAGTTTTGCCCTATAAGAAAATCTGTCGTTTTTGTAATCAGGTGAAAGGGTGTTTCGATCCTACGGTGCATCTTAAACACATCGGCTAAGCCGATTGCTTAAGAAATTTTACTCTCTACTTCTTTGCGTTTATTTTATCTCCAATATTACGGTTCCGAATCTTCTTCCCTGCAGGAATTTTATGTTTATGTCAGTATGACTTAAACCTTTTTTTTATCTTTTACTTTTGACGCCAAGCACATTCGTCTAGGCAATAATATTCCAACTTCGTTCCCACTTATCTCCCAAATTGCCCCACTTGTTCTTCGAGAATCTGCACTCTTGTCAGCAACGCTACTTCACTTCTTCATTATTTCGTGTACATCCTTCCTTTAAAGAACTTATCTTATGTTAGTCGCGTGCAGCTTCTAATTTTAGAGTAGATTTCCTTGTTTTGTTATTTGTCTTATACTATTTTTATATTTGGTAACAAACGATTTCAAAATGTATGCCCATTCTATTATTCAACAAAAATCAGCACAAAACAAGATGTTTTAAAGGAGCTCTGAGAAAGACTAGCAATGTAAAGCTCATAATGTGATGAATTACGAAAAATGTTTGAATTTGAATAAACCCTCTTCGTATTTCAATAGAGATAGTAATTCGACATACTATCCCCATGCATTCGTAAGTTTAAGATTTTATGTTACCATTCATCACGAATTGATTTCCAATGCACGATCCTACAAATATGATCGGAATGTATATGACCTTCATCGAGCACTCGGGAAATTGTATAATCGCATTATCAAGTCTGAGGAAATCGCTTGGAGGAATTCGAGATGCCATAGTACTCTCCAACCTCTGTGCGGATTCTGAGCGAAATTGAGAAAGTGAAATATCACCAGAAATTGGCAGTTAGTTATTGGATTATTGAATATTATATATAATTTTCAATGATCAAATTTAATGAATAATTAGACCAATACTGGGAATAATTATCATTCTGTAAGGCAGGACATAGTTGTCTAATTAAAAAAAACTTTCGAAAATAATGTTAATAATGATAATTACCATTATTTTCATACCATTAAGCAAAATTCCTTTCGCGGTAAGCGTAACTCGTTCGGTTCTAGCCTCGTACTGCCGGGGATTAAAAAATTTATATGGTTAGGGTAAGTAAGGCATGTATAGATGAAGATATAGGTTTCATATCAATCTAGAAGTCATCGCCTGTTGTTCATTCAAATGACAAACTCGTCCTACAATACCGCTCCTACACGGGTTACTGACTAATCTCTCTAGCAATCACCCCAGGTAAGTACAGAAACCGATTAACACAATGCTGGTTAAGCATTACGCTGGTTCAGGCATCCGCTTTGCAAGAGCAGAGTTTTGTGCAGAGCAACTAATCGCACATATCATTGGCAAACTAGATTCTGCAGTGACATATCAAAATGTTTTTATTTGTCTTAGGCCCGGAATGAGTTCGTTTTGATCCAGTCTCCACCCTCGATTCTCAAGAGATGACAGTTTTAGATGGGCGCGATGAGTATACTCCAACACAGACACCTGAAAGAATATTATATTATTTAACAGTAAAAAAAAAATATCAATGTTAGTATTTCGCACGTAGTAGCTTTATACATTGCTTTTACTTAATGATAACTCCTTATGAGGTGTAGGCGCAGTATGTTACTTGTGGCTGGTGAGGCCTCCGGTTTTTTCATGGTCTCGAACACCAAGCGTCTTGCTGCGTTTCCAGTGATTGTATCTTTGTTTACCTGTTGAAGAAATGAAAATTGTTTATTTGGGAAGAGCTCATAAATTGTATATATTTAACTATACGTGAAATAACTACTTTCCAACCTTATGGAGTTGAATTATAAGTTTCTTCACGTTGATGATGACAGATTCACGTAGAATAATGAAGCCAAAATTGATCAGAAGGTGGCAGGCCCCTCCCTCATAAGATGCTTCTGCAGTTCTCTTCGAAATGGTGGCTGTATGTGACGTTGAATCACAGCCTGTCACTGCATGCAATGACAAGAAATTCTTTCGATAAGGGGGGTCTTAGATGTGAGCAGACGTTGTGAATTGGTATTCAGGTATTTTATTGAAAACAAGGCAGACCTCGCCCGCTATCCCTCAGAGGACCTTCTATGCCATGACTTTGGAAGTACTGAAGTAGATATCTCCGGAGGATTTTCAGATACTGCACGTAATTTACAGTGATGCAGACAATATTTTAATGAGGGCAAGAGACACGAATATCTACTTGCCGCTCATTCACCACCTTAAAAATATAGCATGCTCCGCGGCCTGTATTATAAGTGAAATGGCTGAAGATAGGAGGTACATACCCATTCACAACATCTGCTTACTTCTAGATCCCCTTCACCGAAAAATCTCTTGTTTCTTCACGCAATAAAATGCTGTGTTATCACGTCCAATATGGCCACAATTTTGAAGAAAACTGCGTGGGCATCTTATAAACGCGAGGTCTGCCACCTTCTGACCAAGTTTGGGCTCATTGCTCTGCGTGATTCTGCCATTGCCAACGCAGATAAGTTCATAATTTAACTTTGTGAGGTAATGAAGTAGTATTTTACGCATTATTGAACGTATGGAATTTATGAACTTCGCGTACATAAACACTGCTCGTTTCTTGAACAGTTAGACAAAGATACAATCACGAGAGACGCAGCAAGTCACCGTCTATTCGGGACCATGTAAAAACCGGAGTCCCTATCACCCACAAGTGATGCATTGCGCCAACATTTTATGAGAAGTCATTATCAAGTAAAAACCACATATAAAGCCACTACATGTGAAGTACTATGATTCATAATTGTTTCGTTCTGTTGAATAATATATTAACCTTCCAGGTGACTGTGTTGGGGAATGATCATCCCACCTATCTAAACCTGCCATCTATGGAGAATTGTAGATGGAGGCTGAATCAAAATAAACTTGTACGGGTCCTTGTGAACCTCCAGTCAGTTCCTAAGGCATATTAAGTCATTTTGACATAACACTCAAGAACCCAGTGTGCTAATATAATGTACAAGAGCAGGAAATCCGTGTTGCTGTGGACAAAACTCTGCTCTTGCAAAGGCGGTTGCCTGAACCAGCGTAATGCTTAACCAGCATTGTTTCAATCGGTGCCTGTACTGATAATGTATTTTGAAGGAATTTTTTTTAAACATTCATACATTTTCTTCTACGTAAACATTTTCTGTTCTTTTGTCAATAATCACTCTCACCTTACAGATGATGTATCCACAGTTCAACTTACATACCCGTCTTTCTTGACACAAGAGCTGTATTTTCGTAATTTATTACTATTCTACCATGTCTGGGAGCACTCAAGTGAAACTAAGGAAATAAGCCCGTGTAGCTTCTTGAATAAGATTTTCAGACCGATGGACAAGCGAGGTATTGACTAACAATAAATCCGACGTCATATGGGCCGCTATCTTCAATTTCGGGCTTCAGGTTAAGATTTCGAAGTAGCAACAAGTATTTTCGGATCCAGCGGGGAAATTCCACCCTAAAAACGTTTTTTTTTTTAATGTAATATAAAATACTTCTGGCACTGAAACGAGAGCCTTTTAATAAGAATTTATCCTGCTCTATTACCTAAATACACTTGCATCGTTGAACGTTCTTCATTCATTTTCTCAACATGACCAAACCATCTCAGTGAATTTCTTTCACTCTTGTCAATCAATTTCGATTCTACACCACATTATTTGAGAACCCACTCACTACTGACTTTGACGATTAGTGTTTTACCGCATGTCATTTGCAGGAAGTTCATGCCAACCACGTTCACTTGACTCTTATCTTTTTCTTGATACATCAGTGTTTCGCTACCATATAGCACAGTGGGTGCAAGCATAGAATTATATATTGCAACTTTAGCTTTATTCTATATAAAAATCTTGAAAATAGTTTAGTAGAGCGTAATATTATTGCAAAAGTAAGCGTTTTGTACACCTGTTTGTGCCGTTTTTATAATGTTCTCGAGAAAATAATTGAAGCCTTATTTTAATATCTTATTTTGCCCACTTAGAAGTCTGGGCTGCTTGGCCGTACGTTAAGTTGACTTTGATGTGTTCCTTATACAGTGTCTCGACTTACTTAAGGGTGACCTGTCTAGGAAGGAAGGAAGTGCTGGTCGCATTCACAGGGACTGCAGAACTACACGACAACCGAATAACATGCAAATTGAATACTCCCACGGCGAAGCCGCTTCAAAGCCTCAAAGACACGAAGTCTGCGATAGTCGCAACTATTTGACGAGAAAAGGGGGTGGCTTAGGTCTTGCAAATTTCCAACCAGTACCTACCACCATTTCAAATACAATGGTATCAATAACATGAGTTTTACATGTATATAGGGTTTCAAAAATTTGAACACATAGAAGGTATCTCGAAAGAAAAATAAATTACACTACTGATAGCTATAACTAGTAACTACTGACAAACAATAGTTATTTGTGTTTCAAGGGCGCAAAAAAAGGGTCTTCGTAGAGAGTTCCTATGTATGCCTCCGAGTCACACATCGTACTTTTTGTACTATCGTCTATGAAAGACAAGACGTATTATGTAGTTTTTGAACCAATACAGAGCGTAAGAAGGACTTTTTACGCACTTTTGTATAAAAATTGTGTAATAGTCGAGTTTTAGGAGGTGGTCATGAAAAAATGTTTTTTTCCAAATAGACCAATTGTTTTCATACATAGACAACTTTCGAAGAAAAAACATCCTGACACGTCTCCAAACAAACCATTTACC
>JAUMHM010000085.1:28613080-28643041 GCA_032362435.1 Melikaiella ostensackeni
AAACCGCTCCGCGGAACGCGTTACAGCACCCGAGATGAGGTCATGGAAAAATCGAAGATGGCACTGATGGCTATACCTCAAACCGATTATGAAAAATGTTTCGAGGATTGGATCAAGCGCTGGCATAAGTGCGTTGCAGTCGATGGGTAGTACTTTGAAGGGGACGATATCGATTATGATGAATAAACTTGTATTCTTGATTTCAAAAATAAAGTCCTAAAATTTTTTGTTCAAGGTGGTATTTTTCTTCAAAATATGTCGTCCGAATTCAAATTAAAGATATGGAACACCATGATGAAAATGATCTTTTACTGCACTTGGTTGGAATTTGCTGCATTACTAAGGCGTTATTTATACATAATTGAAAATAAATATAAATATAATAAAAAATATATATAAATATATATATATATATAAATATAAATATATAAATATAATAAAAAAAAAATAAATATAAATTGAAAATAAGGAATTGTGTAAGCTTTTTGGATACATTTTCAACAATTGTAGTGGTTTCGCACTTATTTTATAGACCTTTCTAATACCATCTTAGTATCAGCTGTGGTTATTATTAATTGTTGACTTATCGTTACTAAATATAACTATATGGTTTTATAAGCCGAAAAGAAGTTTCGTTTTATTGCTTCTTCAACATTCAATATTTCTCATTTCTAGACCTGAAAAATTCTTTAGAAACATCAAATTTTAGATGAACGTATGTTTGCGAAAAATGGATTATCACTTTTTTTCGAACTTTCAAACATTTGATCATCACACTTCATACTAGGTTCAGTTTATAGTGCAATGCATATAATAAAGCTTACTTGAAAATATTAAAAAACTGTTGAAACATATACCTTTAAAAATATTATTGAATTTGTTGTGATTTCAAATATAGAAAATTTAATTTACTCAAGGCTCTATCGACCTCAGGAAACACTTTTTCATGTCGGTACTTCATTTCTGTAATGATCCTCTAGCAATGTTGCATATATCCTCCAATGATTAATTTTGCGCCTTTGTGATTGAATGAACAAATTTTCGTAACCCGAAAATGCAAATCTTGAAGATTTATTCATATATTTTGTCAATATTAATCACAGTTAATAATTAAAATCTACAAGATAAACAAAATTTATAACCCTCAGTTGTTAATACTACTGTGTGATTGAAAAAACCAACTAATTTTCGGACCTAACAATGCAAACTTTGTCAATTTTTCACGTACTTGGTTTGTAAAAATTATAAGTGCTCATTTTCGTACAAAGTTTTTCTTGACTGACGTTTTTCGTATCTCGTTCTTAGGTACTTTAAGGCGAGAAACATTGAATAGGAAAGTTACGAAAAAATGAAGACATGTTATGTTGCTAAATATAAATATCGTGTTTCTTCAGGTGAAGATGAGTTTTTTCTGTTTATCAACATACGTGACATTGAAAAGTCAGAACGCGATAAGGGGTCGTCCAGATATTTCGTAACGCTTTTTTTCACGATTTTTAGGCCCTCCCTCATCATTGTAACGCTACCGTAATAATGGACCATGAACCCTCCTCCCTCATTATTACGTAACTTCAATTTATCTGATTTTTTCGCTATAAATACAATGCTTATGCTGTACCAAGAAAAATAACTCCTCGTAATTTGTGAACACAGCTTTTATTTTATTTGGAAAACTGTGGGACATAAAACAATACCTACATTCATATACATATATCGAATTATTATCACAATTTCTTTGGTTTTTTAAATAGTTTATGTAGGAGTTTAGCACTACATGCTATAAACAATAAACTTTCGAAGTCAACAAAAAAAAAGATAAGCGAAATTTGAAAAACGAAAAACACCCTCTTATGTATTATATTACTTTTTTTTCATTATGATATTTCAAAAAATGTTTTTCACATTTCTCGACCTCCTCCCCCATGAGATCTTTGGACAGTATAAGAAGAACTTCTAAAGAAAGAAACCAATAATATTTAATGTTTGTACAATTCGTATGTACAAGCTGAAATCTGAAAAAACATGCCTTGTCTTTGAAGCAAGGGTAAATAAATTTTTTTACACCTTATCAGATACCGTCTTGTGGGTGACGATATGACTACCGTATTTAAATGAAAAAATGAAGCATTATTCAAGAGTAAATCGAATTTTCTTTACTCCTGCTGCTTTTTTAAATAAGTAAACGAATAGGGAAGAAATTCGTATATGAATTATTTTTTTCTGTGCAACTTTTTTCCATTCATCAAATATGATAATCAATATATTAATAGCTATTATCGCTATTGACAGTTTCGGTATGTATGTGAAATGCGGTCCTCCAGATACTTCAAAAAACATAGTAAGTTTTATTGTTTATTGCATTCAATATATGTTTAATTTATTCATTCAGTTTCAACATTCTGAGGAATTGTTTAATGTAATTGTCCATTTTTACATTCTTATCTCAATGAGAAAGTATTGGTCTTATGTAATAATTGACTTTCGTGGATTTCATTCAATCTCCATGTTTCGAGACCCCCTGTATCCGAAAAAATAGTTTTTACGATGGTTGTCCGCGTGTTGTCGTTGTTGTTGTCGTCTGTATACTGGGTAACTCTTGAAACACTAATCGGATTAGATTGTGATTCGGCGTACTTTCTTAGGTTCTGGTTTTATCCATCGAAAATGCTTTTTGAAATATCAAGAATTTCATTTTCCAGCAAAATTATACGAGATACGAAAAAAATGTCTTGAAGTAAAATTGTTCATTTCAAGAAAGATCTACAAATTTACTAGAGATTGCTTTTTTATGAGACGCAAAGATTCAAAAATTTGGTCGAGGCTATTTTTTCCATGAGACGCATAGTTTTTGTTTTAATCGAGAAAAATGTTCTAAAATATAAAGAATTCCAGTTTCCAGTAAAACAGTACGAGATACGAAAATACTGTTAGGAAGCAAAATTGTTCACCTTAAAAAGAAGTACAAATTTGCTTTCTTTCTTTTTTTCTTTTCAGAGCTAACCTTTTCATTTTCAAACATTTACTGCATCCTACGGAGAAAATATATTTTTATGTGGATTAGATATGAATTTCTTGAATCAATCTTTTATTTAATAATATAAAAATAATCCTTTTCAGAAAACCATGGTTGAAGATTATGGCTATTCTTTCGAAGAACATCATGTCACAACGGAAGATGGCTATATTATTACAGTGCATCGCTTATTTAACAGTCGTATTAAATCTCAGTCGCAAAAACCAGTAGCACTTTGTGTCCATGGTTTGCTGGGAAGCTCAGTTGACTGGGTTCTTACTGGACAAAATGTATCAATTGGTAAAGGACAAAAAAATAAAAATAAATATACATAATTATAACAAAAGAAATTCTGGATGAATTCTGCTTTCCACACAAATTCAGCGGAAATTCTGTTGTCCATTTTTCTACAACAATTCTGCAGAACGTAATGTGCAAGAACTAAAATTTCTTAACTGGGAACTGTTTTTTTCTTGAATTTTTTTCAGCTTTTCTTCTAGCTGACTCAGGCTATGATGTATGGTTATTCAATTCTCGTGGCGTCAGAAATTCCAAGAAACATGTTAAGTATTTGGAAACAAGTTATCAATTCTGGGACTTCAGGTAACATTATAAATTCATACTTTCATGCATGTATGCAATTTTAGATATTAGCGTATAATATGACAGGAAAAAATATGACGTTTGATGGATTTCACGCGAATCTTGCGAAAAAAATATTCCGCTTACCGCTTTTCCTAAGACTTACTCAATTCATCACGCATAAGCAATGTTTGTTTAACTTTGACAGATTGTTATTAGTAACGATTATCTTATTCTAAATGCCCAACATCAAAATTGTATTCAAATTATATATAAACATATCATTTACTATATCAAAAATTTTTAATTTCACAATTTCAAATTAATTTTAAATATTACAATTTATCATCATTGTGATGTTTGGTGTGGAAACCCTCAAATTTTAGTAGGAAATTCTCAAGCACTTTGTCAAATTGCCAGGGTTGAAATGTTATAAAAATTGTTTCCCTTTTTCTAAATCCAGTGCTCATGAGATTGGTCTTTATGATTTGCCTGCAACAATAGATTTCGTATTGAATACTACTAGACAATCCGACCTCTTTTATGTCGGTTTCTCACAAGGTGGTGGAATATTGTTTATCATGGGATCTCTAAAACCTGAATACAATAAAAAAATCCGTATGGCAAGTCTTTTAGCACCAGCCGTATACCTTGGCGGCCGTTCTGGTATTCGACGTAATCTTCTGAAATTTTTTAATTCTCTCTCTGTGAGTACTATTTCTTTTTCTTCGTCAGTTTATGTATTTTTAATATTATAAATGATAAGTTACGACAATCAGACTATTTATTAATGTTTCTTAGGCAATCTTAGAAAAAGTGGGACATTTCGAACTCTTTCCTGATTCTTCTTTGTGGAGAGTGTTAACAAACATTCTCTGCAGTGAGGGTGCTCCTACACAATCTCTGTGCTATCAGGCATTATTTGCATTTGCTGGAGACGGTGCTGAGCAGAAAGATCCAGTAATAACTTCGAAATTCTTTTTAATAAAAAAAAAAAGGATCGAATAGAATTAAATAATCATATTTTATAGCTACCAAAATTCCAAGGTTCTGTTTTGAAATGAAGAAAGTATTTTATCTTTCTTTTTTATACAAACACTATTCAAATATTCTAAGAAAACATTGTAGATCCTTTTTTTGTAGATTTTGAAGTAACTAATTTTAATTGCAATTTTAAAATTTTACAGGCAAGTTTGACTAAATACTTGACGTACTTCCCAACTGGTGTTTCTACTAAACAGTTCCTTTTTTTTGCATTTGAAAATCTCAATCCTGGTAAGAATTTGCTGACTGCTTTTATTCATTGACACTCGGAGAGATAGAGAAATACATTTGTTGTAAACAAACAAATTAGGTTTAATAATGATATTAATTATTAATGTTATCGTATTTAGGTCATTTTCGTCAATATGACTATGGAAGTGCCAAAAATTTAATCGTTTATAAATCACCAGAGCCAAGTGAATACCCTATACATAAAACAGATATACCGATCGCCATTTTCCAAGGCCTTAACGACGATTTAATTACTAATCCTGTAAGTTAGAAATTCACTATTTTTGTGCTTTTGATAAATTATCATAGTACAAATATGTTTTATTATCTTCCAGGATATCGATTTACTTGTAAAGAAAGTACCTAATGTTATCTACAGAGAGATGATAACCAAGAAGAAACTTAATCATATGGATTTAATATACAGTTCTGATATGCGAGAACTAGCTTTTTTGAAAATTTTTAATTTGTTTGAAACTTATCGAACGAATGAAACCTTAAATCGTGGCTAAATTGAGTTTTGTTGTAAGTTTACTATATAGTATATTTTTCACATGACCATTCTTTCGAACTTTCAATTGTTATTATATTAATAAATAATTTTTTGAAAGAGGAAACATCTGAATTTTTTAATTTTATCTTTTATATTTTGAAATTGTACATTCTTGACTTCTCAACTTGAAACTATCACATTTTTACTATACATGACCGCTACAAAGTAAAAAATTCCAATCGTCAATATTTGAAAGGAAGGAAATTCATATTTCAAGTTCAAGTGACTCACCTGCGTTGATAGACTTTAATCTCTGTTTCTTCAGGTGGAGATTAGTTTCGTTTGCTTAATAACAGAAATGACGTGCCAGGTCATGACATGACAAATTTAGTGTCTTATTGAGGAAAAAAACAAGAAATTGATGTTTTTGCAATTCGTATGCACATGCTGAAATCTGAAAAAGTATGCCTTAATTTTGAAGCGAAGGTAAATAATTTTTTTTACGCCTAATTGCATGAATTTATACTGTCTCATATCGCATGACGATATGCTAACCGTATAAAAATGTCCAAGAGACGCATTTCTTGAAATCAGACTGAGTTTTCTCCACTTCTGCTCCTGTTGCATTCATAAAATATGATAATCAATATATTTATATCAATCACCACTATTGATAGTTTCGGTACTTATGTGGAATGAAGACTTCCAGATTCTTCAAAGCAAATAGTAATTTCAATTAGACGGCAAAAGTTTTTTCAGTTTCAGAAGATGGTAAATGACAAAAACAAAAAATCGGATAGAAAAAGTACTTCACCTCTAAGATTCAAAACTAGCATCGACAAAAATTTTTTTCCCTGATGTGTATTTGAATTCATTCACTCAAATTCAATCATCTGGGGAATTGTTTAATAAAATTGTCCATTTTATTCTTCTCGAAGCTAACCTTTTCATGTTAGAACGGAAGATGGCTATATTATTACAGCTTTGAATCACAATCGCAAAAATCAGTAGCAATGTACGCCCATGGTATGATGGGAAGTTCAGCTGATTGGATTCTTGCTAGAAAAAATGTATCAGTTGGTAAAGAGGAAAAAATATACTATTATTATAAAAGTAAATATATATTTTATTCCAGTACAAAATTTTATTCCGTAGTAGCAAGGATGATGTTATTTCTGCAAAAGCCAGAATTTGTGCGAAACTTCACCAAAAAAGGACGGTAGCAGGCTCAATTTAGAAGGAAAAAAAATATCCGGAAAATCTGATATCTAATAATTTTTAATCTTACATTTGAAGAGAGGCTTCTGAGAATTCTGCTGTGCATTTTTCTACAAAAATTCTGCAGATTTTTGTGTGCATAAACTAAGAGTTTTTTAAGTAGGCATTGATTTTTTTCAAGTCTTCGAATATTGAGCTCAACTTTAGAATGCCTTAAACTATGTTCTTCAATATACCTATAATTTTCTCTCCAATTTCTTTTTTAAAGATTTTCTTTTAGCTGACTCGAGCTATGACGTATGGTTATTCAATGCTCGTGGCGTCATAAAGTCAAAGAAACATGTGAAATATTTGGTAACAAATTATCAATTCTGGGACTTCAGGTAACCTTATTAAATGTATACTTTTATGCATACATGCAATTTTAGTTAATCATATAAATTATCACAAGGAAAAATATTATGTTTTCTGGATATACCATATTCCATACGAATCTTGTCTTTTATGTAGGTTTCTCACAAGCTGGTGGAATATTATTTATCATGGGATCTCTAAAACCTAAATACAACAAAAAAATCCGTATGACTTGCTCTTTCAGCACCAGCCGAGTACCTCGGCGGCCTTCGTGGTTTTATGCATGTTCTTTATCAAGTTTCTGTTTCTCTGTGGTTGAGTTTAAATTTTATTTGGTATTTATTTTACAATGACACTTTGTAAATCGGCATCGATAAATCGGTTCACAGAAAGAACAAAAGATAAAATTTGCATCGATTCCGGATAAAAGATTCGTTGCAAAAGAATTAAGCTTGCCGGCTAAACCTGTCATGAAACGAAGTTAATTTCGCGTTTTTGAATTTGCCTGGGTAATCCTTCGCTCAATAATATCTGATTTTTATTTGGAAAGTAGCGAGAGTTACGGTGCCAGCGCTACCTACCGACGTTTTGGTTCATTAAACTAAAACAAAATGGCGATTCCAGCGTGATCTAGTAGATGACTTCAGAATTATTCTCCATATGTCGATGGAATTTTTGCCGAAATCTGTTCAATTTTTAATCTTTCAAAGATTTATCTGCAACACATTTAAGTTTTTTTTTCTGTGCTTGCTTGAAAAACTTCATTTTGCCATTCATTTTTGTTTTGAAAACTAGGATTCTCTTTCTCAGTTTGTTTTACGACTGTATCTAATAAATAACGACTAATTAATCAAAAATAAGTATTTGTTAGTCAACGATATAAAAGTGGGACACTGAGCTTTGCCCTAATTCGTCTTTATGGGGAGTTTTAATGCAACTTTTTTCCAATGAGGGTGCTTTCACACAATGATTTATGATTTGAAGCATTATTTTCAATGGATGTTGATGATACTGACGAAGAACATTCAGTAGGAATGTGAAAATTTTCCTTAATCATAAGAGAAAGGATCGAATAAAATTAAATAATCGTATTTCATATAATTACCAGAACTAAAGGTTCTGTTTTGAACAGAAAAAAGTATTGCATCTTTATTCTCTAGACATTCCAAGATTCTATTCTAGAAAAACATTGTTACCCTTTTTCATTTTCGCTCAATTATAACCAACTGATTTTAATCATCATGGTAAGTGCTTACTTGCTGTCTTTATTTATTAGAACTAAAAGAGATAGATGAATAATTTTGTGGTAAACAAATAAATTGATTTCAATGATAATAATTATTGGTATGATCATGTTTAGGTCATATTCGCCAATATGACTACGGAAGTGCCAAAAATTTAATCGTTTGTAAGTCACCAGAACCAAGCGAATACCCTATATATCAAACAGATATATTCCGAACGCCATTTTCCAAGGCCTAAATGACATTGTAGTAACTACTCCTGTAAGTAAATTAGCTTTTTTTGTATTTGAAAAATTACTGTAGTACTAATATGTTTCATTATCTTCTAGGATATTGATTTACTTGTAATGAAGGTAACTTACGTTAAATACAGAGAGATGTTAGCGAAAAAGAAACTTAATCATTTGGATTTAAGAGATGGTTCTGGTATGCGAGACTTCGCTCATTGAAAAATTTTAGATTTGTTTGAATCATATCGAATTATTATTATTATTATTATTATGATTACAAATGTAGTGAATTCTTGTTATACTGTTACGTTGTCACTCCTAAGGGACTTTGAGTGTTCATGAATTAAATACGCAAAGCAAAGTAATTCAAAATTTGAATCAAAGTGCTCACATTAATATGATTTCGATACGCACAAATTAGTTCACGCCTCATAAAAGTGGTTACTCAAAAATCAATCATTCCAAATATAATCCGAATACGATATTTTTGAGAACTTGATGACTTACACAATTTTTGACTTTTCATACGGTAACGGAACCAACTACCGAAGGAGACCCTATTGCCTGAGGTCGAAGCAAAATTCTTTCTATGTTCACTATTTTTTGACCTGCACTTTGTTTCTACGATTCAGAAGCTTAACTGACTCATTTCATAAATTCTATTTAAAAAAAAATTAAGTTCTAGGTTAGAGGAAATCAATTTTGTCTTCGATAAATAGTCACCTCTTCGTAGTTGGTTCTGTTACCCTATTGTATAGCGTAAATCAATCTAAATAAATGAAATTATTTTGAAAATTTCAATTTTTGGAGCATGAAAACTGATGAAGTTAAACGTACAGGAAAGAGAAAACTTTTACCTGTTCATTTTTCAATGTTGAATCTATGTTATGTTCTGGTTCTTAAGATGACTGCAAGAACTTTCAGTGACAGTTTATGCGTATAATTAATTGTTATAGCCATAACAAAATGAGCGATAAAATTCAGTATATTTAATTTAAAACAAAATGACCTAATAAATAATAATATATGTTTGAAATACAGATGGTTTCTCATTACGCAATAAATTATTTTACAACGTACCATCTGCTGATAATTGCTGATAATGCCACAAATTACGACATTAATTACGAGACAAAAACTGTTTTCGTTTTAATTGAGTACTATCTACTTGTTTTACACACGTGCAAAATTGTTTATGATTTCAAGAATAGGACACTTAGTGAATATTTGCACTTGACGATTAGATTTCCAGCAAATATGGCGCTAAAAAATTTATTAATTTCAATTGTCCTACTATAAATATTGGATTTCTTGAGAGGAAAGAAAAGAATTTAAAAGTTAGTTCAGTTAAATTACAAATTATGTGAATTAAAAATTAGGTTTATCGAAATTTTGTTCAATGTAGGTGATTTTCTTCTAGTTTTATAGTTCTCGCTAAAGCTTGTTTCTTCTTTTATGCTTCTCTTGTAGTGTGTCACTTTCAAGGAAACGAAATATTACAATTATAAATTTTACAGCATATCTTCTAATTTCAAACACTAATGAATATCAGTCAGAAAATCCAGCAGTTCTTTGCTCTCATGGAATCCTGGGAAGTTCAGTTGACTTGGTTCTTAATGGTCAGAATGTATCACTTGATAGTTGTAAAAATGTTTTTGAATATTATAAATATGTATATAATTATATCATTTAAAAAATAGAACCAAAATATAATATAGCTTTTCCTCCTTTAAGTATAAATATACTCATTCATAATACGTTTGTTATTATTTTATATTTCTTTGCAGCGTTTCTCTTAGCTGACTTAGGCTACGACGAATGGTTGTTTAATGCTCGTGGCGTAACGTATTCAAAAAAACATGAAACCTCTTTAGAAACAAATCATCAATTCTGAAATTTCAGGTACAACATTTTCAGCTATTTTTGAAAATTGATACGGAATCAAAAATACTTTATACATCGGTTCTAAAGAAATTTTGCTGGATGGATCTTTTTAACGTATTTATTTTACCCCTTATCACATTCTGTGGATATTGAAATATTTTTAAATGAAGGCCATGCACAGAAATCGAATTCTATGTTCAAAAATTAAGTGGTCATGGAATTGGTTTTCACGACTTTCCTGCAACGAGAGACTATATTTTGAGAGCTACTGGGCAACCTGATCAATTTTTTGCACAAAAAATATAAAAGAATTCAACGCATAAGATCCTCCGGAATGTCATATAAATAAAGTAAACATTCCGTTAGCTATTATTCAAGGTCATAATGACGTAATTAAAAAGCAGGCAATACATTTTCTTAATTGTATATTACTGCCCAATATTGTTCTAATCTGAAGTAAATAGTCGTCTTCAAAAGAGTGTTTCATATTTTTACAGGATATTAATTTACTTGTAAAGAAGGTACCTAACGTTATATACAGAGAGATGATAACCAAGAAGAAACTTCATCATTCACACTTCGTATATGGTCACGATATGCGAGAACTCTGTAACATTAAGGTTTTGAAGTTTCTTGAGATTTACAGAAAAAAATAAAGCACTATATCATTGTTGAGAAAACATGTTCTACTAAAATATAGTCCGTGGTACACTCTTTGCTTATTTTTAGTTTCACGATAATACATACAAGAAACCAAATTTATGGAATCAATACTATGAATGAGTTTGTTGTGGTGATTTTTAATTGTATTTATATACTTGTTGCTTATGGCTTTGAGCAAACTTTAAAAAGCTTGCATTCCTTCTGAGCGCGGACGTCGGAGAAGCACTAGGGCAAGGAGGGGAATCCTACAAGGTGGCGGCACTGGTGGAAATCCCGCAAGCTAAGGAAATTAGTTCGATTAGACAAATTATTAATATATTTTCAGTTGTAAAAGTATCAAAATCAAATGAATTTTCAAATATTAATTTAAAATATATTATTTAAATTAATTAAGAAATGTGTGTAATCCTTAGACGTTCATGTGAATCGATGAAAATTACTTAATTCACGCGAACCTTTACATGATGCTTCTGATCTCTCGAAACGGATTAGGAGAATATATTTGGCCGTAAATGAATTAGTTCTGACTGTCTGGCGCTTAAATCTTGGCGCCATCCAGTGCTGGCCAGAATGTATTCCAATGTGCATTTTTGTGTAGTATGGATTGTTTGTGTATGTGAAAACGTGCCAAAGCAAGCATCTGGGAAGGATTGCAGCCCAAGTTTCGTACTCTTAGGCAACCGTCGTTACGAGTGAAGCAACACGTTGCACGAAACTTGAACTATTTATCAGAAGCTCGGAGAGCAAGGACAACAACGGGACTTTTGGGACACAAAAATGAAGATTAAAGTCGAAATTTCGTTTGTAACTGTGTTCTTGTAGAGCTACAGTTGTTGGCTATGATGATAGTACATACTACAACAATGCGCGAAACTGCGTACAGCCAACTTGGGCAATTAGTACACGACATTATTTGCCGACGTTTCCGTTTCTCCTGTTACTAAAGGGGCTCCTGGCAGCTAAGGGAATATACATATATATAGATCCTGTGGACCAGTTCGATTCTGTGTAGTACTGCTTCATAGTTCAATGAACGCGATTTGGGTGGATAACTACAACCTTAATTGATGTCTAGGAGGACAAAGGATTATTTGTTGCATGAATAAAATTCAGTTTGTCTTGCACGAAAATTGATAGCAAAACATCAGAAAAATTGGTGTCACCAAATCTTGAGTAAAGAACATTAAGACTTGAAGATTTTCTTCACAGAAAACAAATTGTCTTTAATTGAATTTTGTCTTCAGCGTCATTAAATTATTTTTTCTCATAACAAGCGTAAAAACCGTGGGTTTTCTAGCGTGTGAAAACGACTTTTTCTCTCAGTTCTTCTCTCCGGTCAACAGAAAGCAATGTCCAGCCCGCTTCACATAACTCGAATTCGCGATTTTCGACCATGCCTTAAAGAAAATATCGTATGCACCACGAAATGAAGCAGGAATATTTTATCCTTAGGTACATAATACACTATTTTTATTAAGTCAATCCAGTTTTTTTAATTACATAGTTTATCGAACTGGCGATGAGGAATGGAGAGTCGATAATCTCTTCAAAGCTTTTATTTTTCCTTGTAATGACAGTCTCCCCTTTTATCCTCCAGCTTCCCCAAGAACGTACAATACCTAAGAATCGAATGCTATTAAAATCTTCAGATAGATCTCAGCAATAAAGAGTGAAGCACAAAGGGCTTCCAAGCAGTTCCAACGAGAAGAAAAAGATTACTGTATTCCTCGTTCTCCATAGGGAATGTATAGCAGCCGTAATGCAATTCTCGTGCAAAATTACGCACAAGGGCGAGACTTCAACGTGGGCCATTGTGTCCTTGGGGAGATGAAACGAGCGCGTAACTACGCTTCTAACTCGATTTCTGACTGCGATCTTTTGAAAGCCCCCGACCTGAAACACTGGGGTTGACTTGAATCCTGTCTAAACGTTCAGCTCGGATCGCAGCCTTCGCATGACTTACGTAATTTGATTAATCCTAGAATTACAAACAGACGAGATAAGGTGACGATTAAAAAGAAAACGGGTCAAACTTCAGAAATTAAAGTCAGACGAATTTGAATACTAAAATTGTATTCTGGATGATTTTACAAGAAGAAAAGAAGGAAGGATACTTTCAGAAAACGGATGAAATGTCTCTCCCACGAGTAAGACGAAAAATATTCTAAGAAGGATTCTATCATCATGAGCAAATTGAACAAGGTGACTATATCACTTTATATGAAATTTGAATTGCTTGGAAACAAATTCCGTTAGAAGAACAGTGGGATGTAAACACTATTCAAGTTTCCTGTCAGAATGTAAAATAATTATTGTGTAATTAAATATTATGAGCCCCAAAGCAAGAGACTTATTACACCAGGGAAAAGGGAATACGTTTAAAGTCCACACGCTCAGGGGCTACGTTTTATTCATGACCGAAACCTCGAAGGATCATGCTATGCTATAGCCTCAAGCAACAATTTCTTGAATAAACAGTACGAAGCAAGACGAAGTCACGCTCTCAGTTTCTCTCTCTCTCTCTCCGTCGCTTTTCCCTTTCTTTCTTGATACTGACATCCCCTTTGGTAAACCTGATTCCACAAGGTAATTATACATACACCCCAGGATATATAACCACTCAAACCCTTTAAGATGATGACAGATGTCAGCATAGAGTGTGTTATGTTTAAATACAAGTGGCTTCTTATTCTGAAAAGCTCTTCACTGAATTTTCGAAAACACCAACTTTATTTAAATATTTTCTCTGTATTTTTTTAACTTCTCAAATATACACTGTTGATTCCTTTAACGCTTGAATTTTAGTCTCCTCCAGCACAGCATTTTTGGACTACGTTTTCGGAAAAATAATTTAAAGACACATTCATTATTTAGTAATTTGTCTATGTTGCAAAATATTCATAAAAAGTTGATCAATCAACAAATAAAACTATAAAAGGAGAATTTAAATTAGAACGTCTTGATCTTATTCGTTCAAAATAAAATTTGAGACTTATACATTCTCACAGTCCCATTTGGCACTTTTGCTTGAAATATTATCCATGCACTCAAGAAAAATATATCTTCAAAACCCAAATTATAAATGTGGAGAAAAAAGTTTTTGTGGCAATGAACCATCAATGCTTAGGACAGTTACTAGTTGTTGGTGCAGGATGCTTGCAACTTCCGTAATGTTTGTGTTGAACCTCTGAAACAATTATTAATGCTTCTTACTGTCGTAGATAATTATAGGAGAAATTTAGGAAAATTTTTACTAATAATCATAGAAAAATGATTTCTTAATTCTTGAATAATTGTAATCTCCATCTCTATATATTTTGAGCACACATAAGCAGATAAAAAATTAAAAGTTATTGACCAAATTTTTATCTGTTTAAGAAAGACTTCATTTTATCCCCTCTTTATACAAGGAGATGATTCATTATTACGAATTTTTCATTATTAGGAATTTTTTTTTATTATATCTTTAGAATTATTCTAAATGAATGAAAATATTTTTCTGTACAACTTACTTATTCCACAACCTTGGGCGCATATTAATTCTACGAGATTGTAATAGGTGCAACCATCCATACCACAAACGTGATTGGCTGATGTTACCTGAAAGTATACAATTTTTTTATTAATTCAAATGTTTCTCGAACGAATCAAGTTTTCAATGTGAAAAAAAGAAAACGAAAATTGTTTCATGCTCACTACACATTGTGCTATGCAATAATCCTCATCAGTAATTCCTTCATCACCAGGAGGAACCTTTGAAAATAAAACATATAGGAGCGTAAAGATTACCTAGATGACGAAAAGTTTATAATTTTGTTATTTAAAATTGAGCAGGACATTATTTTTATACTCTTACAAGTGCAAAATCTGTCTTGATGGGAAAGAAGATTTATTAACTTTTTTTAATTTTTCGGACCAAATAATAAATATATAAACTTAATTTTTAGTTTTGGCCTTAGGTTCAGAAATGTAAATAAAATAATAAAACTATATCTAATTGAGAATTGTTAATGCATTCCACCGTGAATCACGGCCACATCAGAACTGAAAGTACAGAGATAAAATATTACATCTTAGCTATTCTATTTTTTACAAATATTTTTAAGAATAGGAGACATACCGCATGTTTAAACGTTTCTCCTTTATGTTAATTAATGTTCAATAGTTTAAAAAAATCTTAATGTATAAGTATACATGTAAAAAGTTATCTGTAATAATAAAAATTCCTTAGTAAACTGACATTTTTTGTTAATATATATACGGAAATGTAAATATTGTGAAATGATATGATCAGTACTTACTCAAGATTTCATTGTTGGGAGTTTCTTCATGATTACGTATACAAAATTTGGTTTGAATTTTGGCTATTTCACATGTAACTTATAACTGTATTAACATTTTCATAATTTTGAGATACATAGTTATTTAAACTTAAATATTATTAGTAAAAAATTAAATTATAAATAGTAAAAATAAATTAAAAACATATGCAGATCACGTGATTGTGGTCTGCTCAAAAATGGAGGTTATGAACAGAAATTTATGAAGTAGAACAGAAATTTGGAAAAGTTTTGTATTTATGTCAAATTATAGTGATTTAAGCCAATAATATAATGAAGAAATTGTAATTTATGAAAGTCTTATTATACGTAAAGTGATATTTTAAGAATTTAACCAATAGTCTTATGGTGTCATGATATACGTATAAAACATTCTAATTCTTAAAAATTGTTTATACTTTTAATTTTTTAATTTTTAGGAGTTTGTGTATCAATATTACTATAAAATAATTTTATAATAGTCATTAGGTAATGAAAATATGCAAAAAATCATTAATGTGATTTAAAAAATATATATATTGCGGTTGAAATTGTCAACTAAAAAAAAAACAATTCCTCTTTTTTGTAAAATGTGATGATTGGAAAGAAAATTTAATGAACGTCCTAAAGCTATTGGTTTTCGATACCAATTGGTTTCAATATATCCTTTGTTAGAAATTAAAGTAATATCTAAAAAAATAATTTTTTGATTAAGAGACTGTTCTAAAGTAAATTTAAGTGAACCACTTTTTTGATTAAAATTAGTTAATACTTTAAAAAGATCATCTTTGTGAATACAAATGAGTGTGTCATCCACATAACGGTGATAAAATAATATTCTAAAAGATTTATTGTTTATGATATTCTCTTCCATGTCTTCTATTAGAAATAAACTTGAGAACATTCTATTAAAATCCACCAAAGATAAGATTCCAAAGTTTGAAAAAACTAACCTTATCTATGGACTAAAATGTATAAATTGCGGAATATTATATGTGGGACAAACAAAGAGACCTTTAAAGAATAGAATCTCTGAACATAAATCTACGCAAAACAAGAAACAAAAAAATACTGCTTTATGTAAACATTCAACAGACTTTAATCATAAATTCAATTTTAACAATAAAAATGTAAAAAATATTTGATTTAGAGAGTAATTACTACAGAAGAAACATACTAGAAATGTATCATATTGGCAAAAATAAAAATACTCTGAATTTTAGATCTGATACTGAAAATCTAAATGTAATATATCATGACGTCATAGAATCATTTGGTAAACTTTCTTAAAAATATCATTTTACAAGAATGAAACTTAAAGAATTTCAACCCGCCATATATATTTAAAAAAAATCATATTAATCATTTTCTACATATTTTTATTACTTAATAACTATTATAAGATTATTTTATAATAATATTGATACATAAACTCCTAAAAATGGAAAAATTAAAAGTCTAAAAAATTTTTTACAATTAGAATGCCTTATACGTTTATCATGACGTCATAAGATCATTGGTTAAATTCTTAAAATATCACTTTACTTATAATGAAACTTTCATAAATTACAATGTTTTCATCATATTATTGGCCTAAATCACTATAATTTCACATGTATACAAAACTCTCTTAAATTTCTGTTCATAACCTCCATTTTGGAGCAGACCACAATCATGTGGTCTGCACATGTTTTTAATTTATTTTTACTATTTATAATTTAATTTTTTACTAATAATATTCAAATTAAAATAACTATGCGTCTCAAAATTATAAAAATGTCAATATAGTCATAACTTACATGTGAAATAGACAAAATTCAAACCAAATTTTGTATCCGTAATCATGAAAAAACTTCCAACTATGAAATCTTGAGTAAGTACTGATATTATCCTTTCACAATATTTACATTTCCGTATTTATATGTTTACAAAACATGTCAGTTTACTAAGGAATTTTTATTATCACAGATAACTTTTCACATGTACACTTATACATTCAGATTTTTAAACACTATGGAACATTGATTAACATAAAAGAGGAAGTTTAAACATGAGGTATGTCTCCTATTCTTAAAAATATTTGTAAAAAATAGAATATCTAAGATGTAATATTTTATGTCTGTACTTTCAGTTCTGGTGAGGCCGTGATTCACGGCGAAATGCATTAACAATTCTCAATTGGAATATAGTTGCATTATTTCATTTACATTTCTGGACCTAAGGCCAAAACTAAAAACCAAGCTTATAGAAGAAAATTTATGTTATGTACTTGAGGAACCAAAGTGCTCACAAAATGAGCAATTGAGCACAAAAGAAAACACCCATAGCGAAGTACTCTTTAGCGGTTTCAAACATTTTTATAATCATAACAAAATTGGATAATTTTGTGGATAATATTAATTTAGCATATATATTATAATAAAAGATCAACTCACCGAAGGCACGTCAATATTTGCAAAGGAAGTCGCCATTACCGTTGGAATTGCTTTAAAAATACAAAATATCAACATTATTTTGCTGTATTAATTCTTCGAGAAATTTTCAATCATGCTTGAACTGAAATAAATCAACATTATTTATTTCTATATTTCATAAAGATCACTAACTTAGTAAAAACGCAAATATTAGTTCTCGCGTCATGTTGGAAAATTGAAAAAGTTCAGCATAATTTTTCTCATTGTGAATATTTAGTCAATTTGTCTGACGAGCATATTATCTTAGATATTATCAATATTTCATTCCAAATATTAATGAGGCAAGCACGAAATAGCAGTTATAAAATGCAAATATTTGTTTACCTTTACCATACCGGAAAAAATATACCAACAGATTCCTTCCACTCATTGATAAACACATAAATAAAATAATTCTTTTTACTGAGGCAGCTTCACACAAACATGAATATTTTATATTCTTGAAGTTACCTAACTTTTGTTTCTATATATAAAGAAGCCATTGGTTCGAAAATATTGTTGAATATTCTATTTTACTGTGTTTCTGTAAGTATTTTCAATGCATTTGTATTTCGGCAGAAGGGAAATAGGTATAATAACCTAATTTTGGATACCATCGAAATGACTATTACGCTTGATATTACCTGTATGTTGTGTACATATTTAAACTACTACAGATTTCCTAGAAAGAAATACGATTGAAATATTTGGAATGAGTGGTATTTCTGTGTGAATCTTCTGTGATTGGGGTGGCCAAAATCTACATTACAGATTCCCAGTAAAATTTCACTGATTTAAATTTCTAGAGCAGGACAAATCCATCAACAATAAGGGTAAGGTGTTCACAGATGTTCGGCCTGAACAGATATAGTAATCAAAAGGAACATATAACAAATCATTCAATAAAATGTTCCATAATCACTAAATATCTATTACCCTGTTATACGGACGTCTTTTAGAAAAGTTTTATTATTGTGATTTTTTTATTTGATGTTTATTTAATTGAAATGTGTTTTTGACACTTCGCACTGATTTTTCTTCATACTTTTAACTAATATTTGAGAAAAACAGGACCATTAAAATATTTTCAATACTTTACTCACAATTTGGAAACATTATTCTCATGTCATTTGTGGCGAACAAAGATTTTATTCCTGGATTTAAAATAATAAACCCATATTTGGTGAACGAAGTTTCACAACGCACAGAGAGTTGATTAAATAATTTTTTTTAATATTAAGGTTAACGCTGTCGAAATGAATGAGGAAATTTTCTATTCTGAGATTCTAACGTTTGGCAGGTCGGCACTAATGTATCGCGCATACTGGGATGTGAATAGTAACCAAACTTTTTTGATTTGGTAATACTGAAATTGGTTATGTATCTTTCAAAGCAATGTTCAGCAGATACATAACGCGCTTTTATAAGTCAGTTTAATATTACATATTAGTTAGTGAATATCAAGTAATTTATGTTCAATGAAAGTTTTCGTATGAGATGAACCAAGTGTATGAATATATCAGCGACTAAACCTATTCAAAAAGCTTAATTTTTCGAATGCAACGGGTGACTGTGTGCACTCGAGTGTACACAGGCACTCAAATAGCATGGTCTTATAAATTGTTAAGTTTTTCCTAAATGTTTGCATAAAAAGGTTTTATCTTTTCAGTTTCAAATACCTGAAGGATTGTACTTCATTTACATGCCTCAAACTTTTCAGGTTAGGAATGAAATAAATATCTATAAGAGCTTGCATTTTCAAAATTCTCTATGGTCACCTATCTCCTACATCTACATTTCAACTTTCTAAACCCCGATATAATATAGCCCCCATACCTTCAATACCAAGCTTTTGGATGATTAGAACAGCTTTGTAAACTTAAGATTCCAACATTTAAACCAACATGTTTGGCATTCAAGTTAACGAAGTTTACCACAGCATTCCGCTCAGACTGGTCGTCTGCTTGGTCTGAATAGTAATTGCTTGAAATTATCTCGTTTCTCGTAAACTAATGCACGTATTCAGTCGCGTAATAATAGAAGTGTTCATTACGAGAATGATCATTGAATCTATTCTGTGTGATTGGTTTCGCTTTTTGACATAGTCATCCACTTGAAAATTACACCATTGAAGAAAATTTGTGTTAATTAGTTCACTACTGGGATTTTACTCAATGTAATTCATATGAAACTAAATTCTTGAAGAAAAACTACCGATCTTACAACTTTTGAAAAAATTTTAGCTTCGATAGTTTCATATTTGAAAAACCTCAAAATTTAATGCATTAAATTTTTCAATCTGAAAATTCTACAAATCTGAAAGGTTTCAAAAGTATGAGAAAAATTATTCATATCGAAATATGAAATTTAAATTAAATTAAATGTGATGTTTTTTAAATCTTGACCAGTAGATAAAAAAATGTTGAATAATTCAAATTACGTCAGGTACTTTTGACGCTTCCTTTATTTCCATGTGAATTAAAGCTTCTGAAAGTGTTAAGTAAAATAAAAAATATATCATTCAAAGAACATACTCAAAAGGTCCTATAAAAAATTTAACAAGAATTATAAAAAAACATTCTGCTTTATTATTTATAGATCCACAAATTTACCTACGCTTTTATTACCTCTTACGGTTTTCATACGTTTAGCAACCATTATTTCAAAATGAATTAAAAATTTTAAGCGTTATTGTAGGAGAAGCTGCCATATAATTCATGCAATAAAGTGTCAGCTTTTGAAAATTATAGCTATTCAAAAACTCTATTCACATATTTGTTATTGCAATACATTAAAATAGCGTGCAGCTCATTAAAATCGAGCGATCGATAAAGTCGCAGGAATGGTAAGCAGTAAATTCATATTAAACGTGAAGTCGCGACGATTGTCTCAAACTCATGCAATTCAAGGCACGACAATTTTTTTTATGCCTTGCGACGAAAAAATATCGCATTTTCAGAATCATCTATGGTTTTATTCTAATAGGTTGATTTAAACCTTGGACTCGACCAACGAAATTTTTCAAAATGATTTCTGGAAATATGTTGATGGCCGAACAGACAGTAGATAGTCAATTTTGTAAAGAATAATTATCCACTGTAGGTTGCACTACCTACTGTACAGAGGTCTCCTCTATTTGTATTCAAAATTTTTTATTGAACTGAAATTATTTATGTTCAAAATAATAATTGAGGTATTACTATAATATTCTTCGACATACAATGGAAATTTGGTAGCGTGGTTCTCGCTATCAGATTTTATATTTCACCTAATTGAATTCTGTTCATGGTTCACTAAAGCTGTTCTAGGAACAGAGGTGTGAAATCGAATAACTCGTAATTCGGCAAATCGTTGTCATAATTTATTAGTCGCTCAATTCAATTAGCCTAGCTGCATGATTCCAAAGGATAGAACTAATGGATTTTCGTTAAATATACAGTCGAGCGAGTTTCCGTCTAAATTATAAAAATGGCTTCGTCTAGTCGTACCGGCAAATTGCTGGAACAGGAAAAGGGAATAGACTAGTCCCGAAATTTCGGGACGACTAGCCAAACTTATTAAAAATATTTGACTACTCATCCTGAATTTTAGAACGACAAGACACTTCGTATAAAAATGCAAAATTTATCGCAAAAATTTTTCAATTTTATTTTTAGAAACATGGTGAATAAGTTTCGAAATAATGTGCATTTTTTTAGCGCTCTTGAGCTTAATTAGAATGTTGATGACGTATTTAAAGAGATTTTTTTTCTAAATACCAGCCTCCTTGCAGAATATTCTGAACGTCCATTCAAAGTTTTTGGTGGAAGAAGATCTTCTTTTGCCCCGCTTGAAGTCGAACCCCGGTTTTTGGTTTTTTTCTAATCTCATTTCTGTGATATCCCACAATCATTTTGAGACAAAAAAAAGCCTTAGGGGGAATTTTGAATGAGTTTGATCTGTGATTTTCCTTTGGATGTCATTACGCATATCTTCATAGCAATAACTCCAGACTGTAGCTTTTTGGTCTTGAAGTCTGTGATTTGGCATCCAAATGAAGGATCTAAGTGTTGAATACCTTCGGACACCTTAAGCTTGTTAAAATTATTTGAAACAGGTGCATAAAATCAGTTTTCATCAGATTTTTTGGAAATTTTTTCTTTCCCGAGCATCATTTGTCGAGAGTAGCTTGGCTAAGAATTTGAGTTTGTGAAATTTCCCCTAAGACTAAAAAAAATTGAATGTCCCATCTTTTATACTTTGGAAGATGAGGCCTTCAGAATTTATTTTTAGTGAAAAATTTGTCTGAAAACTCTTCTAATTTTAGTTTTTGTAAATTATCTCATTTCCCTTGCATCTTAGATAAAAGTTGTACATATATAAGTTAAACTGCTCTTGGTTTTCCCATTGTTTGTTCACTGAAAAATTCGAGTGCAAAGAAAATGAGATGATTTACGAAATATAAAATGAAAAAAGTTTTAAGACAAATTTTTTGCTAAAAAATGACTTCTGAAGGCCATATCTCCCGAAGTGTGAGAGATAGAACATTCAATTTCATTTAGTTTTACGGGAAATTTTCACGCACTCAAATTCTTATTTAGGCTACTTCAAACAGAGAATGCTCTGAAAACAAGAGATTTTCAAAAAACTGATCAAAACTAACTTTATGCACCTGTTCCAAATAGTTTTAACAAGTTCAAAGTGTCCAAAGGTTTCCAACATTCAGTGTCTTTTTTTGAATGCCAAATCACAGACTTCAAGCCAATGAAGCTACAGTGGAGTTATTTCTATCAATATATACATAATTATCTCCGAAGAAAAATCACAAGTGAAGCTTATTCAAAAATCACTGTGGAATTTTTTTTTCTTTTTGGTCATAGAATTATCGCGGGATATCACAGAGAGGATATTAAAAAAAAAAAGGTGAAAGCCCTTTTGGACCGAAGTGAGTCGAGACACCGTGGGTCGAGTTCTCTACCCACTAAGCTACTGGAGAGACCGAGAAATTATTTTTTTTTTCACAAATTCGCATTATATTGCTAGATGTTCTTGAATTCCAACCTATAGATATTACATTATTTTTGTGAACTGAATAATCATCAAGGTAGGTAACGACCGATCATTAAAGGAGATTATCATTCACGGTGAAACAGAACACCACTGTATCGATCCACATCAGCCCATTAAATTCAGATGTTACGTCATTTCGGACCAGATGGCAATTTTTTAGGAAATATTATAAAATTAAAAAAAAAAAAAGATACTCTTTCGATCCGCTGAGAATCGAGCCAAGGTCTTCCGATTTCCGGTCTGGTACCGATCTTAACGTTCATGTCAATTTATTTTAATTCATTTCAAGTCTCTAATTTTGAAAGTATTATTTTCATTATTTTCAAGTTAGAATTGCTGGAAAACGTATACGGAATCAATTAGTAGAAAGACTTTCAAATCGAAGTGCTTGAGAATTCTAATTGCGTTTGCACTTATCTCATTTAACATCTCTCAGTAACTACTATATAAGCAGAAGGCGAGAGAATATATAAAAAAAGAGAAAGCTTATAACCATCTTTCGCAGAAACATGACCACATCACAACATTACATAAACCACTCGTGTTGGGAAATTCAGCTACTCATAAGATGTCTCGGTACTCTCCAGGAGAAGAAAAAGGCAGAAAACGAAAAGAGCAGACATAATCGAGGAACAGAGAGAAAAAGAGAATGGAGAAGTGAAGAACAAGATGGAAAGAAGGGTTTAGGTCCTTCTTGTATATCTATAGTGATATAGTCTACATCTATATATGTATGAAGACGGCTCATGGACCAGCAAGGAAGAAACCTTTCTTTGAGAGGTGCGCCAAGGATGCACCAGGTGCTGGATGATCGCGTAAAGGCCTCTCGTTAAAGTGTGCGTCTCTCAGAGAAATCGTTAAGGGACACTATGCTGCATCGTCTTCTAAAATGAACTCCCATTTTCCTCCCACGATTGGTACTTGAAGGAAATTGGATGACAAACTTTGTATGTACTGTACATTCTCTACATTCAGTGCAACGTGAAATTTTATTTCGAAGTAGAATTTACTTCTCTTGAAAAAGATTATGAGCGTGCTCGTTCACAAATTTCAGTAAGAATGAAATGGAATAGAATTAAAATCTTGTATTTGGCTTCCTTAGATTTATGCAATTAACAACGTTGATACGTTTTTTATTGTTAATTGCTGATAGATGTATTTCCACTCCATGTATACCCTTTTTGGGTTTTTACATATCTAAAATTTCCTCTCCAATAGAAGATCGTCAGATTTTAAACACTTTTATCTCACATTCCTTCCCAAAATCTCCAGTTACCTCAACTTTCATAGTAACCCTCTGAGCGATGGGATTAGGCATTATATTATATTTTAAGCTGAAACAGATAATTCGTATTCGTATTTCAAATCACTTCAGATCGCGGGAATTCCCAACGACAGAAAACCACGATTCTTACCGTTGAAGAATAATAAAAATTCATTCGGAAGAAATATAAATTTTCTGGATTTTTTCTAAAATAAACATCGTACTATTCTATATTTTCTCTTGAACTTATTCGTAATCATCATTTTTAACTTTTACGGCATCGACTTTTCATATTTCTTGTCAATTTGGTAATTATTTTGGAACAGTTCGAGTTATTTTACCGAAAAGTTATTGATCATTTACCGAATTTTTCTCATATTCGCCACTTAGGAACAAATTCGGTAAATCCTCAAGCACACATAGTTTCCTTGTACTTGTTAAAATAGTAACAGAAAATTTTTTGTTCAAGCGCTTTAAAAAATAATAAACTAAATTAATAAACCTCGTCTGTAAATACATCTTGACTTTTATTACTACCTCAGCGACGATTGTACTTCAAGACTTCAAATTCATGAATAAGTCATTTTCACCCTTAATATAAATCAACTTTTTTCCTCAAACTCCACTCACAAAATAAAAATCTCAAAGTGCTTTTAATTCCAGGAACTATTATTTGATTTGATTTCATTCGAGTGTGCTGTTTTACCTCGAGGGTAGATCTCTTATTTTTCCTTCATCTTGGTCACAACAAAGACTGCCTTTCCTTTAGTAACTCGCATGCAATGAAATATAGCCTTCCCGCCGGTAAATGATATTTCTCACGTGCATAAAGCCACATTTTCTATATAGTAACGAGCGTATGTACCTTTATCTCAGCGTGATACGATGTACGACCAAGCGCCACGTTTCTTCGTGCAACCGTTTCTTTCTCGCAGTTCGTACATACCCTACCTACGTGCACCATTTTTTTTTGTTTTTTATAATGTCGATCGCCTCTATTCTCTCGGGACACCGAGGAACAAAATGGGGTTAGCAGTAGTTCGTTCACGTTTTGATCACCCCCTGAAGGTGGAAAAACTCAGAAGGGGTGAAAGTTTCAACTACATGCGTTGTTAGAGATTGTCACTTTCTCCAACTCTTCCTTTCCACTCCAGAGACCCAGTAAGGTTCGACATCGTCCCTTTCCTCTAGGTGCAAATGGCTCCTGTACGGTGCTCCAAAAATATAGGCGCTACACTACCTCGCATGCTTGGTATTGACAAAAGAAAATACCACCGCGGCAACGGTGGCGTTAGTGTGCCGAAGCAAGTATGGCCGTTACCACGGACAAAACGTCATTGAAAGTGTAGAGAAAGTCGCGATTTTTCCCAAATTACGCGGAAAAAGCTTCAAAATGTTGACGGCATCGCTGGGGGAATTGTGCAGATACACTGCAGCAACTTCTACAACGCGAAATATGCGTGAAGGCCAAGAGGTTATAAATTCTGGTCTCTTAATTATGTGCGGGGTAACGGCTAAAGCCTCCCCAAACATACAGTTGTACGCTTTATGTTTGTAAACAAGTGGAATATCGTCTAATCCACATGTCGTAACCGGGAATTTGTCAATTGAAACGTCCGTTTACTCCACAATGACGTTTTCGTAAAAAGATGGATTGTTCCTACAAAGCCGGCTCGAGCCACTGTGGCAAACACATCGTGGCTGTCTTACTGTTTTGTAACCGGTGTGTGTCGTATATGTTTTCAAAGTGAAAAAGATTCACTTTACTTGTTTCTTTAAATATGTTGGAATATTTCATACTTTCTGACTCCAATTTTATGGAAATAATTTGCTTGACTTGGAAATGGTATATTCGACTTATAAAAAGTGCGTGTGAAAACGCCATGAGGAACCGGTCTTAGAAAAGTTTAAAGCTCTTCCATCTGAGACTTTCTGCTGCATACAGCCAGATAGGTTACCTCCTTTTTCACCGAGAACACAAGCTCAAATAAGGAAATGACTAATTATTATTTGTGATGATAAAACGGCAATTTCAGAACACAGGTTTCTCCTCATAACATTAATTTTATCTGATTCTTGTATATGTAACATTAAATGTTTCATTATCCGCATTATTGCAAGTGCAGCATTACTTATTATAAGCATTGTATTATTTCATAAGTGATATTTACTGGTGAATGTATTATTTTAGTAAGCGAATCAGCCCCTCGAATAACAAACGTTCTGCACTCCGGGATATTCAAAACCGCTTGCTGTCCTACATCCGGTCGAAAATTCCATTTAATTTACAACCCGGTATCGATTGAAAACTCACAACATGAAATTGATTACAAATTAAAAAGGCAAATGAGTAAATTATTCCTTATGACGACATTGACGTTTGACCGTGGTAGCGGCCATGTTGTGTAGTTCATGGAATGACCGTCAGTGTCGCATGCCAATCTAAAAATTACAATAGTCCGCATTATTGGCTCAGACAGCCGGCTCTAGAAGAAATAGCATGTTTTCCCTGGAGTCGATTGACCGAACCAATAGTGTTGCATTTCACGAAGCATGCGCAGTTTAGCAAGGACTACATTTTGGGGGCATTGCTCGCATATCATTCGAGATTGACGTTGTTACCCGCTACGATAACGCGGATCGTCGGCTATCAAACGAGTCAAACTGATAACTCGCGAGAGTAGGGGTAGAGTTCCAAATGCATGATTCTGTTCTGTCACGATTTATTGGCGCGCAAAGTTGAAGTGATTTACTTTATTGGTAGATTTCACCCGGGTGAAAAAATATTAATAATTTCTCTTGATTTTTTGTAAACTGAAATCAAGCTGCTATTTGAGGTAAGTTCGTTTTCTCATTCAATTTGGCAAAAGTGCAGAAAAGATCAATCCCCTTCGATTTTTTTCGATCTTTTCTGCAGTTTTACCATCGGTTGTCATGAAGGTGATCATGATAGCGTATTTTTAAAATTCAATTTTTGATTATTTTGTAAAATTTTCTTGAAATGTTAGCTTTAATAAAAGAAAAGCTTTTACTCATTATTAGTTTCTATCAATTTACAACATACTTCTTTAAAAGAAGTATTTGGAATCAACTATCCATCACTTTCTTGGATGAATAAATATTGATTCCTTGATTCGAGCTATTTGGTAATTTTCTATTTAAAAATTTTCCTGTTCCAATTGTTTTCCAATTTATGAAAAAAAATCAAGCCCGAGTTGGGAACTGAGAGCAAGAAGGTGATCAAGTACAAATGCTGTGTTTGTCGAGAATGATTGGGGCGAAAAGGAGAGAATCAGTTGAAAGAAGGCAGCGGAAAGGATAAAATTAACTTAAACTCACGGCTACATTGCTCGCCCGTTTATGCTTTTTTACCATCCTCACGGTACAGACTGAATGCAAAATTGTTCGTTTTATGACGCATAACCCGTTACAATGGAAGAAATTCTCCTCCTCTTGCATTGTACGTGTTGAGAAAGGAATTTTTATACCCTATTTAGTTTTAATCAAAACTGCTACCTGCAATTTCGCCAAGTCTTGAATGTTCCTTTTATTTTCTTCGGATCTGTAAAGCTCTACATACACTCTTTTTTTCTCGTAAAAAGGTATTTAATTATTTTTCTAAGATGAAATAGTTCTTTTGCAGGTTTAGAAATTGAATAGCGCATTGTTATGATAATTTTGTCGTTAATAAAATATTTTACTGGCTAACATAGAATAGTAGCCATATTCTATAATATAAGTTTCAATGAATGAGCTTTAATTTTTCATTTTAACGGTTAGTAATTGCTTTATATAACAATTTTGAGAAAATTTTCATTTATGGGATATTATTTTATGCTTCGAATAAAACGAGCGGGTTAAGTGAAAAAAAATGTATGGATTGCGATGGAAGTATTAGTGTCAGAAATAAGAATAACAAATAAGAGTAATATAGAGATATTATTTTTATACAGATAGTATAGTAAGAAAAGAAAGTTATACGTTTTGTTGAGGCTTATATATTGGATTTATTTTTAAATTCTAAAGTCCGTTTGTAATTATCATGTCTTCAAAATATTGTTCATAAAATTCTGTAATCAGTATCCGTTTCTAAACTAGAAAATTTGGAAAAGATTTTAAATTTCAGGTTGAAATCCTTCTCAGGCAAAAGAAGCCATTCTTATGCAATGTCAATGACAAGTGAATGATTTCATCAAATAGTGCAATGTTTATGCATAAACTAATATTATTAGTAACGAATCTAATAGAGTTCTACATATTCTTTCAAGGAATATTACCAGCTACTGATCCAAGTAATTATTGCTCAATAAACTATTTTTTTAAAGTACGGCTGAATTTCTATTTTAAAATTCTCAGAAGTCTTCAGTCTATTCTCGCTTATATCATAAACTATAGTAAGGATTCAAATGATTTTGAGATTAACTGTAATTAGATTACATTATTGAATTAAAGAATAACACTGATTTCTAGAAAAATCAACACTGACTCTCATTTGATTTTAATTATTGATCACTCACAAATGAATGATTACTACAAAAGTCGAGAGTGAAAGTAAAACTTTTCCTAACATCAAAAATCCTCGGCCGGCTCTACCATAACGTAAATTACGCGATCGTCTAGGGCACCAAATTTGAAGGACATTGTTCCACTAAGTAGCATTAGTCTATTAGAAAAAAAAAAGAAGTTACACTTGATCATCGCTCTTACGAACTCAGAACATCAGATGTAGCTCAAAACGTGGATGCTCCTTTCCAAGAGAAAACAGGTGATGTCAAAGCAAAGTTTGAAGATCCAGGTTTATGGAGAAATCGTATAGACGATAGTTTGCGTGAAATTCTCGTTGAACACGGGCCACATCAAGTCAAACACTTTCCTTTTCCAAAAAACACGTGTAATAGAAAATTCTCTACTGTTCACTTCAATAGGTTACTTGTAAATGGCGAATATGTACACCGGCAATGGCTACAATACTCTATTTCTAAAGATTCTGTCTTTTGTTTCTGCTGTAAGCTTTTTCCTCAATCTAATGATTTGTCTTCTTTGTCTATGGGTGGACAAAATGATTGGAGTAATCTATCTGCAATCTTAGCAAGGCATGAAAAAAGCAAATTTCCCCTCGCCAGTTTTCGAAAATGGAAAGAACGTGAATTAAGATTACAAAAATCTTTAACTAATAATCAAGAGCATCTAAATTTGATACAAAAAGAGGAAAAGTACTAGAAGCTAATTTCAGAAAGGCTTTTTGCTTTAGTAAAAGTACTGGGAGCTCAAAATCTTCCTCTAAGAGGAACAACAGAAAGTTTGTACACGCCGGGTAACGGTAATTTTCTCAAATTTCTTGAATGTCTCGCTTTATTCGACCCAATCATGAACGAACATCTTCAAAAAGTTCAAAATAAAGAATGTCATGTCCATTATTTGCGAAAAAACATACAGAATGAGATAATTAATCTTTTTAGTTCTGCTGTGCGAGATGAAATCGTTGCATCTGTTAGATCTGCAAAATACTTTTCAATTATTCTTGATTGTACGCCTGATGTTAGTCATGAAGAACAAACGACTGTTATCATAAGATTTGTCACACTGTAAGGTGACGAATATCAAGTAAAAGAACACTTTTTTGGCTTTATATCCTTAAGTGAAACTGCTGGTGCCAATATAAGCAATATTATTCTTGACAAGTTGAATGAACTAAAACTATCGATTGAAGATTCACGGGGACAATGCTACGATAACGGGAGTAATATGAAGGGCAAAAATGATGGCGTTCAGTGTAAAATATTAGACGTCAACCCGCTAGCTCTTTTCGTGCCATGTAATCCTCATTCATTAAATCTCGTGGCCAATGATGCTGCTGATTGTTGTTTAGAAGCGAAATCATTTTTCATGGATGTACAAGCTATATACAACTTTTTTTCTG
>JAUMHM010000085.1:28653097-28673999 GCA_032362435.1 Melikaiella ostensackeni
CTGAGAGGATGACTAGAAATGTTTTTCACTGTGTTGGTTAGTGGTGCGTGCTTTACTGGAAGTAATTTGTCAAATTTAATTTTTTGTTTTTGAGTTGAAAGATCTTTAATCCGTTGGAATTGGTCAAATGATATGCAGTCTAATGTAGACCAAATGTCAAATCTGAGGGTGTTTGATAGGAAAAGGTAAAGTTTTAATAGTTTTTTGGAGGTTGTGTGCAAGACAGATTTGGTATGTTGTATTCTTTCTTTCAAGAGAAGCAAACTTGTTTTAGGTAGGATTGACTTGTATTTAGATGTTCCCAAATGGTTTTTCAACTGCAAGAATTTTGGGACGATGTTGTTGTCCCTGCATCGTTTCAAGAAAGCTAAAGATATTAGTAGCTAAATAATACACAAGGAAAAATATATAATAAATATATCAGACCCCTTTCCCTACCCTCACCCGGTAACCAATCTAATCAAAAATAAATTCTGTGTAAATAGAGCAAAACTAAAGAAACTAAAAAAAAACTAAATTAGTGCAAAATTATTAACTTATAAGTATTAAAGATATAAATACAATTTTATATGACGTCTTTTCACAAAGTTGTACGGTAATTTATATTCATATTATTATCTTGTTGCGACACGCGAAGAAAATTTAACTGATAACGTAACATACGTCATTTAGGCTGTAAAATTGTACATATGTTGTACATATATAATATTGTATGCCTTCAGAGGGGAAAAAACAAATATTGAAATACAAACATCTCAGAAAAAAAGCTACTCTGTTATCATCCATCTTACAAATAATGGAATAATTTGGAAGGACAAACGAGGTAACGACTAGTATATGCGTCTTACACTGCGATTACGAATTTTTTTGCAATTAGTGTCTACCTAGAAATAATGAGGGTCTTTAGTAATCTGGTCTTCGCTTTTGCGCTTTTCGTTAATTCTATTGGTAAATGCATAATATCATAGTATATATAATATATAATTTTAAGTAATTTTTTATTTGACGTTCAATTGCATCGTATATTTATTTTCTATTAAGAATTTTTAAGGTAAAAACTCTTTTATTCTTAGTGTACTAAAACTCATCATTTTTCTTCATCCGAAACTACCCCGAAAGATACAACTTTTGCATTATATATCTAGTTTCATAAAATTATAAGCAAAGTTTCTTACTTCACGAATATGGAAAAAATTTTTGTCTTCAGAATATAATTGGTCAGAAACAAAATTTACTTTTGAAGTTAATTTATCGGAACTCTGACGTAACAAATGATCTAAGACAAGTGTGACATTCTTGTGAATTATCAGTTACATCACTGCGTTGCATATGTGTAACATTGTGAAATTCTTCAATTGCGATAGCACTACTTCGTAACACCGTTTCATAATGGTTACGTTACATAGCTACGGAACGAGTAAAGAACAATTATAGAACACAGGTTCTAGAACATGCGTGACATTCTCGTGTTGTAGGAGTTCCTTCACTCAGTCGCATATCTGTTTCCGTGAGAAAATTTTCCGTCTTGGGTATTGTTCTGACGACAGACAATCAAAACATTTTCAAGACGTGTTGAAGACGTCTTGAAAGTCCGACTTATGAGATGGAACTAATCCTTATTTATGTTCAAACAGTTTTATAAATTTATTATACAATATGCACATTACAAGAATCTATTTTATTTCATTTGTAGATACTACATAATACACTTGTTTGGCGAAAATTTCGAAAATGTTGTCCGTCTTTCCGTAATTCCTACGGATTAGAAGAGCCTTATAAAAAAACTACTATATTAACCTTTTTTGAGCAAATTTTAGATGGCAGCAGTCGTGAAGACCCACAAATTCTGATCTTCTCACTTTTGAACGGATAGTTTTAAAATTAAACAAAAAATTCATTTCAAACTTAATTCCAAATTATCTGGTTTCTTTCTTATTAGCCTTTAGCCAAGACATAACAGAACCCTTTATGTATTGAGACAACTTCAATGCGTCTTACCACTGTGAGCTATAACTTAACTACTACTATTATTAAATATAATTTCAAAAACTCGCGTCTTATTTGTTTCATCGCACGCTTCGCTCTGACGCAGCTCTCCTTTCTCAAACACCTCGTGGCGCCCAAATTCAAAAATTTTCCCTACAACCGGGCGTCCTGACTAATCATCCGCCTCGAATAGATCTCTCCATGTATGGTTTCATGTTCTCGGCGCAAGAACTGGTATTTTGTGGTCCATCGTGTGAACCTGCGGACTTTACGTCATATGTGTTGTTTTTCTTAACCTTCTCAATAAAATAGGGTCCATAGAATTTAGCTTTAAGTTTACGGCCTGGTCCTAACTGAGTACGTTTTATTGCTACAATGTCGCCTTCCTTATACTGAGTTGGCGTACGATGTCTGACATTATATGTTCGACGATTTTCTTCTTGTATCTCCGCAATTTGCTCTTCAGCCTTTAGACGTATTTTATCGCGATTCTCTTGATAGTGTGATTGAAATTCGGCTTCAATAATCTCGTTCCGTTGTAAGCCAGTTTCGAAACGCATCTTTGTTCCAAACAATAATTCAAAGGGTGTCATATCAATACTTCGTTGGTAGGTCGAGTTCAGGACTTGCTGTAGTCGATAAACATGTTGATACCATTTCGAAGGAACCTTCATCGACAGTTTGGTGAGAGCAGAAACAATGGTCCTGTTTATCCCCGCGACTTGACCGTTAGCTCTGAGTAATCCTGCGGTCACAGTGTGATGTTTAATTCCATTATTTTAGAAGTATTTTTGGAATTCCTCAGAAGTGAACGTACTTCCTCGATCAGAGATAATCCTCGGAAGGCTTCTAAAAATAATCTTCTGTTTTTCAAGTCTATTTAATACTTCCTGAGTACCAGTGGATTTGGTGGGATATAACCGAACAAATTTACTAAATCCATCAATTGAAGCCAATATGTGATGATATCTTTTACTCGTCGTTTCCAAGGGTCCTAGGTGATCGACATGGTATGTGTTTAATGGCTGGTCATCCTTGGAAATCGGGTGGAGAAAACCTTGTTTTCCTCGTCTTTTATTTCCCAAAATACAGGGAACGCAATTAGAGATGTATTTTAGTAATAAAGTTCTGTTAGGGCCGCATTGTACCTGTGAAAATGCGTCGTACCCGCGTCAGCAGGACACCTGGATATTATGTGCCGTAGGTGCTCAGAATGTGCAAGACACACATTGCACCTGTCGCTGGGAACTTCGTCCCATAAGATGCGCCTACTATGTACCAAGGTGGAAATGACATCGTTCTGACACTCAAAAATAAGACCTTTCGTGCGTGAATCAAGTGTGGATGATTTGAGGAAAGCAAACGTTAAACTTCATTAAAGAGGACAGATCTTTTACATTTCTGTAAAAGTTCCCGTGCATTTTCTTGTCGTAGAGCTGTTCGAGGAAGTTGTTGACCTCTGCTTCATTTACTCAGGCTTTGAGAAGTGAGGCATCTGGATGAGGTAATGCACTCTTCTCACTTCTGATGTTAAGACCAGGCCAAGAATCTCAGCCGCCTGCTCCTCGGCTTTGTAGAGGATCCTTTGCAAACCATCTCGTGGTTCCCGACCATGAACCTGTGCTCCACGTTCCATGCTCCACCTGTGCTCAGAATGTGCATGACACACATTGCACCTGTCGCTGAGATCTTCGTCCCATAAGATGCGCCTACTGTGTACCAAGGTGAAAATGACATCATTCTGACACTCAAAAATAAGACCTCTCGTGCGTGAATCAAGTGTGGATGATTTGAGGAAAGCAAACCTCGAACTTCATTAACAAGGACAGATCTTTTACATTTCTGTAAAAGTTCCCGTGCATTTTCTTGTCGTAGAGCTGTTAGAGGAAGTTGTTGACCTCTGCTTCATTTACTCAGGCTTTAAGAAGTGAGGCATCTGGATGAGGAAATGCACTTTCCTTACTTCTGATGTTAAGATCTAGGCCAAGGATCTCAGCCGCCTGCTCCTCGGCTTTGTAGAGGATCCTTTGCCGACCATCTCGTGGTTCCCGACCATTTTCAGGAAAGGATCTCCTTAATTTGTCACGATTTGAGCTGATAATTCGGTCATAAAGACACTGAATATTCAGAAGTCCGCGCCCACCTTTACGGCGTGGGGTGTATAAGTGCGGAACGGACGAATTGATATGCAAGCTCTTCTGCATATGCATGATCTTATGTGCTGCGATATCGACGGCCGTGAACTCGTGCCTTGTCCAGATTGGAAGACTAAATCTGTCGAAAGAGACTCTTGCATCTGCTTTGGAGAGCCGCCTTCACTGATGATATGTCCTGAGTGCAACTCTTTGGCACGCTTTTGTATAGGTAGATCTCTCCGGTGCCAAAGTGTCTAACAGTGCTCATGTCCATGAGTTAAGGGTCTTCGCTGACGCTAGCAAGTCGTCCTCGCTCCAAATGAATCCTGGCACACTTGTCCAATCCAAAGTTCATACCAATTTCTCGTGTGTATGCCTCGACGATCTTTAGAGCACCCTCACAATTATTAGACCCGGTGAAGAGGTACTCATGAGAATTGCGTAGTGCGAGAGATAGTGGCAAAAGTGTGATGCAAAAGACAAGAGGGCTCATGGTTTCGCCCTGAAAGACACCCCTCTGGCCGCTGACGCTGTTAATTGTCACACGATTTTTTCCAGATGAGTAAATGAATCTGATTGCCCAAAGAGGCATTAATCTCTCTATGCATTGCTCTCTCTATGCATATATTTGTGGACAAACCTTTAAGCTTACCAACAGAGGAATGATAAGTCCATGGAATGTAGAATCGAAAGCTTTCTGGTAATTAATCCAGGCCATTGACAGATTGCGATTGTAGGCTGCAGCATATCTGCAGACGCTTCTTTCGACTAGCAGGTTTTCCGGACAGCCTGCTATGCCTCTCTTGGATCCACGTTGTTCGTAGATCTCTCCACACAGGTCAAATTGTCCGAACAATCCTGTCGTTCAGGATGGCTGTAAAGCATTGACACAGCGTGTTTAGGCAGCTTATTGGCCGGTAGTTCCTTGGGTTGAACAAGTCGCCCATATTCGGTAGCAGTACAGTGCGCTCTAACACCAGCCACTGTGGAATGGGCGCCTCAGACTTTGAATATGAGGTGGAGATCCAGGCCAGATGTTGGTGTGTAGAAGTGAAATTTTTCCACCAGAAGTTTTTGATATCATCCGGTCCGGGAAGGAGCAGCTCTTCACGCCCCTCAGTGCTTTCTTTCCTTTCCGGCAGTGATTGGTGGACATTGTTCCTCGGACATCGTGTGGTTGTTGCACACCTCCTTGAAACGCATAATTTTCTCAGTGTCTCCATGCAATGGATGTTGAACCTCGTAAATCTTTCTCCAAAAAGTCTCTACCCTCTTGGACGCAGGCGAATTACTGTCAGAAACAGAAGAATTGGTAAAAAGTCGCGATGGTTCAGCAAGAAACTGTTGATTCTCCCCGATCTGTTTCTCTTTCTTTTGTATTATCCTCCTGGCGTCAAATAACACCTGTATTTTGTCAACAATGTGCTGCTTGACAGTCAGCAGCTTTGACTTGTTCAATGTGTGATGGTGGATCTTCAGTTCGTAAGCGAACTTTTGGACCAGCACAGTAAAAGGCTTACCAGATATTATGTAGTCAATCACGCACTGAATACGGGCCGCGTTCTGTCCAGCCCAGCCAATCTTCTTGTTTAGTTGATGCAAGCCCCTTTTGGTCTTTTGATCTATTGTCGGCTTTGCCCTCCGATTTCCATCAGCCAAAGCTTAGTTTGCGTCTGGCATCGCTTTGATGTGATTGTGCTAGTGGTTTTCGAAAAAATGAAAAGCGAAGTGTTCCATGCAGTTATAAATATATATATTTTCGTTCGTTCGTTCGTTCGTTATATATATATATATATATTCTCGTTCGAAAAATTGGACCGCCGCACAGATGCCCAATTGAGGTCATCACATCAGATATGGTGGAAGAAATTTATCATATGGTTATGGAAGATCGCCGAATCGAGGTACGTGAGATTTCCGAGACTGTAGGAATCTCCACTGAACGAGTCTATAACATCTTGCACAAAGAAATGGAGGTTAAAAAGGTGAAAGGACATTTCAGCGCAGTGATTGGCGAAGTTTAATCGGAATTCGCAGGACTTCTTGAGTCGATTTGTGACTATAGACGAAACCTGGATCCATCACTATATACACTGCGACAAAGCAGCAGTCAACGCAGTGGGTACTGCGTGGTGAAAGAGCGCCAAAAAAGGCGAAACTGTTTTGTCAGCTGGGAGGATGATAGCCACAGTATTTTAGGATTCTCTAGAAATTATCCATATTATTTACTTGGAAATGGATTAAACTATAATAGAAACGTAATATGCATCAATACTGGACCATCCAAAAACCAAGCTACAAAAAAAAAACGGCTGCGATCGGGGCACAAAAAAGTGCTGCTTCACCACGAGAATGAACCAGAGAACTCCTCTGTAATCGCAGTGGCAAAAATACGCGAACTGGGCTGCGAATTGATTTCTCATCTACTCTGTTCTCCAGACTTGGCTCCGTGCGACTTCTTTCTATTCCCCAACTTGAAGATCTGGCTCAATAGGAGAAGAATTTCGTCGATTGAAGAAGTAATCGATGCCGTAAATGCGCCATTACCCGCTGTACCACATTCGCTGGTTCTTCCCTACTTCAGCTTTTGTTTTGGACCAGAGAGTACACTTTCAGCCATACCCAAAACTCACATATTATATTTATTTTGAGAAACAGAAGCTGTATAGAAAGTATTATGATTAGGATCCGTCGGTCTTGACAGGGTCTCCTTATTGACACCCCTCCTTTTTATAATATGTATATTAAATAACTAAAAGATTTATTAACATGAAAAAACTCTGTCCTGTTGTTTCAGTTGACTCTGCTATAAGGGAGCTGAACCCACGTCCCTTGGAAGGATTTGAAGATTTCAGGACATTTGTAGTTGATCCAAAGGACGTTCCTTTTGTTCGCATCAGGAGAGAGGATGGTAAATTTATGCCAGTCGAAGATCCTATAAATGTAATCGCGAAGGGTCATTTTATCCTTGGATGGGAGGAAGATTATATTATTGGTCTGATATTTAATCCTCGAGGTGAGCCAGTTGTACAAAGTACCGAAACCGGAGTACTGGAGCCAATGAATGCTGAACATGCTCAAGATTTACTTCCAGTGTTTCATTTGCCACGTGTAGGACGGCCTGTTCGGCAGTGGTCCAAACACTTCATTCAAGCAGGGGAGCACCGTCAGCAGTAGTTTCGCGGTGATTCCCAACTCGTCGAATTTGGTGTTTTTGCGCACACAAAATTGTCGAATTTCTAGAGCAGAACTCAACTTTCAGTAACCTTCTGCGCTCGGGAATGGTTTTCTGCAGTTTTCCTCTTCCTCTGCCAAAAGTGCAGGCAAATGCGAGCGCATTTATTAAATACCTGGCTGCAGACAGTAGGGGATACTTTGTAAGGATGGGCTTTCTAGATGTAAATTTTCAAAAAATATGTACTTTTGATTGATAAAAATAATATTGAAAAAAGAAATTTCTTTTAAGCTCCCAAGGTCGAATCAACACGATATAAGTAATTGAAATGAAGGTTAATACAAGTAAGCGTAACAGCTGAAAGAGTGAGATAATGAGACAATTTTGAATGAAAAACAAATTAGTTGTTAACTTTTTTGTAAAATTAATATCGAAACCATAATTGCTTGTAGAACAAGGATGCTTCTTTTATTATTTCTTCAATCAACTATTTTAAAAGGAACTGAGATGCTTACAGAAAACTCAAATTCACATTTGTGTTATCTAGTTTTTTTTATTTAAATTTTTCCTGTGAGAAACAACTTTCGTTGCATTTTTCTTCAATATATGAAGGGAAATATATTTTTATTGAATATCCATTACCTTTCTAAGGCTATATGAGATTTCTATTATTCTTGATGACAATTTATAATAAAATAATTAAAATTAAGGCTTAAGGTAAGTGTGAAAACTGTTTTTCGTTTTTGTTTAAATTCGTTGATACGAAAATCCGTCAAAAGTTTGGGTTTGGTTGTAGAGATTACTGAACCTTATCTTTGCAATTAAAATGTATGTGCACAATAACTATTGTCGAATAATATTTTTATCTAAATTTGTTTTTTACAAAATGATAAGCTAACATAGATGAATCCTTTTCAAATCTATTTAGGTATGATACAATATAAAATGGGTAATTTTTTACCATATATGGGACCTTTATATCAAATTCAAACATATTTTTTTAAATTTTCATTAGTATCGGGAGTGAGCGGACATGAATGCATAAGACCATTTTTTAATTTTCGAGAAATTTAAGCAAATTTTACATCTCAGACACAACTTTATGAAATTTCAAAAACGTTAATATAATGGCAAACAGTTCCCAACAAACAAACAAAGTCCGGAAAAATGACATCGGCTCCCAGTAGAACCGCGGTAAATTAAAGCTATAGCCGTGCCTTATGGCTGTAAGATGCATACACATGGTACGATGGAATCACAATCAAGAGCTGGCAAGAGCCTCGTGTGTCTTAGAGACACGAAGCGACTTACTTGCAGCTTACTTGTGGCTTGAACTTGTAATTCCAGTAGATTCAGCACTTCTCGTTCACAGCAATTGACTCTACCTCTCTGGTAGCGTTCGGCAGGGCAGGGTCGCGGTTAACACCATAAGAGCGACAAAGATGCTAATAAGGTATTTTTAGGTCCGCCCTGTGTCTGTGAAGATACGTCGTTACCGCGTGAGTGGGACACCCGGATAGTATGTGCCATAGGTGCTCAGAATGTGCATGACACGCTCTGCATCTATCGCTTGAAACTTCTTGACGTGAGATGTGGCTACAGTATACCAAGGTAGAAACGACACCATCCTGACGCGCAAAAATAAAACCCTCTGTGTCTGAATCAAGTTCGGATGATATAAGGAAAACAAACGACAGCTTTATCGGCAAGGATTGATCTTATACATTTTTGTGCAAGTTTTCGTGCATTTTCTTGTCGTGCAGCTGTTTGAAGAAGTTGTCGACTTCTTTTTTCTTCAACCGGGCTTTTGGAAGTGGGGCATATAAATGGAGTAATGCACTCTTCTCACTCCTGATGTTGAGGTCCAGACCAAGGGTCTCGACCGCCTGCTACACGGCTTTGTGAAGGAACGCTCCTTTGCCAAAAATTTCGTTGTTTCTGATCATTCACAGGAGAGATATCATTTGCTACGATATGAGCTGTGCCTAAGACAATTCAGTTGTGGTATTTGCCTGGGTTAGGAAATTCGTTTTTTTGGATAGGAGTACAGTGCGCACGAACACTTGCTACTACAAAAGCGGAGAAGTTTTTCGTGGTCCTCCGGGCTTTCTCCACCTCTTCGGCTGTAATTGGAGGGCATTGCTCCTTGGACGTCACAAAGTTGTCGCACAGTTCCTTGAAAAGGCATGATGTTCTTAGTGTCTTCATTTGATGGGTGTCGAACTTCGTAAATTATTCTCCAAAATGTCTCTACCATTCCGAACTTGGACGAATTTCTAATGGAAACACGGGGATCGCTGAAAGGGTGCGATGCGTCAGTGAGAAATTGTTGATTCTCTCTGACCCATCCGTTCCTCTTCTGTATTCTTCTCCTTGCATCAGATAACACCAGTATATTGTCAATAATGTGCTGCCTGATGGTCAGCAGCTTTGGCCTCTCTAATGTGCGATGGTGAATCCTGAGTTCGTGAGAGAACTTTTAAACCCTTACCGTAAAAGGCTTACCAAATGTCACGCAGTTAATCACTCACTAAATACAGGACGTGTTCTTTCTAGCCTAGCAAATCTTTTTTGTTCAGTTGATGCAAGCATTTTTTGGTCTTTTGATGTATCTTTGGCTTTACCCTCCGTTTTGAATCGGCCGAAGCTCTTGCCCAAACTGAACAAGTAATGGTCCAGAAGTCGGACTCCTCCGAGAGATCCTCACGAAGGGTGGCATCCACTTCAGTTAGATCTTTAGGCTTAGGAGATTCCTGGATAATAATGTTTTTCCTTGTGCTGTAATTGCCATCACCTTTCGAGGGACGCCTGATTCCCGCGGTTGGTCTTAATGTCGCTTCCTCTTCCTCGTCTGCGGCTTGTTCTTGCTGCGATTCGGAAAGCGTTTCGCGTACATATCCTGTTCGTGAGAGATTTTCTGCGCGGTTTCGTAATGCCTATTGCGAAGCATGCGAAAGCCCTGGGTGTTTCTGGCACCACAGAGTGTTCAGGCGCGCTCTGTAAATTTCTGTTATCAGGGATAATGCTGTCATCGTAGCAATCCAGCAACTCATTCTGCAGTCGATCCATCCCGTGACTGTTCCTTAACCTTTGTAACTGTGTCTAGTAGGAACTCTCGGTACAAGGACCCTCTATCCGCAACCTGATACCAGGAACAGAACTGAACTGAACCGAATGATGCCACGACTATATACATATTTTATCCGAAAGCATTTTGAAAAAAACGACTTGCGCAGTATACCTGGGTTCATGAAGAATAAGCTAAGTTTCTTGTTTCATAAATATAAAAAAATATTTTTTATATTAAAAATATAGTTAGTGAGAGTTAATCCTCTGCAGCATAAAAATGAAGTACAAATTCCAAGATCATAAAATGGAAGTATTTTTTTTTTAAATTCTGAATAGGAACGATAATTGGTGACTTTGTCCTCAAAACTCATTTTTATCACCATAGGGGAATAGTTGAATTACTAGTATGGAACTTTAGCAAGATTTCATTTTCTCTTCGTGTGTGTACAGTATTACAGTCATATTGAGAAGAGAATGTACTTAATTTCCGTTCCTTGTTTCCAATAAGAACTTTTCGAAGCGAGAATGAATATTGAATAATAATAAGAAGCTGAAAATATTAAACATCTTGAAAATTTCAGTTCCCAACACACATTTTTTTCCTGCAGCATTTATTTTCTAGCATATTCCTAATCATCGTAATGCAAGACTTCTGGAAAAAGATAAGGTGTTTTTACGCCCATGTGTGCAGAAGAAGAATTCGGGCTATCGGAACACGATTTAAAAATGGAGAATAACGATCACCTCGTATCGCGTGCGAGAAAATCGAGGCAGAGTGCTGTAAAGGTTTGGAAGGGGCCTTTCGTGTAATGGTTCTCGCATTTTTGATTCGCGCCTTACGAAGGCGAAAAAGAGAGTTAAGAAGTGAAGGGTGAATGGATATGAAATATTGAGTGGCACTTCGCCATACCGCGTGCTATTTTGAAAGTATTCAAGAGCTTGTACCCCGTGCAACAGAATATCAAGTTTCTGAGAGAAGACCCAGGGTCTTCGCAGTATACCTATATTCAGGCTGATTCCTACTTATCTTTAATCAAAAACACCTGACTAGTGATTTCATTTGACTTAAAAGTCCGTTTCTTCAGATAAATATAAGGCTCTAACTGGAATCCATAAAATCCATAAAATTCCATAAAATAAACTAAGAGAAGAATTGCACAAAATGTACGCAAAGAAAATTAAATTTTTTCATGAAGAAATTATTTAATTACTTAAAGAATCTATCTCCACCATTCATCAGTTTTAACTTTCACCTACAGATGGTGAGACTAATCTTTTACATACAAGTTGGAACGTTTCGCTGATAAAACTCGAAAGCTTAGCAGATCGTTAAAATGTGCACATCACAACGCTAGAGCATCTTTTGAATTCATCACGACCCTTCTCACGACCCTTTCATTTCTGAAGTTTGGCGCTACTTTTGTCGACGACTGTCATATTTTCCATAAGCAGCAGACTTTCTCGACAATAGTACGAGTAACTTAGAGGGAAATCGTTGGGAACGAAGCGCGATTTGCTGTGATTATTAAACGAACGATGCGAGGCTGAGGGAGATTCGACGCAACCTATTCTTCTGTATTATTCGAGGATGCAAACTGCACGTACTAGCGTATGCAAACGAGTATTTTGATCGTACCTGAAAGTACTGGAAGTGAAACGTATTCGGGACAATGCCACGAATAGAAAACTTCGTTCTACTGTGACGATACCCGTCGTCTGTAAGGATAGACCACGATTCTCATTTCGCGCCATTGCGCATAGCTATTGTCTTTTCAGATTGAACAAAGAGAGCACCAGAATCGACAGCAATGCGATGAGGAGGAATCCCATCCGATACAGAGTCAGTCGAACCGCAATATGGCACAAATGCTCAATTCTTACTCACGAAACTATACGAAAGATTTGTAAGTCAAATTCTGAAGCAGATAATTTATAATTTGAAGATGCACTCATTTAAAAAACAGTGTCCGAGGGTAAGGTCAAGGTTTGAAAAATTATATTTCCAACATTCAAGCCGTATTGCACACGTGGATTCAAATTAGCCAAGAGCGTTTGATATCATTGAAAATAAATTACCCAGCAATAGCTCTTGCGATACATAAATGCCCAGGAGAAGAATTCCGAAAAGCTCGGGGCTAATTATTAGGTCGGCGTGGACGTTCCGTTCACGTTCCTTCGCGTAACGGCTGAGCTGAGGGTGGCTTGATAATGATGGTGTGCTCAGGAACCCATTGTTACCTTATTGCTTTCAGATCTGTTCAAACTATTATGTAACCAACAGGAACCATAACCTAATCACAAACTATCAAAAGTGTCAACACCAAAGAAGTACTGAAACTGAATATGCGTATGCTTTATTTTTATTTTCTTTCTACTTTTTATTTCCCATAATAACATGTTCAAATTTTTTGTTAATTACTAAGATCGAAATAAAATCGGTTTTTTTTCGGCAGAGTCATGAAAAAGTCGCCTTTAACACCATCTTTCGTTCCGTAAAGTGCACTTTATATGGCTTATCTTCTAAGAGGCTGGTTTCGGTTGACTCTTTTCTATTTCTTTCTCTTTCTTCCTTTTGTTATACATTATTCTGTAATGAGCCAGAAAAAACACTTGGAAGCCTGTTTTTGGTTTGTTAACCTATTCATGTGCTGTTTTCGTTACACGAAAATCTCCATAATGAAGTATATTTCATTTCGATTTTTATAAATATTTTAAAACAGAGACACTATACTCAAGATTTGTTCCAATCTGCGGGGTTGCCTATGAGTACCATTAAGAATTTTTTCAATTGAGGCATGAATGTTTACCTCAATTTTTCAAAAAATATGTGTTTTCGTTTAAATATTGTTCGAAGGATGTTTATCAAATTAGAAATTTTCAGAAATGTGTGATTGTTTGGATGATTACCTTTTTCTATTTGAAAAATTGAATAATCTGAATAGTTTGGTTCTAAGTCCACTTAAAATATTAAAGGCATGAATCGTTTTTCTCATTAAATATGAAAAAACTTCGATTTCCAATTAGCCGATAACATCAGAAATAAAATTGTGTTTTGAGGATTTGAGTTGATGTGAACAAGCGGATATCGAGACAAATTTCCCGTTCTTTCTGTTAATGGAGTCAATACTCCGACATATTCCATCTGCAGGCGACTAAATAAAGGATATAGAGAGAAAGATGAAAAGTGAATGATGCTGAAAATGATGCTGAATATTCTGTAATTTTTATTATAGCCTATTTCTATAATTACATGCTGAAGATAGAATTCTCAGTAGAACAAATGTACATTATATTATAATTAATATTGTTTTACATATGGACATCATATTATTTTACGTCGTGCTTTTGAAGAAGCAAATCTATCAGCAATCAAATCAATGTTGATGCCTTTAGCAACTTCATTTTCAATTCCAATGATAGCCAATCTATTAAGCTTTCATTGACTAAGAGAACTGCGTAAATAATTTTTAATACGTTTCAGAGCAGAAAAGCTACGTTCTCCTGAAACATTAGAGACAGGCACCGTGAGGAATATCTTCAAAGCTGTGTACAAATTCGGAAACGATGATATCAAATTTTTACCAACAATGATTTCTTCCAGAATAATTTTTGCGGATTTGATTGTCTTCTTTTGAATTTTATTGATGTGCAGAAGTTCTTTGAATTGAATAAATTCTTTGCCCAGTTGGTCGTCAAAATTATCTGGATAACTCTTCACCAATGCTAGTGCTGCTTTTTCCTTTTTTTTTTCTTTTCGATTTATCTTCATCTTCCCAATATTGCTGAGTCATGTTTGGGACTGCGTCATAAAATTTGAGAAAACGATTCTTGCACATAGTCTGTAAATATTTTTCTGATGATGTGTACGAGTTAGCAGCAGTTTTAATATCAAGGTCAATGGATTGCAATAACTTATTTGTAGGATTGATCCTTTCCAATTTTCGTGTTCAAAGAAGAATCGTGAAAACTACTTGATTCTTGCTGAACTTTTTATATAGAGCTAATGAGTTAGTGACCGGCGATGTTTCGTTTCTAAATTATCAGTCTCATTTGATGTAGTTTCATCCATATCGATGCTGCTAACTGTCTCAGAATTCTCCATTCCAAGTTCATTTTCTTCAATTTCCAAATCGGTTGCTTGATTTTCAGTCGACTCCGATTCTTGGTTGTTTTTTTCAAAGCTTTTAGGAGTCGAATCAGCAGCTGAAAACAATGCGTCATTCATTCTTGTCCATCGACTCGGACTGGAACTGGAAAAATTGTACAGTTTTTGTAAAGCAGAAGAGTAATCGACTGCAGCAGCACAAGAGCCCACAAGATTCAAAGAATGACTTGTGCATGGAACATATATAGCAAGATCACTGTGATCCTTTATTCATGTTTGCAGACCAGAGTAGATGCTAGACATATTGGAAGTATTGTCGTAGCATTGTCCTCGACATTTTTTTATATCCAAATCCCAGTTTTCAAGTTGTATCATAATAGCTTCTTCCAGAGATACAGCTTTGTGGCTAAAAATAGGTACAAACGCCAGAAATCAGTCAACAGGCTGTCCAAAAGGATTAACATATTTGACGACAATACTCAGTTGGTCTATGTGTGATACCATATATCTGGAGTCGAATCAATGATCATTGAATAATATTGGGCCTCTTTGACTTCTTGAGTGATTTCTTCTTGTACTGCAGATCCTATGAGTTTTATGATTTCATCACATGTGAAGGCAGATAGGTATGAAGTATTGCCTTTTCCTCGATTTCCATACTTGTTGATATGTTGAGCTAGAAAATCATCAAACTCGGCAATCAACTGCCATTATGAACTGAACCAAATTGTTGGTTCGATCCTTGAAATGCCAAGCCACGTGATGCCAAAAACTTTACGACTGCAATCAATCGACTGAAAACATTTCGCTAGTAAATTTTTTCTTGATCGTACTGCTCGCTGAGCTCTTTATCCATCGATGATCCATCTTTTGTACTAATCAAAGCAAGTAAATTTTTTCTATGCTTTTGACTTTTTTCATGGCCTGCCAAAGCTACATCAGCATGTTTCCAATCGTTAAATCCATCGTGAGATAATTGTGTTGAGGTTTTCGAGAAAAATCGGCAAGGAATGCAATGAACTTTTCCAGTAGATTGTGAATAGAGTAACCAACTTCGCTGCACTTTTTGACCATTGGGGAGTTCAAAAAAAAAAGTGCTTTTTACTTTAATATCTTGCATGATCATGTGGACCACTATAAAGCCGTTTTGAATTTGAAAAACTAACGTCTAAATCTTGTTTTGGCGGATTCTGTGCAATTGAATTAATCGTGGAGTCATTCATCACCCACAAAGCTGGAGTCGTCATATCTGAACTTACACCAGACAAATCAGTTCCTTCATTTTTTCGCAACTGTATCGAAGGATTAATAATATGAAATGGCTTTTGTGACGATTTGCCGGACAAGTCGACTAGGGCATTGTCTGCTTCCAAATTATCGTCCAAAAGATCGTTTGATTTACCAGTGGATTCATTTTTGGCATTGTCTGATATGTTTGAACCTTCATTTTCAGGTTGCTGAGAAAAAAATAAAGTTATCTTCGAATTGAACAGTAAATTTTGCGCATCTTTTGTTTTTTTTTGTTCACGAAGTTTAGTAAAAAAAACTTGTCAATATTTACAGAAACACTGATGAATTCCTATAGAATATGATAAACCACTCACATATTTTTTTACAATATGTCTAAATATTTATGGAAAATCAACGACCAACAAAGGCTTTTTGAATTCAATGTATCCGGAAAAAACATTACACTATTATCCAGTTGTTGATGGTCAAATTGCAGACATAACCTGCACGAATGAAAATGTCATTAAAAACATTTTTCGAAAATAAGCAGTAACTCAATGCCTAACACAGTATCTTACCGCAGCAAAGAACAGTACTCATTTTTTTCCTGATAGTTTTCCTGTTCATACATAGTACACATCATTCCTTATAAATGTTTACACGAAAAATTTCCTGACAAAGTCTGTGTGCTTAGTGTTTCTTACAGTTTCTCATTATTATATCGATTGGGGATTTCTCTCGATTAATCAAGTATCGATTCCGTAGAGTTAAGCGCGGTAAGTATTGAATTAGCAATTAGATGCTAAGTTTAACACTTTTTTCGACAAGAATACAAAACTGTGAAAGCCTTTTTGACTTAGCAAGAATTAATAAAAAAATGTTCTTTTTTGACGGATATTGTCTCCTCTACACAATCGGCAGTTTTTGAAAAAATGCTTTGAAAATTTGCCGCTCCCCAAAAATTTGCCACCCTGGGCAGTCACCCCTATTGCCCCTGCGGTAAAAATGGCTCTAACTTGAACGCAACGAACGTTTCGAGGAGTCTCATATTTCATCTCTGGAACTGTTTCTGTTAAAAGCTTAAACTCAAGGAACCCGGGTGCTTATTTCACCCAATCGGAAATTCGTTTATGGCGAAATGGAGCTTTCGACTTCTTCTCGAGTCCCTCAGGAAGGTATAAAGGCCCTATTAACTTCAATTACGTGGTCGAAGTACTGGTTCATTGTTCGCGGCGTTCTACTGAGAGAACTCGAGCGCCAGGGATGCATATAATCGCAAATACCACCCTCATCCCAAGCCACCTTCCGTCTTGTTTCCCCCTTAGACCTACCGCCTGTAAATACCATGCGTACGTGAATCCCACATACCAACTCCTACACACGACCGAGTAACATGAAAGCTCGGTCCTCACGGTGCCATTAGCGCTCTAATCTTAATGGAGAAGGGTCGTGCATAGCGCAGCAAAAGAAAAAGCTGGGGCTCCACGGGATAGAATGCGTTTTAGCCACCATCGAGATGCTTTTTCTTTTCGTTTTCAGTCTTTCGACGCTCAAGCATAGACCCTACGTATGTAGTCATGAGGCGAATCCTTTTTTTACTTAAGTACCTTGAATCCAGAAGGGGCTCGATTAAAAGGAATAGCGACATTTCAGTGTTTTAAAAAGTGAGGGGAGGAGTTTTTTTGGTATTAGAAAAGGATATTATAGGAAAATTACTGGATTTCAGAACGAATCAGGGCTAGTGACCAATCTCTCTAGCAATCACCCTTGGTGGAGAGACTCGCAGTGTCCCCGAGTAAAAAAAAAGTCCCATTGGGATCCCGCATAAAGTCCCGCTAAAGTACTAGATATGAGACAAATCAGCACTTAAGTACCAACTTTCCTGAAAACATTTTAAAAGTCCAAATAGGGACAAAAGTACCAGAAGTTCTAAATATGTGTCGTTTTATCAGAACATTTTTAGGACTAAGGTACCGGAAAATTTCAATTGAAATTATATTTTTGAGGAGAATTTTTTTGGGACAAAAGTAACGAAAAGTCCCACAAATTTTTTTTTTAAGCAGGACTTTCTTAGAACTAAAGTTCCAAACATGTCCCACTTCGTTTTCTTTGAGTAGGACTTTTTTAGGATAAAAGGACCGAAAAAATTCAACTTGAATTTTTTTGAAAGGGATTAGTTCAGGACAAAAGTCCTAAAAATGTCCTGCTCAAAGGAAAAATTAACTGGGACTTTTTCGGTACCTTATTTCTAAGAAATTCCTGCTTTAAAAAAAATTATGTGAGACTTTACCGGTACTTTTGTCCTGAACTAAGCTTTCTCAAAAAAATTACACTTGAATTTTTCCAGTCATCTCATCCTTAAAAAATCCTGCTCAAAAAATGTGAAGTGGGACATGTTTGGTACTTTAGTTCTAGAGAAGTCCTCCTTAGAGAAAAATCATGTGGGACTTTTCCGGTACTTTTGTCCTGAACAAATCCTCCTAAAAAAATGTAGGTTGAACTTTTCCGGTCCTTTGTCCCAAGAAAGTCCTGCTGAAAAAAAATTAAGTGGGACATTTTTAGTCCTTTAGTTCTAAAAAAGTCCTGGTTTCCACAATTTTTTTTTTTTTAAGCAGGACTTTTCTAGAACTGAAGTATCAAACATGTCCCACTTAATTTTTTCGAGCAGGACTTTCTTAGGTTAAAAGGACCGGAAAAGTTCTACTTACATTTTTTTAGGAGGATTTGTTTAGGACAAAAGTACCGAAAAAGTCGAAAAAGTACCGAAAAAAGAAAAAAAAAGTATCGGAAAAAGAAAAAGAAAAATAATTTTTTTCAAGCAGAATTCACTCAGAACTAAAGTACTAAAAATGTCCCACTTACTTTTTCTGAGCAGGACTTTTTTAGGACAAAAGTACCAGAAAAGTTACACACCATTATTTTTCAAGTGGGTCTTCTTCAGGACTAAAGTCCCGGAAAAGTTCCACTCATTTTTTTTTCCAAAATTTTTAAAGTTGTAAATAATATATAGGACAAAAGGACTTGGAAAGATCCATTTTTTTCGAAATTTGTACAAGTGCTGATGGGATTTATATCCCAAACAAATACTGCTAACATAGAACTGAAGTGACAAAAATGTTCTAAATATGGGTCGTTTTACCAGAAAATTTTTAGGAATAAAGTACCGGAAAAGTCCCACAATTGCTTTTTAAGTAGGACTTTTTCAGAACTAGTGTACCAAACATGTCCTACTTAATTTTGTTGAGCAGGACTTTCTTAGGACAAAAGTACCAGAAAAGTCACACATCATTTTTTTTCAAGTGGGTCTTCTTTAGGACCAAAGTCCCGGAGAAGTTCCACTCATTTTTTTTTCTAAAATCTTACAAGTCCTAAATAATTTATAGGACAAAAGTACTTGGAAAGATCCATTTTTTTTTTGGAAATTTGTGCAAGTGCTGATGGGATTTATGTCCCAAAAAAATACTGCTCAAATAGAACTGATGTTCAACAAAAGTTCTAAATATGTCCCGTTTTACTAGAACATTTCCAGGACTAAAGTACCGGAATAGTTCCACTTCTTTTTTTTCAAATTTACAAGTCCTAAATAATTTTTGGGACAAAAGTACCAAAAAAGATCCATTTTTTTCAAAATTTGTACAAGCGCCGATGGAATTTATGTCTCACAAAAATACTGTTCACACAGAACTAGAGTGACAAAAAAGTTCTAAATATGGGTCGTTTTACCAGAACATTTTTAGGGCCAAAGTACCGGAAAATTCCCATTGAAATTATATTTTTGAGCAGAATTTTCTGAGGACAAGAGTACCGGAAAAGTTCCACAATTTTTTTTTTAAGCAGGATTTCTTAGAACTAAAGTACCAAACATGTCCGACTTAATTTTTTTTCAGCAGGACTTTCTTAGGATAAAAGGACCGGAAAAGTTCTACTTACATTTTTTTTGAGGAGGATTTGTTTAGGACAAAAGTCCTAAAAATGTCCTGCTCAAAGAAAAAATTAAGTGGGACTTTTTCGGTACCTTAGTTCTAAGAAATTCCCGCTTCAAAAAAAATTATGTGAGACTTTTCCGGTGCTTTTGTCCTGAACTAAGCTTTCTCAAAAAAATGTCACTTGAAATTTTCCAGTCCTTTCATCCTTTAAAAGTCCTGCTCAAAAAATATGAAGTGGGACATGTTTGATACTTTAGTTCTAAAAAAGTCCTGGTTCAAAAGAAAATTATGCGGGACTTTTCCGGTACTTTTGTCCTAAACAAATCCTTCTAAAAAGATGTAGGTTGAACTTTTTCGGTCCTTTTGTACCAAGAAAGTCCTGCTGAAAAAAAATTAAGTGGGACATTTTTAGTACTTTAGTTCTAAAAAAGTCCTGGTTCAAAAAACAATTATGCGGGACTTCTCCGGTACTTTTGTCCTAAACAAATTCTCCTAAAAAATATAATTTCAATTCTTTATTTTCCGGTACTTGAGTCCTAAAAATGTTCTGGCAAGACGGGACATATTTAGAACTTTTTTGAGCTAGTGACCAATCTCTCTAACCATCACCCTAGGTGGAGAGAGTCGCAGTGTCCCTAAGTAAAAAAAAAGTCCCATTGGGATCCCATTGGGATCCCGCATGAAGTCCCGCTAAAGTACTAGATATGAGACAAATCAGCACTTAAGTACCAACTTTCCTTAAAACTTTTTAAAAGTCCAAATAGGGACTAGATCAGAAAAATGGGCGTCGATCTGTAACATTATACCAGAAGCCAAGAGGGTTTTCGCCGGAATAGGAGTTGTATTGATAATATCTTCACTTCGGCCGCTGTTTTATAAATATATCTACAGAAAAAAAGATAGGCACTTCTATGCTATAGTAGTTGATTTTTCACGGGCATTTCCATCGTTCAACTATATCCTTACTTGAACAAGACTTTATGACTTAGTTGTTAGCTCGAAAATTATTAGAATTCTGAAAAGTTTGTATAAGAGAGCTTCAACCCATGTGCAAGTGGGGGATGAGCTCTCAGAATACCACCTTGATCAAAAAGTTTTAGGACTCGTCACCGACTTTGCATCAATGAGTTTGCATTAAATTTTGTGTTAAAAATGAATTTAACGGTGCGCAGACTTTGGAAATGTTGGAGAAGTGTTTTGGCAACGATACTCTAACGAGATCGAACGTTTTTCGCTGGCACGAACGCTTCAGAAGTGGTCGTGAGTCGGTCGAGGA
>JAUMHM010000085.1:28687212-28711026 GCA_032362435.1 Melikaiella ostensackeni
TCTTCTTTACAATTTTATATACTTTGGGTCAATAAAAAACGATGTCTTTCAAAAAACCAGCAAAGATGTCATTTAATGATGATAACTATGTTCGGTACTGGCTTCCAGTACTACAACAGTGCTGACGGACAGTACTGGCAGTCAGTACTGGCGCAGTACTAGACATAAAGATTAGACAGAGTTAAGCCGACGCTTGTCTCAATTTATCACAAGAAGAGGCCCGCGTAAGATGTGTGGACTATAATATCGCTTAAAGGATAGATTAGCTTTATTTTTAGTATTAATTTCTATACAGTTATTACGAAGGCAACAAAAATGACGGTGGCTGTGAGTACAGAATTTATGAAAACTAGATTAAAATTTACGTCTTACATTGGAAATACTAATACGAAATTCCACAAAGAATCTTCAGGAATCTCTTACACTATCCTGACATGGCTGTTGCTGAGAGATGCTCCTTTTTTCCACCTTCTCTATCAGAAGCTTCAAAGAACCCAGTTTGTTCCAACAGACTAGATGGAGGTTATGTTAATTTTTAGGGGCCATCAGTGAATAAGAAATTGCACCGATGTATAACTTTCGTCAAAGATTTAGAGGAATAATCAAAAACATACTTATAGATTCTACTCTTATTAACACGTTTCCGTATAAAGTCCAACTAATTTTCACGGATTTCACTCATAAAATTCAGCTCGGCTCTCTAGACATTGGTATCCATTTCATCTACCATTCTACGGGCGACCCATTTGCGGCCTACGCGTTTCGATGCTATGTGTTATTATTAAAAATAAAAAGCTGTAATGACTTTTTGAAATGAAAAATCGTCCTAGGTGCAAAATCATCCAAAATTTTTTTTACTTTGTCGAATTAGACATATTTTTCTATGATACGAAAATCAGGGTAATTTTTTTATGCACAGTTTTTGGTATTATAAATGCTAATAAAAAATCACAATCAAAAAATATAATTTTTGTTTCAGTAAGAATTTTTTTATAGTTAGAAAAAATAATATATTTTAGGATTCGATAAAAACTTTATTAAAATTAAAAAAATTAGTATTATGTATAACATATGTCCATAGTTTGCATTGTGGAAGAAAACCATAATTCCCTTCAAATCGTCCAGTTCAAACTATAAAGGCATGTTATACATAATACTAACATTTAAAAAAATTTTTAATCAATATTAGCCGAATCTTCAAAAATGTCATTTATGCTAATTTTCATAAAACTGTCACTCAAACATGAACTATATTTTTTAATTTTAGGCGAGAATTAAAAGAGTCTGATGTCTTTCACAGGTTTTTCAAAATGTAAAAGGGAGCGAAATGTTAATCAATATCAAACACATAGAAACTTTCTTCGAACGCTAAATTAAAAGTTTTCAGCAGAGAAAACATTACTTATTACTTGTTCTTTGCGAAAAAAATCACATAAATTGATTTAAAAAAAAACAAACAAATATCCAGTTCTTTTGAAAGGACGCTGAACGATTCGTTGCATATTCGGTAAAAAATACTTAGGAGGCAACCCCGAAACATAATTTCTAGGGAACAAACTTTAGCCTGCTCCTTTGAGTGAAACTTGGTTCAGAGCAGGCGTGCTTAATTAAATACCCACATTGCCGTTATTTCTTTATTTTTTGTCGAACTCATGTCCCCACTAAGTGCATATCGTTTAGTATATTATAGTTTATAATAGTTTTAGAATATTGTCTAATAATATAAGTATAATAATAATAATAATAATAATAAATATAATAATAATATTCCATGTACTTTTACCGAGGTTCTGGTGGTTCGGATTCCACCTTAAGCTGTAGGTCCCCCCATTATGCACTTGGCTGCAACCCAGCCCGTGCATGGTGGGGTAAAAATTATAGCAGACTACCCAATATGTCTAATTATGCATATGACTCTCATCATATCACTTGATTGCATTACCAAAATGCGTCCGTGACTGATGATATAAACCGGAATAGCCCCGTGCTATATATTCAATTTGGTACAAATATCCAACTAAAAAAAAAATTGCCTTCGGCATACTGGGCTGTAACCATCTTAAGTCTGAGATATAATTTTTATATTATTATTATTATTATTATTATTATTATTATTATTATTATATTATATATATATTATATTATATTATTATTATGTTTAACTTTGGGTTTCCGAGATGAAGTTAAACATAATAATAATAGTTATAATAATTTATCCATCTCATTATCCGTTACATTAAAAACAAATATTGATGGAACTGAGAAATCCCCCAGAAACTTAAATGTTTTAAGCCGTACTTTTTGTGAATATTGCCAAGTATCATCAACAAAATATTGCATAAAATTGGTAGTTTTTCTATGAATATACTGTTCTGAATAATTACGCTAAATAACGAGTTAATAACTATTGTTAAAAATTATTTCACTGAAGCAAATTTAGGTGCCTGAAGCTGGAATTACCACAGCGTCCTACTAACATGGGCAACATGCAATAATTTTGTGCTAATCAATGCCGCGAAAGAAATTTTGTGTCCTGTAATTATTGTTCAAAAACGTGTATAGCATAGTCAAATGAGTACTTTTGCTGAAATTTGAAGTCACCAGGAATTTTTTTGGCCCAAAACGTTCAAGTAGACGTACTGTTAAAGCTCAGAAGCTCGCGAGCATATTGAAGTGGGGGCTCTCTTTTTATGAACATATAACTGAAAATTGCAAACATTTTTGACACGTTGGGCCTTCGAAAAGGCCCTCAGCGAATCTTTTATGACTAATAGTTACACTTGAAGTGAGTCTTTCCAAAAACTGTATGAGAATGGCGACTCTTATATGCCTGCAGAGTGGAAACGAAAAAGTGATTTCAAAGCAATTGGGAAAAAACAACTGTGACACATGCGCTGTTCGCGGTTTGACGATACGTAGTTTCTGATTGGACGATTTCGCTTTATTCTCGCCTGTGGGAAGGAAAGTAGCTCTTGCGGGAATAAATAAAAAAAACTTGACCTCGTCTCGAGCCTATGTTCTCAAATTATTTTTAACCTTGTCAATTCTCGTCGTTATAAGTTTCCCTCCTCTGTAAATTCTAGTTCTATTAATAAACCTCCTATTTTATTCAAATATATTTTTCAACCAACTCATTCAACAAAAAACAAACTACTTACGTCGGTCATACTGAAAATAGAGAAAACTTCAATGGAAAAATAAATTTAATATTTAGAGCTGCTATGATAATATGTGAAACGTTTTTGAATTTTCTTTTACGAAATAATATCACCTCTTGAAAAAAGGGTGGAAAAAGTAGAGTTCAATCATTCCCATAGGTTTTTATAAACCGTTATATGAAGAGAGTCATAAGCTGCTTTGCGGTGAACACTTAGTAGAAACTAATAATAATTACATTCTCCTGAAAAAATTCAACATTTCACGGTTGGTCAAAATTATTGGAGAGAGATCGAAAAAATATAAAAATGATATTCAAAATCTCCTTTAATTGTTAAAAGGAATTTATTTGAACAAATACTTCAGCGAATCAGCTTCTTATCTACCCGTGGACCTTGATAGATTAAAAAATTGATTATATTTCTATAAATTTTTCGTACAATTTCAAATTATGACAATTTTTTCATGACTATAATTGCGCTTCGCGCTCAATTTTTCATATGCTTTGACAATGTTGTACCCTTAGATCTCAACACTACTGTGTGTTTGCAAAAAGCAAATTTTCGGACCCAACAATGCAAATTTGGCGATTCGCTTGCGTATTTTGTTTGCAATAATCACAAATATTTATTTTCTTACAATTTTTTCTTTTATTGAAGTTTTTTGTTTTCTGCTCTCGTCTTCGCTGATGAAGTACAACATATATATATGTAGGAAGGTAACGAAAGAATTCAGAACACATTACGTTGCTTGATATTAACATCGTGTTCTTTCAGGTAAAGATGAGTTTCTTCTGTTTATCAACAAACATGTCATGATAAATTTTAAATGTGATAAGGTGTTGTTGATATACTAAGTAATGCTCTTTTTCATGATCTTCAAATTATTAGAAACAAAAACCATATGCAATACATTTCACTCATCGACACAATGTTAAATGATGATATTGAATAATGTATTTTAATTTAATGTAATCAAAGCTGATTAATATAGTCGGGAAAGAGATAATAAAACACCAACTGCGACAGAGGATCAAAAAATCAAAGTTTCAAGGTATGTCATGAAACTCTGTTTCTTCCTGATAACTCGAGCGATAAAGGCAAATCCTACACAAAAAGTACTTCTAAGCTTTTTTATACATCAATAAATTTAATTACGAAGAGACGAAAGCCTTTCATTTAATGGAAGACCTTTGGTTCTTTTTATAGACATAATGGCATTTTCTTCTCACAGAAAAATAGACCTAGAGCATGTGTCAGAATTACGACGTTAACTTTGGAAAAATCCATGTTTATATCTTCGGATGAAATATGTTTTCGATTTTTTCCATAATTATTTTAAAGTGTGGGGTTGCAATTTACAAGAGTGCCTGCCAGATGGTAGAAGACCGACTCACTCGCAAATATTATATAAAACTATTATATATACTAACTAAATATTATATAAACTGAATTCGAGGTGAATTCAGAAAAATTTTAATGAATTCAAGGTAAATGTAAAGAATGAAAATATTTTGTCCAATACAGTTTTAATAGGAATTTTCATCGGGATTTTTATCGTGAAAATTTTTTGAAGAAATTAATAGTGAACCATCGTTAAAATAAAATTTCACTTTTTTTTGAACATTCGATATTATTTTTCTTTTCGCCTGAAGCAAAGGAACTCTACAATTGGGGAGTAGGCCAATAATATTCACGTTATAAAAACAAACATTAAAATAATACGATTTCAATGAATGGTAGTTCATTTTCTCGGGAAATAAACTCTCTACAATTCGACCTCAATTAATTTTTATTAGTATATGAATTATAATTGAATAGATATCTATTTTCATAATCTTTTATTCGAAGATTTGTTTCTCAACTATTGAAGTCATTGGAGAACTTTTTATCAAATTGAATAAGTTCAAGTTGTGGAGAATCCGTTTCTCACGTGTTGAATCTTTTTCATGGAAAATCATTTTTTCTCCACTACGCCAGTTTTTTCTCCACTCAGCCAGATCATCAATAATATTATCGAAATTATTAAAAATTCTGTTGAACATTTTTACACAAGACCTGCTTCTTTGTGCCAATAAAATTATGGTAAGCATCACAGAAAATAATTTTTTCCTTATATAATTATTAGTACTACTTTTGAGAGTGAAAAAAATTCTCTAGAGAAGATTGAAAAACTATTTATTTTTTAATAATATTGAATCATTTAAAAAATTAATATCATTAATTATTAATAAGTAGATTAAACTCGTACATATGTTTGGCCTTGGATAGTAAAAATGACCTCGTGAAAGTTAACATGTGTGCTAGTTTTAGAAAACTAGCCTTAATTTTTTTAAACTAACCCTGAGAACGATATGTTGTTTCTTTCTTTTTTTCACTCAATTTCTAATAAGAAAAGGTCAAGGATGACTTCAGAGATATTGCATAAATATTTAGTAGCGACTTTAACCATTTAAAGACAGTTGGAGGTCCAGTTTTTGGCCTTCAAACCACCCTTGATAAAGAAATTGTAAAATGCCGTCTCTTTGCGTAAAGTTAGTAACTGTTGTATAAGACTGTTATAAAATAAGTGTGGGACTCATTAAAAAGTATTATCACCTAATATAATTAATGAAAACAACCTTTTGTGAAGAATCAAAGCTTTTCTTTTGTCTTTTTTTTAACAGACGGCGGTTATTGCGTCTCAAGGGTAGTTCCCTAGTTTGCATGAGGTGATATTACATTTTATTAAATTCTAGCCTCATTTTCTGACATCCTAGTGAAATGGCTTCAAACTTTTCTCTAGAAGACGGCATTTTACCATTCTTTTATCAAGGGTTGTTTGAGGGTACAGTCACAATCAGAAGTACGCACAACACAAGGCTACATTTTTTACTATTTTTCTATTCCTTTACAATAACGAGTGGTTTCCTGTAGTCGCACTGAATCCGAATGTAGCACCGAAAAATTCCATTACATCAGGATGTTGCAAAAATGGGGTTAAAATCCCTAAGAAAGGCTTTTCTGGCCATTTTTAAAAAATCGTAGGGGATTAACTCAACTTGCTGGAACCTTCAAGAAGGCCTCAAGTCAAATGACATTCCTTGTACCTTAATGTTGTTATAACATTAGTTATTAATGTAATAATTATGTCTTAAGTACTGTCACTGTTCGGTTCGCGTAGAAATGCTTGTGTATTTGCATTACCGTAAAGTACATCGGTGAACAGAGTACTCGAAACGAACAGTAACAGAACTTAGACATAATTTTTCACGTTAAGCCCAGAAAGGGATTTCGCCTAATTTTATGATAATAATAATAATAATAATAATAATAATAATAATAATAATAATAATAATAATAACCCTACCGAAGGTGTTCTCGCGTTGTCGTCGTGGTTGTTCTTGAGCTTTCCTCACATGACTTAGATGGCTACGTTGGCGGTAGTATTATTAATGACAGGGTTTTCCATGCCAGACAGGCAGAGAACGAAAAGAGAAGGAATCAAGAAGAGCACCAGAAACCAAGCAATATAATGGGGGGTATAAAAGAAATATATGGTCGTTGGTCGCTGCACGAGGAACGTCGGTGCCCCCCTGGTGCCACGGCTGGGGTGGATAGCATGCAGGCCGGTGGTGGTGACCTGTGTGTTGGACAGGCGGATCTCACCGGGATATCCGGAATGGCTACTGTCCGGCCAGAGCATCAGGAAAAAGTGGTAAGCAGCAGGACAACAGCTGCGCCTGCGGAAGATGTTTCGTTTGGGAAACCCCAACCGAAACCACTTCCACAGGGATGCCACGGCTGCGCATCAATTTTCAGACCCATCAAGATGAGTACTTGATGCGCTGCCAATTTCAGCATGGGATGGGAGCGACCACCACTGCACTTGACGGAATGGTCCTTCACTAAAGATTTGCAGCGATGTTCCCTGCAATAGCAACAGTAACTGAAGACGACTTAGTGCAACGCAAGCGTCAAATAATAGACGAGAACCTCTTCTCTAGAAGAACTATCAACCGGATAAGATTGGAGGTTCTGACTGCATTCCACCAGCGACTCTAGGGTGTGCAGACGAAAGAGAGGATCAAGTGGACGTCGGAGATAAATGCAGACGTAATCAGATGTCACGTTCGTGCAAAGGCGAGGGGGAACACGTGCAGAGCAAACAACATCGTCTTTTCGTGAGTATGCATCCCGATCTGGCGCACAGAGTGACTAAACAACATCTTGCTGATCAATTAACATCCATCAAGAGGCTCCACCTCATATCTGAGTTCGAAATGAAAAACACCGGAAAACAGGTGCAACAACTACTAGCATATCCTATAATGCACCAGGCGAGTGCAGTGGGAGGGAAGGTTCATATGCCCGTGAAACGAGACGTTATAGATAAGCGGGAGCCGGACCCGGGGGATGTAGCGGAGCAACTATCTCATGGGTGACAGTTCTTAGGGCTGCAGCCGCCGGACCCTACTCCTGCTCCTGTTGGACTCATTGAAGAGTTTGATGAGGAAAGCTTACGTCTCGTGGTGTGTTTCCTAATACCATCCTAGAGTTTGCACATCTAGAGCCATCTATGAGAAACAGTCTGAAAAATTTGGAGTCAACAGAGACCTTCTCCGGCTAGCTGGCATGCTAAACACCGAGATACTGCCTCTACGAACCTGGACGAAGTGATTGACTATCTTAAACAGAGACTCGTGGTCCTGTCAGCGTGACTGCAACGATTTGGGAGTGCGACCGCGAAAAGGAATGACAATAGGATCTTCTCGACAGACGAAAAACGTTTCTATCGAAGACTTGCAGATGGCGAAAACAAGACTCCAAATCATTGTAAACAACCTAGGGCCGAGGAAATGGCCAGATATTTGTTCGTAGCCGAGGAGGCATATGCATAGGGCAGCGTCAAGACTGGCTTTTGCAATCTAAAACATTCATAATTGTTTAACCATTAATCGAATTGAACTCAAACTTGCCAGAAAACTTCTTTGAACCATGGTCAACAACTTTCTCGTTGGGAGTTTCCTGTTACTTAAAAGTGCCTAGATAAAAGAAGCGCTTAAAGGTTGAAATTCATGATTTTTGCAAAGTCTCAGAAAAAAATTAACAACTTTTTCGTTTATTGAAATAGCTACGTTTTTCTCCTTGAGTAGGTCAAGAAGACTTAAGCACGCAACTTAGTATCAATTAAATAAAAAAATTGTGTGCGTTTCATAAGTAAGATGAATTCCCTAATGAATGGCGCCAAAATGAACATATTACAGTAATATACATTTGATTGGCTTATTTACAATGTTAGTAAAAAACCTAAATCTGACTTCCAAATTCGTTCTTCTGTTGATTTTATAGAAATTATAATCCTACACAAATTAATCCTAAAAGTAGAAATTTATTTTACAAAAACCATGTACGTAGATCAGAAATTCATACTACTTTTAACAGTTTTAATACGTCAATCGATATTTTCAAGTTCAAAACCTTTAGGCCGATTATATATTAATGCATCCTCTCCTTGAAACAAAAGAAAATCTATTGTATATTTATAGTTGAAAGAAATTTCGTAAGATATGTTTCTTTCTATCCAAAAAATATTTCTACGGATGTGTTGAAGATCATGTGTTCAAATATTATTTGATTCAACTATTATTTTTCTTATAGTATTTATAATTCTATAAGACAAAGTTTGCTTTGTTTTTATCAATTTCTGTTCTAAAAAATTGATTTGAAAATATAAGCAGTAACCGTATAAACTAAAGTGAAGGCAGAACTCGTAAACAAAAGCTTATCTATGCTTCATCACGCCGTTAGGATATCCCTGTTAACATAAATCTTGGCCATTTGAAGTCGGAATTGGATTTGTGCAAGCTTGTCGCTCTGTTTTCACGTCAACGATTTTCTTGTCCCATCCAATGGACCATTCTGCCGTGATAAGGAAGGAATTAAGTAAGTATAAATGTGTCCTAACTGAGATAATCAAGAAAAATTTTTTGTCTCAAGATTACTATCGATTACTACGCACAGAGCCAAGTATAGAGAATAGGGTAGAGGAGGAATCAATTCGAAGCACAGTTCGTGTATTTTTGCCATTGCGATTGCGAAGGTGTGAGCCAGTGCGTTGTCGCGATAAAACAGCACTTTCTTGTGCTCTAGTCATGGTTATTTTTTTGTAGCTCGGCCCTCAAATGGTCTAATAATGATGCATAGTACGTTCCTGTTATATTCTTCCCCTTTCCCGAGTAATCAATGAGGATAATTCCTTGGGAATCCCAAAATACTGCGGCCATCACCTTCCCAGCTGACGAAAGAGTCTTTGCCTTCTTTGGCGCGCCTTCACCAGGCAGTACCCACTGGTTTGACTGCTGCTTTGTCTCGAGCGTATAGTGATCGGGAGTCAGCAATTGCGGCACCCATCTCGCACACACCTTCTTAGCCTCCAGTTTCTCGTGCAAGATGTTATAAAATCGTTCAGTGAAGAAGCCTACAGCATAAGAAATCTCACGGACCGTGATCCAGCGATCGTCCATAATGAAATGATGGATTTTTTCCACCATATTCGATGTGGTGACCTTAATTGAGCGTCCGGAGCGCTCTTCATCTCAAGTTGTGGTTCGGCCACATTTAAATTCGTTTATCCAGAAATAAACGGTTTTCAGCGAAGAAGCAGACTCCCCGTGAACTTCATCAAACTCGGCTTTGATTTGCGCGGCCATCCAATTTTTTAAACAAAAATATTTTATCGCTGCATGGAACTCCTCTCTCTTCATTTCTTTGAAAATTACTGACACTCTCACTCCAAACATATGCCAAACGCAAACGAAGCACCAGTTTTTGCTGAAGCTTGGTAGAGATTAGTTTGAAGAGCGCAATTTCTCAACCGTATACCACAAAGTTCATTTTGGCGCCATCTAGTGGGAAATGAAGATATAAGACCTTAAGCAAGTCGCATTCGCATTTCGGTCAGAATTAAGGATGGACAGACCATAAATTGAAAAAAAATACTTTAAAAAAATGCATGCGAATTCTCTACTTTTTCAAAATTTCATTTTTGCATGCAAATGGGACTAAATTCTCAGCAGTCATTAAATTTCATCCAATTGAAAATAATTTCTCAATACTCATGGGGATTGATTTTACAAGAAACCTATATGGAAACCCTTTTTTTAATTTAGTTAGGTTCGCATTTACTCACCCATTTAACGCAAGATGTGGCAAGAAGGTCAATTTGCAGATTTTTTTATCTTTTCAGCAACGTAAGCTAAGTATTAAAAAAACGTCCTATATACATAAAGAGCATTTGATCGAAAGATAATTTTTCCATGAAGTAATCTGATTTTTCAATTGTTCGAACGAAAATTTAAAAAAACTCATTCATATCCGTGAACATCTCTGGATGTAATTACATTCCTAAATTTCAGTGCACAATTTTTGAGGTATTCTTGTTCATAGAGTAATGTCAGCGATTAAATGGAAAATGATTATACTTCAGTAATAAGAGAATTATTTTCGTCCTACATTATCTCCTTCGAAGCTTTAACATATTTAGGAATAATCTGACGTATTTTCGTAATAGTCATCAGTAAATAAGTCGTTTTTACTGCTTTTTAATTCAGCCGAGTGTTCATTGGGTTCATTATTATGTGAATGGTCTGTATTCTGTCAGTGTTCCTGCATGAATTAAGATATTTTATAATACTTGGCAGTCTAGCTTGCAGAGATTTGAAAAAATCTATAAAATTGCCCTTTTTGCAGCAGTTAGCGTTCAATGAATACGTAAAAACAAGACTTAGTTTCAAAAAACGGCCTCAACAGATCTCTTTTAAATTCCTGATTTACCCCATTGCGTATGGGAACCAAAACACATTAATAACTCTCTAATCAGAAAAAAGATTCATAAAAGATGTTTGCAACAAATATATGGACAACATGACTTCTTAGTAGATTTTGCAAGAAGTTTAATCAAATCAACTGACCTTCTCTATACTTCACCTAATTTCCAATCAATTTTAAGCGTTTCAAAATTTGCGATGCGACTTTTATGAAATGCACATATAGGATTTCATATTTTTCTATTTAGAACAATAATTAATCATTTGAGAGTAAGAAACCATTTTTGTATCTATACCAAGTTTTTCAACTCTGATTGGAAAACATATTTCACTCCATATGATCGCACGGAGGTATGGTGGTACTCTTATAGAATCCGCCCTCAAGAGTTGATTTTTTTCTATTTGGAATTAGAATTAATCATGTTGGAGTGAAAAACCATTTTTAGATTCATAATGAGTTTCTGTACCTCTGATTGGAAAACGTATTTCACTCAATATGTTGGCACGGAAGTATGATGGTACTTTTATAGAATCAGTATGTCGGAGTTGATTTTTTTCTATTCATAATAAAAATTAATTATGTCAGGGTAAAAGACCATTTTTAGATCCATACAGAGTTTTTTCAACTCCGATTGGAAAACATATTTCACTCTACATGATGGTGCGGATTTCTCTTCGCCGTAATATGAAATCTAGGCTTAAAGCTTGTACCTCTAACTTTTATTTTGTAATTGGCGAGTTATATCAATATTAAAAAAAAATTCATATATTATACTCACCAACAGAGTTAAGAAAACCCGCGAAGGGTAGAGAGAGAATAGCAATCTTCATTTTCACTGAGTAGATGAGTGTGCTTGTTGACAAAAAGCTGAAAAAAATTATTTTGATTTCATTCAAATTATATGTGTTTATTCAACATATGAATAAAGTGAAATAATGATTATTGATTGTATCGACTTTTTTATCGGTTATCGATTTTTTTGAGCTTACCCTTTTTGGCAAGACAAGAATAATGGTTAGGAGTCCCGAATGTTCAAATCCCCAAAGCGTTAGAAATTTCATTTGTCGTATAATGACTGAATATGCAATATTTATATTTATTCTGAGTGACTTCATTATAATCATGAAGCAAAATACCATCAATCTATTAACATTTATTTTTTAATAACTTTTTTCTCACATCATTAGAGTATAGCAATGCGGGGTGACCAAATCAGTCATAAGATTGAATCGAAAGGAGGAGGCTTCATAAGGCCACTTTTCGGCCTCCTTTGAAACTGGAGCAAAATGGATAAAATCACTTTCTTAGACCCTTGGAAGTAATGTTTAGTTGATTCCAGTCTAAGTGGAAGCACTTTGAGGTCTACCAGCGTATATATGTGCATTTAGATATGTAACTGAAAATACTCAATGTAAGGGTTAAGAAGGTTTCACAATTTGTCGTTCATACTAAGGGTTTCCTCCATAATGTACTATATTTACTCTATTTTCACTGATATTAATACAGACACCTATATACTTACTGGAGTAGCACAATAGTATCTCCATATATGTATTCATGTAAATGGATCAGACTTTGAAACCTTTTTAACCCTTACATCAACTATAATTAGTAATATGTTTAAATGCACATATGTATGCCAGTAGAGCTCCAGGTGCTTCCATTTGGACTGGAATTGACTAAATATTACTTCTAAGGGTCTAAGAAAGGTAAATTACACCTATAGCCACGCCTCACGACAGTGAGATGGGTAAAGTTTGGTAGCATATTTAATATTTTATTTCATACATATGATATTAAAATCAAATGAGTTTTCCACTGTATATCTTTTTGTTGTGAACGCGAACCTCTAGAACTTCCAGAAGAGCTGTCATTTATGATACATTATGTTTATACCGTTGCTAGGATATCTGGTAAAGAAATGAGTGCCATTCTCTTGTCGATACTTTAGCCATGCTTAAGTATAAATAAAGCATATTCCATACTTTTTCTATGCTCAAGTATGGTTGAAGAATAGCCTATACTGCAGCTATACTTCAGTCATAATTTACCTATACTCTATGAATACTGTTTTAATATACTCGAAGTATAGGACTATCTCATTTGTCATACATTTTTTATACTTTGTAAAGTCAGTGGTTGTTTACTCTTATTCTTATGGCTTCTGCTTGAGGTATAATAAATATATTAAATCATATGGTTAAGGTAATCTCTGAAACAATGATGAGCGTATTCCAAGCATGATATGTACTAGATACATACATATATCACTTATAAGTATATTTCGTACCTGCATGTCGTTCTTAAATTTTATAAAGAATAAGTACAGTATTTTATTTCACTCTTACTTTCTTAGATAGTACAACATTTTACTGTAACTGCGTTGAATTTACTTATCATAGAGTTGAACCAATCAAACTACTCAGCGTGAGATAGGCATAAAGAATCCATCATTTTTCACACAGAGCCTGCGCTAGAGATTTGTAAACATTACCTGCCTTATCAGTCTGAATGTAAAAAGCTTCTTGAAATCTTGTATCAAACATTCGGGATTCCGCTTTTTCGGAAAAATGATGTCTCATATCATGAGGTCAAAAAGTTACCTCAAAAATTTTTTCAATATAGCTCTTTTGACCATAAGCGAACCTACCTCGTCAATAATATTTGTTTTGACGAAGAAAACTCCCAGAAATATTGTCCCTCAGCCAGTGTTTTACTACCAACGAAACAGTTCAATGCAGACTTCACAATACGATGTACCATAAAAAGGAGCATTTATCGGTTAAAGTGAAATCCAGACGGAAAGTTTTCTCCACTGTTGGACATAGGTTTGGACATGCGAAAGCTACCCAAGGCTGCGGTATTTAATGTTTCTAACTTCTTGGACGTACGGGGTTGGTCAGGAAGCAATCCGGGAAGAAAAGGATGGAGGCAACATTCGGATCGAGCAGTTGGACGTCGCGTATCATAATAATACATATTCCCTGACAGCTGGATTTGCCATAACTCGCAAGTTATGGGATATATAGAGATGTGGTAATCGTGGTATATACGACCAAGCCACGTTGAGTCAGGAAAGCAGTATCCAATTCGAGTTAGTAAAGCCAGAACTAAACTACATTAAATGGGTAATTTTCCATCGACAGCGGATGGGACCACAATGGCGTCATAACGGTGGAAATATAAAATGCTTCGTAAACGCTGCGGCATATTTTTCACCATTTTGTTCACCGTTTTGTGACGAAAGGCAGGAAATTTGATGTGTCTCCAGAAACAGTAATACCATTTCGGGAGGTCTACTTTTTCCAAATCGACACAAGATTATGGATTTTCCTTTGATTTTTGGAGAATACCTAATAACGCAAAAAAATATTGATTAGGTAAGTGCAGAGTGAAAAAAAGGATAAGGAGATTGTTAAACCGTATGAGAGAATTCATCATGAGTAGGTCTACATCAAGGATTTTGTACATTATGTAGACGAATTTCTTTAGGCCACTAGGCTGAAAGATTGAGAAAATACATATGAAAAATTTTTATTAAAAATAAAGAACTTAGTATTCTCATTGGACTATGAATTTTTATGAATTCGGTGTTAAATTGATCATTAAAAATATGTATTTAGATTTCGTTCAAAGCTATGCAAGTGTTTAAAAAATATTTTTCAAATGACTCAATGTAGATTTGGAATAATCCGCAAGCACGTTTTTCTCTTTGGCTCGTAAATTGCGAAAATTGGAGATACAACGCACATTTTGTGGCAATAGTAACGAAGCACCCTAGCGAGGAGATGGCCAAAGAGTGGTAATTGGAATTTATGAAAGTACACCGGTAGGGAAATGTGGTATAGTACAGCTCTGAAATAGAACAAAGCCTGAGAGCACCATCGATGCGAATAAAAGCTTTGCTTCCACACTGGAGAAATCTACATGTTGAAATTTAACTACAAAATTTGAAGTGGATGTAGATCATAATGAAGAGCGAGGTGTCAATATCCCAATGTTAGGAAATATCAACAATTTTTCTTTATTCTATAGAAACACCGCAAGCTCTAACAAAATTTCAAAAATTCATCTGTATGAAGCCAGTACTAGTGTTACCAATTCGAAGTGTCTTTATTCTTTGAAATCGAATTGTTCCAGATTCTGAAGCTTCTTCTGTTAAGGATGGAGGAGTTAAGAAAGAGAGAGTGTATATCTGTTGAAAATATTTTTCATTCGTTTTGGTGTCGATGAGCGTACCCAGCCTCCTCTCATCGACAGCTCCAAGAACTCTATATGTTGGAAATTGCAAAGATGCTCTGGAGAATAAGCGGGTAAATTTTCTAGATAGAATTGCTCGTACCGACCTGAAAGTTTGTTTCGTGTTTCGTAAAAGGAAGACAACTGTAGCAAAAGAAAAGGAAAATGAGAGGAATAGCGAAGATGCTGAGGATATTGGTAACTGAGTGAGATGTAGGTCTCAGATCCTCACGGGTTTGTAAATGGTCCAAGTCGTTTTCTGCAGAACACGATTGTGGTTTCGGTAAACTAGGAAGTCTTGAAGTGGTGGGGGTATCAATTCCAGTTACGATAAATTGAAATCATTACGCCAAACACATCTCATCGAACTTCCTTTTCTGTATCTTCTTCTATTTTGCACTGAAAAAGCCTTTCATCATGGAAAATATCTTTGATCCTAAGAAATGATTCTACTGCATAGTAGGAGTGTAAGGTTCATAAGCTTCATACCTTTACTAAGTTTGGATGAAAAATGATTATTTTGTTTCGATATGCAAGTCATTGCTAAAGTTTGTTTAGTAATCATTAAATTTATGTTTCTAAATTTAGTTTATGGGCGATAATATTCCAGCAAATCCTGCTTTGTAGTGAAATACGAATTGACTGGTCGTAAACTCAAAAGAGAATCGATGTTTGAAACACCTGCTTTCCATGATGTATATTTTACACACTTATGTCAGTTGATATTCTATACAAACGCTCAATACGGAAAAGTTTACCCCTATTCGATGACATCTTTACCTAGAAGGAACTTTACAGCCTACAAACACCCAGCAACAGTGTTTGTGTGTAAACAGTAGAAAGTTCATCAGCTTCGATTACTGCAAATTTGTACAATATATTGCACTATTCAGTATTTACTATTTGGCACGATTATATTAAAGACCGACACGAAGAAGTTTTGAATAAATATTTTTGTAATCGTAAATTCATCATTATAGCATTGATACCGGGATCCTTCTGAATAAATTGAAGTAGTTTTAGTGTAATATTTTCTTGTTAATGGAATATCATTCTTTAAGCCGTAGGATGATAAAAAATAATGATTGAATGAAGCGGAGAGAGAATTAGATCCTCAAATTGCCTTGCTTCACATGTAGCTATGAGTCGCCACCTTTGCTCTCACAAATTGAGTCCTTTTATCCCATTTTCTTGAGTGCACTACGATCACGATGAGAGCCAGGGATACCAAGCGAGCCACAGAAACGTCAATCGATCCCTGGTGAATTCCCTCCCTCACACATCCAACGCCCATGCTGACAAGGAATACACCTTATCTTGAACATAAATGCATCATGTGTGCGATTCACGCAGCATCCGATGCTCAGGTTTGCCTAAATTTGGTTCAAAAGCTTTTAAGGTCTGATCCGAAGGGAGAAGAATATATCCTATATCTCATTAATTTATAATAATTCTGCTACCTTTCGTCGTCAAAAGAAAAAGCGTTTCCTCCTTTATTACGGAAGGTTATAGAATAAAAATTAAACATGGACTGATAAGGAGAAAAGTGGTTAAGACTTTTCTGTAAAGAATTGGTTTTAAAAAAAAAGTTTGGATTAATTGAATTGATATTAAAGAGATGCAATCCTCTCACTCTAAAATTTCGTGTACTTGATGATCAAGAACTTTAATCGACATCCGCGTTATCATCAGTTATTATGACAGATTCGAGCCATAGAGATCACGTTTGCATATGGATTATTATCGCTATCGAAGCTATCAACTATTGAGAAATATCGATATGTCACCACACACACGCGCTAAAGTTTGAACAAAATTTGTGATTAAGTAAATATAGTTGCAAAACAAATTAAATAGTTGTGTTAAAAATCTGTTGATATGTTGTTCAACTTGATAAGAAGAGAATAAATTTAGGGAGATTGATCGGTAACACCTCACCCCCGTTTTCACCGGTCCATGTGTGGGGGAAAAGATCAATACGAAAGGAAGTAAATGAATTGGAAAAGTGGACTTGTGGTGAGATTCGGTCAACTAAGAATTGTTTTCTCGCCTTCCTATTGGGATAGGATTCCCATTCGTCTAATTGTTTCGGTTGATTAAATGGTACTCGAGAAACTGAAGGGATTGGTGGCGCACACGGTTTGCCTCTGTTTCACGCAAACCATGACAAATCATGGCACTTCATTCCCTATCTGTCCCCTTCCTTCCTCATTTTGTTCACCCCAGTTTCTGTCCTCTCACACACAGTCAACGCCGCGAAGATAATTTGCATTATTCTCCCGTTCGCACCCTGTGACTCACTCGCACGGCTTCATTCTCTCAATCCTATACGTTCCCGTCCCCTGCCTGAGCACTCCTTCTGGTCTCGAGAACTCTACACCCACTGCGTTATAATAGTAACACTCTATATCAGCGACCACTGCCTACGTGTTTTTGGAAGCTTTTTGTATTGGCATCGGAGTCTTCTATATATGTAACATTACATGCAGTAAACTATAAAACTATGAATTTGGGAAACGTTTCAGCCTCGGATAGGTGCCCTTTTCAGTGACAGATTGTAAAAATTGAGAAAGCATGTATAGACTTATGTGCATGTCTTCGACGTGCGGTTTCTTTCTCTCCACCACTCCCGCTCTCCTTATGTGTTTTTATTTTTCCGCTGTAGAACAGCACGGATTTCAATTTCAAGGGTAAAGCGTACTTCCAAGAAAGAGGATTACCAGTGGGTTTCCTACTTCCATCAATTTTAGCAGACGTAGTAATGGACGATTAAGAAAAAGATATTCTACCAAAAATAGAATTCCAGGTACCGTTTTATTCCGAATATGTAGATGATGTTTTAGTAGCGCTTCCGACAGACGAAGTGGAAGGCGTTCTGCAAGTTTTCAATTCGAGCGATTTCGGTATTAAACTCACACTAGAGCGAGAACAAAATAGAGCGATAAACTTTCTAGATGTTACTTTTCAAAGGAATGGTAGTCAACAAATAAATTGTAATTGGTACCGAAAACCTACTTGGTCCGGTAGACGCTTGAATTTTGATTCAAACTATGCCCAAAAATACAAAATGAGTGTGATTTATAATATGGTAGACGGAGCGATTCTGCTTTCCGACAAACAATTTCATCAGGATGATTTGCGACTAGTAGACAACTTTTACTCGCAAGAATTTGTTAGAGAAAACATCAATCTCAGATTGAACAGCCTATCACGTAAAGAACAGCGTGGAATCGATGAAATAGTTCCAATTATGGAAATTAGGCCTTTCATTAGTATTCCGTTCGTAGAAGGGTTATCAGAGCGAATTGCAAGAATTTTAAAGTGTTACAACATAACTACGACGTTTACAAACAAGAGAGATCCTACAACTATCTTGAGGCCTACGAAAGATGAACTACATGGATTTGACAATAGCAACATTGTTTACGGTATTTGGTGCAGAGGCCAAAATTGTAGAGCGGTTTAGATCAGTCAAACAAAATGTCCTTTGGGGGTGCGGGTGAAGGAACACAAAAAAGACATTAATAACGAGTCTGACAAACAGACCGCGCTTACTAAACAGACTATACAGGAAGATCAATTTTTTGATTTTGAAAACGCAAAAATTCTAGCGAATGAGGGCCATTATCGTAAGCGTCTGGTGCTTGAAATGTGTCACATAGCTAGTGATGATCATTAGGTCAATTGGAGAACCGACGTGGAAAAACTTCCAAAAATATGCAATAAAGAGATAAAAAATTCAAGAACAAGTGGGCCTCTGACCCCCGTGTTCTGAAGTGGCTCGAGTGTCAGGTTGTGCGAAGATACTCGGTCTCACTACCACGACCCTTCAAATTTTCTTCGAATTTCGAAGGTCGTTAAGCTATAGGACCTCTGAGAATGTTTTTTTTTTCAGTTCTCGACATGATCTGACACAGAGCGGATGTCTCTAGACTAATATTTACATCAGAAATTAACCTCCTCAAATAACAAGAAATTCCTTTTTCAATTTTACATTCTATTGCGCCTTTTCACCTCTCTCAATTTTTAACTTCCGTTCAAATTAAACAGTTGTGTGATTGGCGCTGCGTAAAGTGTCAGTGGAAATTGTGTTCCTTGAATTACTGATTAACAGCCTCAAATTCACTTGACCTTCTACTGCGGAAAGATAAAAACATATAAGGAAAGCGGGAATGCTAGAGAGAAGAAAATCACACTTCGAAGACAGATACATAAGTCTATGTGCATGCTTTCTTGATTCTTATAATCTAGCACTGATGAGGGCACCTACCCGAGGCCGAAACGTTTGCCAAATTCGTAGTTATATAGTTACTGCATGTCATGTTACATACTTATAAGACCATAATGCCGATACGAAAAACTCCAAAAACAATTTCAATCCTTGGGTCAATTTGAAAAACGTCATCTCTCAAAAAAAACCGTAAAAATGTCACTGAACTACCTACGTGATTTGCAATAATTCCCGAGATGAGTTCAACTATTATTGGAATCAGGTTGCACATTAGGGTGGTCCAAAAAAGACTTTTTTATCAAATAGCGCCACTTCAAAGTGCTTCTTTTAAAGTCAAAATGACCCCTGATTTTTCGCAGAGTTTGAAAAAAAATACTGAGAGCTCCCCGAAGTCGGTTTTTGTCAATCAAATGTTTATTTTATTCAAATAATCGCTGTTCATATATATTTGCTTTGACATCCGTACAGTATCTCTTTAGACTGGCATACATCAGTCAGAGTTTTGGTAGGATTCAAAAAAAATTATTTAGAGATCCTCTCAGCCGGTTTTTTGATAAAACCGCTGCAAAGTAGCTTGGGCATATCTTATGGTGCATCTCCAATTGTGATCACTTCATGCACACTATGCTATCTCAGGAAAGATTGTTTTGTATTTAGAGTTGATTTAAGTAAGTGTTTAGTTATAAAGAAATATGCCCTTGACAAGAATCGGGCTGATCTGTTTTCCTTGATGATAAGAAGAGACGTCTATGATAAACCTCGTTATTGAATGAGAACGCAATACCTAAAAATTATAATCCATTCAATTTTACACGTTTGAAACAAAAACTATCATCCGTATCGAAAAACGGTTAAAGCAGTTTAGTAGAAGTTTCTGCAACTAATAATTTTTGTCCCATAATCTATTCACCGTTTACCGAGGTTTCGTGGAAAAGTTTGATTTATACTCTTTTCAGTTTTATTTTTCATGGTTAAAACCATGAATATTGGTGGTAGAAGGTTGGCTAAGTAAATTGACCTGTCTTTTTGAACCACAAAACAGTGTGCAATAGAAAATTCAAATTAGAGACTTCCTTTCAAAGTTATCGCGTCGTCAGACTAAAGATAGACAGACTGACACGTGGAGAGACATTATTGTAAAAACCATCTTTTCGGACTCAGTGGGTCACAAAACGTCGAGAATTGACAAAAACTGGATGGGTCCAAATTCACATGAATCTAATACCTTCCATCACGAATGATGAGAATCTAAAACTCTGTTCAAAATCTGTTCAAAGAAATATATTTGAAGGCTTTCCGAAAAAATCTGTTCAAAACCTCATCAAAAAAATCTGTTCATGATCTGATCAAAAAAATATATTCAAAATCCAATCAAAAAGATTAGATTTTGAACAGATGTTGAAATTTGTGAGACGCGATTTTTGAATCTGGTTTTGTTTATATTTATTCATCTAACGCAAAGTGTGGTAAGGAGGGCAATCTCACAGTTTTTGTTTATTTCCTCTTTAGAAACGAATCTCTAATATCACAAAACGTTTTGAATCCATGGACGGGCACTTCCAGAATAGAAATAATTTGCTTATTAATCAATTTAATTGTTATGAAAAAATTAAGTAAAAAAATAAACAACAAAGTGGTTTGATAAACGACAAAATTTTTTCTTGGACTAAAATTGCTATATTTCATTTCTAGCGTAACATTGAATGGTAAACATGTATGAAATATATAAAATTATTATTGTTATAAGCAATTGCCATGAAAAAATTAATAGATTCTCAGTTTTCTACAAATTTCACCCCTTTCTCCAATTTCATTGCTTGATATGCTTATAAAAGTTACAAATTCTCAATATCAGTCATCAAAATATGATAAAAATTATTTTTATAAACAAATTAGATGAACAAAAGCAACTTTTTGGCACTTCCACAAAAATCATTGGTTTTTTCGCGCGAGTCTGCCTCTAAATGCGTTAACGAAGAGGCTCAACTATAGAAATTGGATGAGTATTAACAATTGTCATTTTTTGTAAGCAATCTGGATGAACAAAAAAATTTTGGCACATGCACCCAGAATCTTTCGTTTTTTCACGCAAGTCTGTCTTCAAATGCACTAACGGAGAAGCTCAACTACAAAAAATTGATGAGTCATAACAATTGTCATTTTTCATAAGCAAACTAGATAAACAAAAGCAAATTTTTGGCACTTTCACGCAGAGTCTTTGGTTTTTTCAAGCAAGTCTGCCTCTAAATGCGTTAACGGAGAGGCCCAACTACAGAAAATGGATGAGTATTAACAATTGTCATTTTTTATGAGCAATTTGGATAAACAAAAAAAATGTTGGGCACTTTCACGCGAAATCTTTGGTTTCTTCACGCAAGACTGCGTTGTGACAATCCTTTCAATTTCAAATAACTTCTTACATTCTTATCAGAGAATGTATTAGATTTGTGTAAAATTTGACCCTGCCCCACGTTTTCGTCAAATGTCCACGTTTTAGGAGCCCCTAAACCTGAAAAACGTTTCTATGAATGTGTCTGTCTGGCTGTCTGCCTGTGTGTAGATTTTTAGTTTGTGAGCACGATAACTTTCGAAAGAGTTGACCGATTGGATTGACTTTTGGTATATTCTCTATGTGTCCTAAAATGAAGGTCAAGTTTGTTAGCCAGCCATTTTAGAGAAAAATTTGAAAAGTTGGAGCATTCTGAAATTTTTTAAGACCACTTTTTCCCAATTTGCAAATTCAATGTACGAATATTCGTAGTACTTAAGAAGACGAACAATTTATCCTCACGACTTTTTTCGATAAGAAGAAAATGGTGAGAGTTATAGCATTTACAAAATTCAAAAAAAGAAACAAAGATTAAAATTTCCAGCCGAACAATGCACGATATGGAAAAAAGTCATGAAGAGAAAAGCATTTCTTTTTGAAAACCCTACAAGTTCGTCATAGCAAATTTTTGAATTCTCTTGAAAAATCGAAAATTCAAATTTTGATCCAAATAACGCGGAATGCGAAAGAGAGTTGAGATATCGAAATTGTTGCTTTTACGAAGACTTGTCAACTTGCCTCTAAATTGGTTAAACATTTTCACGTAGAATCTTTGGATTTTTCACACAAGTCTGCCTCTAAATGCGTTAACTTTTTTCCCTAAATTGTTGATCCAATATTGAAAATGGATTTTTGTTTGTTCTTTTTGTTTATGAAAGCTTACAGTTTAAATCACAAACATAAAAATGTGTAATTTGATATAAAATTTGTTCATGACAATAGCAATTATTATCAATTAACAATGTTCTGTAGTGAAGCCTCTCCGTTGACGTATTTGGAGGCAGACTCGCGTCTGCCTCATCAATTAACAACGTTTTGTTGTTAAGCCTCTCCGTTAATACATTCAGAGGTGAATTGAAGTCAAAAAGCCAAATTCAAAAATCGCGTCTCACAGATATCTTGAAAATTTATTTACCTGTGATTGAAAAAAAATTGTAAGTGGGATGAAAACGAATCTTGCCGACGATTCGTGAACATTGCAGTTCATTTCTTCAGGACTAGCCTGAAACTGAAGCTTCAGGTTATGTTGTTTTCATATATACTCTCTACAATTCAATATTAAAAATTATGCCAAACTTTGCACTTTTAAAATCTATGATCGAAGAATTATTCCTCTTGAATTTCAACAAATTTTTAAATTCGTAAAATATTTTTTCTGTGAGTCTTAAAAATAAACTTATGACCTCATCATTATTTTCAACCTTAATTAGGATTCAAATAACCAACAGATTAGAAATTGGCCGTGTTTAGATTCACCGAAATGCGGTGAGCCCAGTGAAGCTGAATAGGCCGTCTAGGTTCACCGAAATTCGGTGAGCGCAGATCAAATATTTTCGGTGTGCTAAACCACTTCGTTGAAAATTTCAGATTAAAATATCAAACACGAAAAAGGAAAAAATTAAGATACAGTTGATAACAATTTCATGGATAAAAAATCGACGATTACAATTTTTTCGACAGTCACAACGAAGGTATCGAGCTCAAGAGGCAGCCGTGATATGATAAGTGAATATTCAAGATTTTAGGCCGATGCAATGCACTTATTGAAAAAATGTAACAGGCTTTTTTTATCAAATAATTCAAAATCTTTTAAATTCCACAAACTTCGGTTAAAAAAAGAAATTCACGAATTTAAAGATCTAATTAATAGAAAAAAGGAGAAACTCCTAAACTTAAACTTTTGAATTTGAAAGGATACGCATCTTAAAAAAAAACCGAAAATTTGGAGTAAAAGGAGGTGTTTCGGGTTTCAATCGTGTGCAAAACTACGAATCTTGCCGACGTTTCGCGAACATTGCAGTTCACTTCTTCAGGGCTAACCTGAAACTGAA
>JAUMHM010000085.1:28756939-28787037 GCA_032362435.1 Melikaiella ostensackeni
GAAGTGAACTGCAATGTTCACGAAACGTCGGCAAGATTCGTAGTTTTGCACACAATTGAAACCCGAAACACCTCCTTTCATCAATTATCTGGTATGTTATTATATATTATTGATTGACAATACAATGCGTTGTAATAATGTTAGTATTTTTTCATCAAAAATTCATTATAGACTCCATTATTAATTTTGTATTATAGAACAACTTGTAACGCTTGTAACAGCGTATTTAAAAAGAATTATAGTACCGGGAAGCGTCGGAAGTTTTCTTGTCCCATTTCAAAGATAAAGTAACGGAGACTAACTGGATTGTCAACGGAATGGGCAGAGCTTTGTCGCAAGCTTTATAATCACATTTGAGAAAATTATCTTTCGCGAGAGGATGAGAAGATTTCTTTGGAGACAAGCGTATCGCGATATGTACGCAGCTTCGCGGTAAGCATTGTGGTTATGTCTTTACTCGTAAAACAACCATAAACTTTCCAGACGACACAAACGCGTGCAAAAGATCGGGGTTAACTGGGAAACATTTATGCAATTCGTTTTGTTTTGCGTACTCTCATGTCTGGAGCATTTTTAGTTTTCCTCTTCAGCAGACAATCGTGCTTACTCGATTTTCGCCAGACAAGTTTATTGCTAAATTCTTCAAGGAGTAACGTTTACTGTCAGACGTAACTTGCAAACTGCTAAGGATAAAGTGCGAATTTCAATTTAGCTGCAATGGTATAGAATCAAGTAGGACGAGCGAAATTACAATGAGAGTGAAGGAAATTGATGGAAAAAATTATATTCAATAAAAACATGAAGTTTTAGTAGCAGGGCCGGTTTCAGTAAGATGGCGCTCCTAGGCTATTATACTCCCCCCCTTCACGATTTCATTGAAAAAACTGAAATTGTAGTGTCTATTCAAAGAAAATGGACACAAAAATTATTGAATTTGTTGAATTTACTCGCACAGATTCTCGCTCATTTTTCCTCATTTGCATTCCACTCATTTAACTAAACTTAAATTTCTCGCAAGACCGCGCGCCCCGACTTCGTGTCGCTCCACAGTGGGGCAAAATGTCAAAATTTGTTTCAAAAGAGCCTAGAGCCCAAAATTCTAAATTGAGTTCAATTTTTTTTTCTCTTAATTAAATCGGAATCAGTACAGTGGCATCTAAAATACAAAAGTATTCCATGAAATATTTGAATTAATTTTTCTAAACAAATTGGATAATAAATTTCAAAATTGGTGGTTCTACGATTCAAAATATTTTGTTCAGCAAATATACTTTATATTTCACCGTTAGTGACAAACAATTGAAAATATTGTAACAAATCAACATTTATTATTTTCATAAACAAATTATATCAACCAAAATATAAGAGTTTGTAAAATTTTCAAGCCAAAAAGACGAGTTTTCGACGAAAATATTTGTTTAATCCTTAGTTAAAATAGATTAATTTTCAACCAAAGTTATTCCTGAGGCAAGAAAGAAAAGAAATGTCAACAAGACATAAAGACGATTTTACTACAAAAAAGTTAGTTTTCAACAAGATAGTTTAATCCTCCATCAAAGTAGTTGATGTTTCTACCACAAAAGAGTTTAATTTTGAATCGAAAACAGTTAAGTTCATCCAACAAAGACCGATTTCCAACAAAATAGTTAAATCCTCAATCAAAACCGAATAATTTGTAAAACAAAATGACGAATTTACAACGAAATAGTTGGTTCTTCAACCAAAAAAGATAAATATTCAACAAAAAATAGAATAATCAAATTTTCAGCTGAAAAAATCAATTTTCATCAAATAAATACTACTTTTCTATAAAAAGTTCAATTTTCAACCAAAGAGATGAATTTTCAACTGAAATGATGAACCTTCAAACAAAGAAAACCCAATTCTTAAAGAATCAGTGCAACTGATAAACAAGTAGTTGAATTTTTTACAATGAAAATGAATTCCCAACGAAAAATTAACAGTTGATATTTCAAAAAAAATTTTTAATTTTTAATCGAAAACAGTTCAACTTCTCTAAAAAGACGAATTTTTAACAAAACAGTTGAATATTCAATCAAAACAGGTTGAAAGTTTGAACATTGTGTTGAAAATTCGTTCTTTATTTGTAGAAAATTAATCTTCTTGGTTAAAAATTCAAATGCTCCGTTAAGAGTACAACTACTTTGTTTAAAAATTAATTTTTTCTTCGACTAATCGTAATATAAATTGACAATTCATCTTTTGGGTTAAAAATTTAAATATTTTGTTGAAAATTGGATTTTCCGGGTAGAAAATTAATCTCCTTGGTTGAAAATTTATTTCTTTGGTTGAAAATTCAAATACTTGTTTGAAAATTCAACTACTTGTTTGAAAATTCAACTCTTTTGTTGAAAATTCGCTTTTTTTGCTATACATTCATCACTTGAGTTAAAAATTCATCTCTAGTTGAAAATTCAACTACTTGGTTAAAACTTCAACTTCTTTGTTAAAAACTATTTTTTTGTTGTTGTACATTCATCATAAAAGTTGGAAATTTATCTCTTTGGTAGAAAATTTAAATATTTTGTTGAAGAATGGTTTTTTTTAGTAAAAAATTGATCTCCTTGGTTGAAAATTCATTTCTTTGGTTGCAAATTCGACTACTTGTTTGAAAGTTCAAGTCTTTTGTTGAAAATTCGCTTTTTTTGCTACAGATTCATCACTTCAATTGAAAATTCAGCTCTAGTTGAAAATTCAACTACTTAGTAAAAAGTTCAACTACTTTATTAGGAACTATTTTTTCTGCTAAACACTCATCATATAAGTTGGTAATTCATGTCTTTGTTAGAAAAATTTAATATTTTGTGAAAAATTCGTTTTTCAGGGGTGAGGGTGGGAGGGTAGAGAATTAATCTGATTGGTTGAAAATTCATTTCTTTGGTTGAAAATCCAAATACTTGTTTGAAAGTTTAACTCTTTTGTTGAAAATTGGCTTTTTTTGCTACGGATTCATCACTTCAGTTGAAAATTCATCTCTAGTTGACAATTCAAATACTTGGTTGAAAGTTCAACTACTTTGTTAAAAACTATTAAAAACTATTTTCTTTTGTTAAACACTCATCATATAAGTTAGTAATTCATCTCTTTGGTAGGAAATGTTAATATTTTGTTGAAGATTCGTTCCTTTGCGGGGTAGAAAATTATTCTCATTGGTTGAAAATTCATTTCTTTGGTTGAAAATCCAACTACTTGTTTGAAAGTTCAACTACTTTGTTAGAAACAATTTTTTTTTAAACACTCATCATATAAGTTGGTAATTCATCTCATTGGTAGAAAATTTCGATATTTTGTTAAAAATTCGTGACTTTTTGGGTAGAAAGTTTATCTCCTTGGTTGAAAATTTATTTCTTTGGATGCAAATTCAACTAGCTGTTTGAAAGTTGAACTCTTTTGTTGAGAATTCGCTTCTTTGGTAGAAAATTTTAATATTTTGTTGAAAATTCGTTTTTTTTTTTTTTAGTAGGAAATCAATCTCCTTGGTTGAAAATTCATCTCTACTTGAAAATCAACTATTTGGTTAAAAGTTCAACTACTTTGTACGAAAATTAATTTTTTTCGTTGAACATTCATCACATATGGTACGTTGGGAATTCATCCCTTTGGCAGAAAATTTTGATATTTTGTTGAAAATTCTTTTTTTTGGATAGAAAATTAATCTGCTTGGTTGAAAATTCATTTCTTTGATTGAATATTCAACTACTTGTTTGAAAGTTGAACTCTTCTAATGAAAATTCGCTTTTGTTGATAAAGATTCATCACTTCAATTGAAAATTCATTTCTATGGTTGAAAAATGAACTATTTTTTCAAAAATTAGTTCTTTTTTGGTCGAATTTTTTTCTAACCGCAAATTTAAGTATTCTATTTTTGATTAAATGTTTATCTTTTTTTCTTGAAAATTTATGCAATTTATTGAGAATTCGTTCATGAAATTATCTTTCATCTTAGATGCCACTGTACTGATTTTGATTAATGGCGAGTTTATTTCGATTTTTTACGAAAAGATAAAGAATAAAGTTGTAAAAGTAACAAGTTTTTCAACTTTATTTGTTAACACAGAAGTGCGACAAAAAAATCCAAAAAAATTGTAATATAAAATTAAATAACAATAAATTTTGGTTTGTAGTAGTAACTTTTATAGTTCTGGGTTTATACTGATTTAAATCAAACTTCCTTGTATCACTTTCAACCAAACAGCTGTATTTTTAATGAAAAAGGTTCAAATTTCTACCAAAAGAAATAAATTTTTTAATCAAGCGGACAAAGTTTCAGCTTAAACGATGGATATTCTAACAAAAAAAATCATTTTTAACAAAGTTGTTCCACTTTAAACCAAGCAGTTGAATTTTGATCCAAAAGATCGATTTTCTGCCAAAAAAGAGAATTTTCAATAAAATACATAAATTTGCAATCAAATAGTTGGATTTTCAACTAAGAGAATCAGTAAGTTTCTGACCAAAAATGGAATCTTAAAGATTTCAGTTCAAAAAATGAATACATAACAAAAAATCAAATTTCAAACAAAATAGTTAAAATTTCAACCAAAACGATAAATTTCTAACTTGAATGATGAATTTTCAACACGAAAAAATGAATTTTCAACAAAGTAGTTGCACTTTCAACTAAGTAGTTGACTTTTTAGCTCAAAACAATGAATTTTCAAAGAAAAATGTAAAAGTCGATATTTCAATCGAAAAAGATTTAAATTTCAATTAAAAAACCGTTCAATTTTACCAAAAAGGACGAACTTGCAACAAAATAATTAATTTTTAACCAAATTATTGATTTTCAAGCCGAGGAGACGAATTTTCTCCAAATCAGTTGAATTTTTAACCAAAAATAATGAATTTTCAAAAAAAAAATGTAATAGTTGATATTTCAACCAAAAAAGATTCAAATCTCAAATGAAAAGCCCGTTCAATTTTACCAAAATGGAAGAACATGCAACAAAATAATCAATTTTTAATCGAAGTATTGATTTTTAAGCCGAAGAGACGAATTTTCTTCAAATCAGTTGATTTTATGGTTCGAAAATATGAATTTTAACAAAGAAGTTAATTTTCTGCTAAAATGAGTTAATTTTTCTACCAAAAAGTGCATTTTCTAACAAAAAAAAAAGTTCTACCGAAAGAGATAAATTTTTAGACCAAAAAGACGAGTTTTCTGCAAGAGATGAATTTTCAACTAAGAAAGATTTTTCAGTTGAAAAAGAAAAAATATTTCAACCAAGCTGTTAAGTTTTCAAGAAAAACAAACGAGTTTTCCTCAAAACAGACGAGTTTTCCACAAAACAGTTGAGTTCCGAACCCTAAAATATGAATCATCAACCAAAAATTACTTTTCAACCATGTAGTTTAATTTTGAAAGCAAAGTAGGTGAATTCTCAACGAAGAATGTAATAGTTGATATTTCAACCTAGAAATATTTAATTTTCGAATCAAAACCAGTTGAAATTCAACAAGAATAGTCGAATTTTCAACAAAATACATACATTTTCTGCCAGATAGTTGAGTTTTCAGACAAGAGGATTAATTTTCTACCAAAAAGACAAATTTTCAACCGAATGGTTGAATAGTTGAATAATAAAATAATAATAATTTTTCAATTAAAAAGCAGAGACATTAAGTCATAGACTTCGTTTCCATTACGTTATGGTTCAGTTCTTAGTCGACTCTATAAAAACACAACTTTTGTACAAAAGAGTTGAATTTCGAACCCGAAAATATGAATTTTCAACAAAAAAGTTAATTTTCAAGCAAGTAATAGAATTTTCAACAAAATAGTTACATCCTCAACCAAAATAGAATTATTTTCAACCAAAAATTTGCATTTTCACCCAAAAAATATGAAACTTCTACCAAAAGTAATACATTTTTAAACTAAAACGACGAATTTTTAACAAGAGTTGAATTTTCCATCCAAAAATATAAATTTCCACCAAAAAAGTTAATTTTCAACCAAATAGTTGAATTTCCTACCAAACTGTTGAAATTTCAATCCAAAAATACGAATTTTGTATAAAGCAGTGAAATTGTGTAATGCTTGCAATTTGAAAGGGTGTATAGAGTCGATTGCTTTATAGAATGCATTACTTAATACTTGAATGGCTCCTTATTGAGAAAAATTATACATACCTGGAAAAATCTAGAGATACCTGAAAAAGACCTGATATTGTTAGGGAATTTTTTTCCATGCTTTGAGTAGACACCCTGTATTGCTATGCGAATTATGCAGAAATAAATAAATAAATTGTATGAAGCAAAATTTTTCCGAACCTACAAATTTTAACTATGCCAGGTCGTTTTTTCCTTCTGTCCCTTCTGTAGCTTTCTCGTGAACGTCCCCGGCGTATTTGAAACTTTTAAATTTGGAAAAATCTTGTCTGACAATTTATTTATTTATTTTCAATGATTTGCATATTAATAAATATTTTCAAATTGAATAAATTATGCAAAATGAATTTTTTATCCTCTTTTTTTGTCTTTTTCATTAATTTCAAAAGATTTTCGTTCATTTCCAAAATTGGAAGTTTTCCGCATTATTATACGGAAAGTTATTAATTTTTTTAGAAGTGTTATTTTTTCAATTTTTTTTTAAATTAAATTTTGAAGAACGCCAAAACCGGATGCTTCTTCAATTTTTTAATTTTTCAGGCATTTTTTCAATTAAACGAAGTTTTTATATACTTTTATTCAGTTTTTTCAAATTACTAAATTATTTTTCAACTATTTTTATTATCTTAAATCAAATATTTTTTAATATATTTTTTCCATTGCATAATTTAAAAATGAGTGAAACCGCTTAAGATTACTGAAATCGGAAGTTTTTTCAAATTTTTGAATTCTTAGTTATTTTAAATGTTTTTAGTCTTACATGAAAATCTATTGTTTTAAATCCTGCTCTCGTTATTTGCTAAGATCACGTGAAACTATGAGTATTCTCAAATTCTAAATTTGTCAGTAATTACCCAGTTATTGTAATAAAACATTTTTCAAATTATTTTTTGGTTCCAACATTTCTTTATTTAAACGAATTAATTATGTATAACCAGGTATAGCAATTTATACAATGAGAATCTCGCGAATTTGAGACGTAATAACTGATGATTCATTCACTCAAATTGAATTTTATTCCTTAACAATTTAAAAAAAAATACAGTACTTTACTAGATTTTCAAATTAGCGCGGGTCTCACTCAAATAACCAATCGCGGCCACAAAAAGGTGTCTTGACTCCTAATTGGCCGTTCTTCCTTATGTTTCGATAGACGATCGGAGCAGAAGACTCAACATCACTCGAGTACAGTTATGACAGTCAGATTTCTGCAATATTGAAGAACTGTCAAAAAGTTAAATATCGCATCAACTTAAAGTGACAGTGACTTTTTATATGATATTAAATGAAGGAATAATTATTGTGATGAATTTGAATTTTTTGAATATTCCTTTGAAGATCAGAGGAATCCCGTGTTGAAAGTAGTTAAAGATTAGGTCACAATTAATGACTGTGACTCTACAGCCGGGAAATTTGACACAGATCAGCTCACAGGGGTGAAGCTAGCATAGGAACTTCCGGTAACAAATCTGACTTCCGGCTCAGTTCGATCTGATGTCCTTTCTAGGGACTTCAAAAATATTCGGTTTGCGAAAATGTGGTGAACTTTGAAATCGTTAGTGTGGTAGCTCTGATTTTATGGCTGAAGCAAAGCTGGCAAAGCCGTGTCGGCCATGTGTCAACGATTTCTAATTAAAAAATAGGACAATAATATAATAATGTAAGTGAAAATTGTTATTTATATGGATAAATGAATTTAAAAATGCTGTCTCTAACTGCATTTAAAGTAGGACAATAATTTTCGCAGTTAATGTTTGTGAAAAGTTGCTTATGATGAACCGCGAGTGAAACCTATCCTCAAAGTGTTTATTGCATTGGGGACCCAGTTTTTGTGAATTAAAAGTTATTGCACAAATTAATTAAGTTTTCACTGATATGCATACTGCTTCAATGCTGATGATTTAGGAGATCTTAATGTTGATAATTCTGGGCATTATTTCTTAACCACACTGAGTTGAAAATTCAATTGGATTTAAGCACTGTTTCAATTTTACTCATTCTTAATGAATGTTTCAAGCTCCAAAGAGCTTATTATCACAGTCGTTCAGAACGATTCTTTACTTATTTTTGATAAAATAAATGTTGCATGCTCCAAAGAGCTTATTGTCGCGTTCATTCGAAACGATATTAATTCTAAGTACTTTTAAAAAATTGGTTCAACAAAACTATTTGTTCGTGTAATAAGTCTATTAATGTTCCGTTTCATAATTTGAAACAATGTTTCTTTACGATGCGTTAAGACAGTTGTGTATATTTAAAATAAACATTTGTAAACGATTTCTGTGATTTATTTCGAATAAAAACCCATGCTCAGAATCTTTGTTTATTGTTCCTTGAAATTATTTTCACTAAATTCCATTTAACAATAATGTTATCGATAATTTATAATGCCATTTATCGGTATTATTGTGTACTTCAATCGTTGTTTGTAATAAAATCAAGAAACTATATTAAAAATTATTGACAAGATAAATAAGTACAATATTTCAAATTTGAATATCCCGAATGCACGGCCGCTTGCGATTCTACTTCCCCCAGTTCTCACATAGGCGCACGTGTTGGTCCATAAGCGGCCATATTGGAAATATTTGTTTCCAAATCTTATCACGCAGCATCACCCCCGTGGATCAGCTCGAGCAACGTTGTCATGCAGAGGGAAAATCTGCGCAGTGAAAATGTGCGCAGTTCCTTAACAATGGAGACTAAAATATGGTTCTTGAACAAACCTTCTCATCCACATCCTTTTTTTAGAATTTTTATTTTGCATAAGCATCGGAGAACTGGGGGGAAAATATAAAAAATTTTATGAGTAAACCTTCCTCAAGCCATAAGAAATCTTTTGTGTCAAGTTTACGCTCTTACGCATTATGACATGAGAAAGCAGTGGATACAAAGAAATTTTACATAAAGCTTAAAAACACCGGTTTTCAGACCCATTGGCGAAAGGCACAGAGAGTTTGAAAAGGCGCTTTGCAGAAGGCGCTTTGTGAGAGTCTATTGCAGATGAATACAAGCTCATTTGGACTAATGGATCATTCAAACTTTTCTGAGAATTTTCAAAACATTTAGACGACGATTTCGACTACAATTTTGACAACATTATTTCGTTAATCTTAGAAGAAATTAATCCTTACGCCTCGAAAGTAATTTAAATGGAGACTCTTAATAATTCGAGATCGATAGAAACTACTTGCATGAAAACATTTCCAAACGTTGTTCATACAAATTTAAAACAATTCATTATTTCATTCAACAATTCATTATTCATTATTTGAGCTACCTCAATTGACGTCAAAGTTCTTGACCGCTTTTCTTTCCACATTCCTTTTTCCTTTTCTTTTCAACCTCGTTTTCCACAGTACTTCTTTTCTAGGCATTCCTTCCGCGTACCTCGCCGGCTATTCCCTCAGCTGGCAAAACGAATCCTATTTGGCAGACGCGAAAAATTGATTTACTCGGGGAGTTGCAAATGCGGCCGGAGGAAACTTTGTCCGTTTCGTCTCTGTACCACCTCTGTGAGCAGTGACCCGGAAGACTGCAGTTTCGTGAACTTCGACTTCCTTGCAGGCACCAGTGAAAATAAAGAAAGAATAAGAGAAGAAAAAGGAATTGCTCGAATTCTTGAATCACACACTTTGAGGGACTTTGTCGCCCTCGTATACTACAGAAGGTGGTGAAATATTTAATAGTTCGAACGTCAATATTGTCTTGCTCTACAAAAGCGACGAAAGGACGTCATCCATCAAATCCACCACCCCTTGGCGTGTCATGTCGAGTGTTGGAATGGCGATTATATTGACACTTGGTTTATGTAAGCGAAAGTAGTGAAATTGGAAGTTTTATATTAAATTTCCTATGAGGGTAAGAAAAGCGGAAGATCTTTTTGTAAAAATAAGCAATAAATATGATAGAATCTGGAACACTATTTTTGGTCCGCATGTGAGGTGACACCTCCCCCCGTAGTTATATGCTACTATATAGTAGCATAAGAGTGAAACTACATTAGTTCACAATGTAAGAAATTTTCATAATCTTATGCAAAAACTGGTATTATCTTAGAGAGCAAAGATACAATCTTGATTACGAAAATTTTTGCATCATTAGGCGCATTAAGTTTGGAACTAGAGATCCGCAAACTTTGGGCGCCTACGCGTCGGCCGTGTTCAATGAAGAACTTATAGCTGTCATCAAAGTAACGACCAAGAGCCGAAAAAGGGGGAAAAAATATATATCAAGGGCGAGAGGAGATTCCTGGCTCCACTCTGGGTGTTCATTCGAACGGTGGCCAAGTCTTCCACCCCTAGAAATTTTATCTACGGTCGTCTATATAGGTTTGGGATCAGCGACGCATGAGCCTGTGAGCAAAAAGGTACCGCCCCCTCCGGCTCATCGAATGATTACCCCTATCCGAGGGGTAGGCCTTCGAAATAAATACGTCTTGCATCTTCGCCCCGAAACCTCAAGAGATCTTCGCGTTTTGTTTGTAGACGCTATTACCATGAGATCTGCCCTCGGCAGTCTTGTCTTATCCCTACTCCAAGCAATGTCTTTTGGGTGATTACGTGGATTAGTTTCCGAGGGGGATAATGAGTAAGATCTTCTTAATTTGTAAATTATTAATTTCTTTGATTTTATGTAGATCGACTAGACTAATATTCTCTTACAGCTATACCCTGAGAACATACACTGGAACCTTGTTTTAAGCGCCCTCCATTTACCGCCTTCCGAGAATTCCAGCTGGCTCGCATCCGTGGATGAGGGGTTTCGAGGGGCAGGGAAAGAGGTGCAGCGAAGTCGACGCAATTACGCAGTACCGCAGTGACAGAGCGGACAGTACCCTAACCGGATATGGCCCTGACTGTTTACATCGTAGGAATTCTTGGAACGGAGTCACGGCCATCGAGGCAAAATCCGAGACTCTCTCTAAATCGAGGTTCCAGCGTACTTCAAATATTTTTTTCCATATCAATATGACCGCTCGGATATGTGTTGCCATTAATTTAAAGATTCCCCTGTATTAGAATTATACTTATAGATGCGAATTGGAAAACTAAATAAGAACATTTTTGAAGGAACTTCATAAAATTTATTGAAAAAAACTTCAAACTTTGAATACAATTTATAAAGGGCCTTGAAAGTCATTCAAAATGTAAAATGTAAACTCATTCCGATAATTTAATAATTTTGGGAATATGAAAATTGAAAATTTGTGTTTTAAAATTGCACTATATATATTTTTTTAATTCAACAATTTCTTGAATATTCAATATTAATTTTCACTGATTGTTGAAAAAAAATTAATCCTCCAAATATTCTTAAAACCTTTTTTATTATCCAGTGAGGAATCCTTTTTTAATAATCTTTTTTCAAGTGAAGTAAATGACAGTTCAAAATTAAATTTTTAAGTCGCCTTCCAGCCTAAATTAAAGCAAGTTATATGTAAAACTCTTTTCATATAAATGACACGATTTCAAGATCTGACAAAAAGCCTTCAGTATTCAAAAAATTTGCAACATGAATTTTTTTTGTCAAAATTTGTATTTTATTCTCAGTAAGTAGCAACTTTTTATTTCAATAAAACATCAATTATTCATTTAGATTGAAGATGTACGGACAAATAATCAACATAAATATAGGGCATTATTTCTGGCATAAATATTATTCTGGCATTATTATTATTATTTCCTAAATTACTATTATTATTATTTATATTATTTCCACCTAGAAGACCAAGGTTCTCCAATTGGACTTAAACTTCGGCGAAGTGTAGTCCTACTGGATGACGACTTATGCGATAAAAATTTTGCCATTCGGACAAATATTCACCAAGGGGGGGGGGTATATTTTTCGGTTTCCTGTGTAGAGCATCAAGTCCAGTGACCTGCCACTTTTTTAATAATAATAATAATACCGAACCTTGTCCTTTACAGTTCCAACATGATCTTTCACGTCCTTTTCACTGATCATGAGCATTTGAAAAAAATGAAAGCTTGCCCTTCAAGAATAAAGGTCAAATAAACTCCACTTTTTTCGAATTAAGACTATTTTTTTTTCAGGCTTAAAAGGGAACTAAAGTTTTTTCTTAAATGCTCATCTATGTCATCTGTTTCGATGATTTGACACTCTTTTAGTGCATATAAGTAAAAAGAAGATGGTCTTCTATAGATCGATGAAATTTTTCACGCCTTTTTCTCTCAACTCAGGCCTTTTTTTTAAAAAATGAATATATGACCTACAAAAGTGAAGGTCGAAAATAAATTCCACTTTTTCCCCCTTTCAACGATTTCATTTTGTTTTGTTTTAGGCTTAAAAGAAACCTGAGCTTTTTTCAAAAATCCACTTTCTTACCCTGAGAACCTTAAAGAAACAAAAAAATGGTCCAAATTCGGAAAAAATTGAAATTTATTTTCAACCTTCAATTTTGAAGATCAAATATTAATTTTTTTGGAAGATGCTAATGATCATTAAATAGGGCGTGAAAAATCCTATCGAGACTATAGAAAACAAAGTTTTGTTTCATTGATATTAAAAAAGTTACAAGTAGCTGAATTCGAAGGTACACCCAAAAAACCCAAAAGTATCACCCCCTCTCTCTCGATAAATATTTGTCCCAATAACAAAATTTTTTCCCATCAATTTTCATCCAGTAGGGCTTTATTTTGCCGAAGTTTGTGTCCGATTAGAGAACTCACACTAAAGTGTGAGAAATTCTATAGCAATTTTTTACACAAACTTTGTTCTTTTTATCATTCTTGTATCAATATACTTTAGAAAAATATAAGCTAAAATTTTTATGAAAGAAAGAAGCTTTTATACCATGAGACTGGTTTAGAAAGATAGAGTTTTCGAATGATAAGCTTAAAGAAAGACTTTAACAAAAAACTTAAAAGAAAATGAAACTCGAAAAATTTGCTTTTTGCAATTCTAGCTACTTTCAGAATTTAATAGATGACCATCCGCAGATTACATTTTCATCTATTGGCTTCTTATGGACTATTTCATTCTTAGCAATATCCATCCAATTGGATTTCACTGTCGGAGGTTTATTTATTTGAGGTACTATAAATTCCCCAAGATAAGTTCAGCGTCTATTGGAGTAATAATCGAGTGTTAACCCTTCGGAACTTATCCCATGGGAGTGTATTATGGGTTGACTGAAATACCGTATAATGATATATTATACTATCATATATATATATATATATATATATATATATATATACTATCATCAGTTATAAAGTGTGAAAAGAGAACGAAGGAAGAAGGTGGAAAATGGAAAGAGATTTATCAGATAGATGTATTGATGTACCAAGATTATATAATAATGAGATAAGTTATTTAGAAATAAAATAGAGGTGGCAATAGAGTAGTTAATCATTTGAAGAGAAGGAAAGGGATGATGAGAAAATTGGTTGAAAATGTTGAAAAATCATTTATCTGTTCATCAACATTATAAAATATTTCACACGACTTATTACAATTAAATTTTTTTATTTTGGAAATGACTTGAAACAGACTCTATGAAACAGTCTTCTCAGCAGCAAGGCATGTTCTTTGGGAGCAATGAAAATTATTTATCTAATAAATCCAAATTCGGAAAAAGGATTGTTTCGCTTTGGTTTGGTGGTTGCGGAAAGCAGAAGCATCTTGGGTACAATATGGGGCAATAGCCTTCAAGTTCCCATCGGCATCGTCGAATCGGTTTCTAATCTGACACGTAATCCTTTCTAATCTTCCGGAGATCCGGAGGGATCCTCGTGACCCAACCATCTATTACTAATGCTCAGTAATCTCTTGCCTCAGGACAAGATCCTAACCTACTGCAAGTCGCCTATTCAGCACTATAGCTATAGCGTAAACATAATATATACATATATATTCGTCGGATTTCACCCCTAAATTCTACCATTTGCTCATTCACCTATCGACGTCAATTTGAATCAGCACTACAATCTTCAAGTGTTGTCGTTATCTGCATTCTGATCTCTTGACAGGGATATACCAAAACATGTATCATTGTATTTTAATCGTTGCATTTAAGAAGCATTATCAAAAAGTGGATAATAAAGGACTGTAAGACTTTTCATAACTAAAAATATTCTTAAATTGGCTGAAGTATTTTTTTCGCTAATTCTGATCCAGAGAATTTATATTTGTTTGTAACTGGACCTATTCCCCTATTGTATCCTCTAGTATATCTCCTTTGGTATATTTGCCACTTGTGGACTTATTAATTATTTTAATTGAAATTTTCAATAATTAAATTCGCCTGTAACGATGCCATTAGAAACTCTTTTTATCGTGAAAGAAAAAGTATTTCTAATTATGCTGATGAAGGCAAAGAGAATCTTCTCATTTTGTTCTGCATCATCATATTTTTCTTGCTTTGGACGATACAACTTAGACATAGCTAGCTAAGTGCTTACCAATCTGGTTAGCAGCGTGAAAAATGTTGCTTTTTCTAATAAAAATTCGCTTTTTATCATTGATCAGCTTAGCTAACTTTATCCAACTTTTCAGTGTACAACGCGCAGTAACGGAGTTACCTTGCCATTTCGAAGCTTCGGAAATAAATAAGCTATGGGAAAATTTATATACTTATGAGGTCTCAAAGTGCCTATCAACCATAGTCGTTCAAATTATTGGGAAGCGTTAATTTATTAGTTTGTCAAATTTATCGATGCGTCTGATGGAATGTAAATACTGAATAGGTTATGGTTCTGATGTAAAATCTATGGAGCCGGCGAACCTTGAGAGTCCGAGGAGAATCTTAAGAATTCCGGAAATTTGATTCAGAATTTAGGACTTTCTTCTTGAGTCCAATGAAACACTTCTTTCCTCATGTCAGGATTATATAACCATAAGGATTTGCCTTTTTTGAGGCATGCTACTCTCGTCCTACAGGGTTTTTCACTTTGTCCGGGTTTCTAGAAGTAGAATTTTTTAGTTTTTAAGCAGATAAAACATTGAGTCGCAGTAAAGCCTAGTGGTTTTTTTCAAAATTGTTTTAAATTAAACAATATTTTTATCATGTTATCTTATAATAATTATTCCTCGTATGTTTTTAAGTGGTAAAACGAATTCTGTATTTGAAAAAGATTATAAATTGCACTTTCTTGAAATTATAGTTTCAACATTCAAAGTGACAAATTATAATGAAATATTGACTGTAAAAAGTTTGAAAAAGTGAAGATTGTTTTTATAAATTGTATAAGCTTATTTCCCAATGTATCCAATTTTTTCATACCCTTATTTAAATTTCACATCGCGTTGTAGAATAACAAAGTGAAAAAGCTTTCCATTCCGTCTACAGAAAGGACGTTGAAATATTTAATTCTACAGGGCAAAAAAGTACTAAAATTTTTTGTTCTACTCTGTCCTCTCTTTTAAAACCATGTGCTACATTTCGAGAATCAGTTCCGGTCACCATAACTACTGAAGAAAATGAACGGACGAAATTGTATAAGAAAATCACACAAGCAGCTGCTTTTCGAAGATATTTATACCTTTGGCGATTTCTTGAAATTCTAATTCAAAATTTATATTTTATTGTTTTTAGCTTTAAATTACAAATGATTTAGAGGAGATTAAAAAATAAGTTGAAAAAATGGTAAGCCTCTTTTCTCAGTCAGGTATGATATATTAAATGAAAACATACCATAGGAAAAACAAATTGAAACTCTGACCTCAGATCCAGATGCATTTACTATAAAAACAATATACCTGTATCAAAAACCCACAAACAAGTAGAGTAACAAATCACATCATATTCGCTGCTTTCGCCACATCCAATTAATACCCGTCATTCAATGTCAATAAGCTTTCGTTGTTTTTTTTAGGAGGGTTCTCACAAAGGCGGTTTCAACAAGTTTAATCATTTTTAATTATATTTGTACAAAATAATTTTTTAAATAGGGTTCAGTGTGAATAATTACATGTGACATACATTATATATTATACATACATTACATATTACATCCAGATGAAAATAGTATATTGCATAACTAGGTAGAGATCTTTCCATTTCTTTCCATTTCTAAGGCTCGCGCTTGCGCGTTCGCCTCTGACTCGTGCTGAAAACATTCCCGAGTCGTAGAAACTTTGAAAGATCTCCCACGAGTCATACACGACACTTTTTTTAACACACCTTATGATTTCGGCACTTTTCATGACTGTGGGTCAATTCTACAATCTCGCTTTCTACTGACGTCATTTTTCTACTCCCTAGGGAGTGGAAAGTACTTTGTACTCACAACACTCGAGAAGCGAGTTTGTGGTGCCGTTCCACAGGTATGAAAATGGGCCAAAATCATGAGGATGTTATAAAAATATAATTTCGTTTGTGATTCTAAGACGGATGAAAACGTTACAACAATTGAAATAACATCTAAATTAAATGTATTATGTTTCACAATTTAACAGTAATGTTCAATGGTCACTATTACCTGCTTCCATCATTTTAATACTACTTCAAATGAAAAATTATATTTTTCAATAAGGAAAATAAACAATTGAATCAAATATTTCTCAAAGATCGAAATGAAATCTACTTTTTATAAAAAAATGTTTGTGGACTGAAAAAGAACACCCAAGAATTTCACAAATAAAAATAGTGGTCAGATATAAGAAAAATAAGAAAAATGACGAAATTTGGTTTTCGAGGCCTCAATGCTGGAAGTTTTTCTTTTAGTCCGTTTCCCTCGGGCACGGATCAAATGGAAGCTCCTGTCATGTAGAAATTCGATAAAAAATATAATTTGCTATGTCACATTTTCTCTCTGTGACATCAGTGGTTAAAGAATAAGAGAAATGACGAAATTTGGTTTTAGAGAACCCTATGTTGGAAGCTTTTCTTTTAGTCCGATTTCCCTCAGGCGTGACTTAGATTGAAGCTCTTTGCATTTTAAATTGCAATCAATGATACAATTTGCTATGAAGTGTTCTCTTTTTTTTGTATCTGTGGTTAGAAAATAAGAAAAATGAGAAAATTTGGTTTTTCAGACCCCTGCTTGAAGCTTTTCTTTTAGTCCGATTCTCCTCGGGGATGACTCATATTGAATCTCTTGGCATGCGGGATTGCAACAAACAACAAAAGTTGCTGTGTTATATTCTACTTTTTTATATCAGTGGTTAAAAGCTAAGGTTAATGCAGAAATTTAGAAATTTGGCTTTCAGACATCTATCGTAGAAGATTTTCTTTTAGTCCAAGTTTCCTCGGGAATGGCTCAAATTCAATTCAAAGGTTCGGTGAGAAGTGGAATGATGCAAATTGTTTAATATCAGAGCTTATACATTATTATCATCAATAAATTACTTCAATATTATTTTATTGTGCTGATGATATAAATAAATATAAGAAAGAAAACTTTTTAACCTGTTGCCTACGAAACCCTTCCTTTAGGGCACTTGTCGACCCTTCTGGCTTGTTTTGAATATTTTGTTTAGTTTGTGATTTAAATGAATAAAAAGTATATTTCGAAAAGACACTCATATTTCTAAATATTTAATAAGATAAAGGCTGTTCAGAAAATATTTTTTCAAACTGATATCTCAAATCGACTATAAATTACCGGAAGCATTAAGGCTTGTTCGAGACAAGGATATTCTCTAAATGGCACTATTACATTTAAACGATTTTCTGCAATCTAAAGTCTGGAATTGCTTCATTCTATTAAAGCAATGAGTTTATGTGACTATTAAGTTTCAGAAATAACAACCACGTTTGTTGAGTTTTCTCTTCTATTATACATAATTTCTGAATTGTTTCATAATTAATTAAATATCAGCATTCGAAGCTGAATAGACTTATTCAGAATATTATTATATGTATTTGCAATTTGTAGAGATACCATGTTATACATATATTACGCATTTTGTGAATTAGTTTAATTATGAAAAACCTTTTATCATACTGCAAAAAGCGATAGGGTACTAAACTCCCCTTGTTCGTTCTCGATCGACGTAAATTGTAACTTTGGTCGGAAGCAAAGTTGTTTAATTATTTCCAACCCCAGGCTTCATTAACCACAACCCTTACTTGAGATGAGTTTATTAAGTTTCATTCTATCACCGCACGAAAAGAGAATAACAAGCTTACTTGTGTTTTCACCTCAAAGTGAATCAGTGTAAGATTGAATTAATCGCACAATTGCATAGAGGAAATTTCGTTCTACTTTATGTGTCATAAACATTTAGGTTTCAATAATATTTCAATAGAGTATTTCAAAATGTTCAATAATATCACATTGCACGTAATATGGTATGCAAATATTCATTGTTGCAAGTCCAACTAGTAGCAATCAATGGTTCAATTCCGACTATCACTGTTTGTTTCCCATTTGCTAACTGTATTATACTATTAGAGCCAATAAAACGTCGCCTTCTTTTTTCTACCCTTACATCAAATTCGAAAGCTCACAGCTGATTCCGACTGAGACTAGTTCTGTTGATGATCGTTATGCCAAATGATAAATGTCCTTATTTATTTTCTAATTGAAAATATTCGGGTTTGTTCTCAGGCAAAAAAATTAGACATTACATAGTACATTACCATAATGTGTAATTGAGTGATCAAACGAACTTACTTAAGTAAAGTTCGATCGCATTTATACGATCGACTCGTTCGAGATGATGACCACCCTATTAACAAATAGTTGTTTTTAAAATCAAGCCCATTTAAAATTTTTCCCTTATTATAAATCTAAAATGTATAACATGAGAGCCACGCGAGTTGCGAGAGGAGGGAACCATATGGTTTTTTCTCTATAATATCACTCTGAAGTTTTGACTCCGTCCACGTAGCAAACTGACACTACATACAGGTATGTAATCATCTGGAACGAGGTGATCGTATAATTACGATCGAAGTTTCGTTAGCTAGGTTCGTTTGATCGTTCAATTATATTACAGATAAAAAATTAACTGATTCAAACTTTTGTCCAGAAAATAAAGGACTTTGTACGAAATCTTAATGGGACTTTCTTTACTTCCTAAAGTTGTACAGTATGACCTTTTGGAAGAAATTGTCTTGAAAGTTTGAATTCCCTTCAGTATTTAAGAATTTAAGATTCCGTTGGCAATATGAACTGAAAAAACTTTCTAAGGCCAGCAATAAAATATCACTGTGAGACTTTTGGTCTGGTACACTGTAAGAAAGGTCATGATAAATTTTTATACTTGTATTGATAGTTATTAACCCATACCGGCAATGGTATCTTTTTCATACTTTCGTATGGGAGATTTTCAATACGCAAGATAGTCATTTTCTTATACAGAAAGGGTTTTCTTACTATACTTGTGTATGGAAAATATATAATACGTAGATAATTATTTTAGTATGATGAATTTTTATTTCTTCCATACTTGTGTATGGAAAATTTCTAATATCCAAATAGTAATTTTCTTATAAAGAATTGTTTTTTTTCCATACTCATTTACAGGAAATGTACAACAAGCAGGCAGTAATCTTAATATTCTGAATTTGTTGGGGAGAATCGTTTATTACAATCTGATATACATACATATGGATTTTCTTCACGAGGAGGTCAATTTCGCTTCCCCAAGTAGTAACTTTGAGGAGAAGTTTTTAATCATTTTAAAATTCTGTAGGTCTATTCTTCTTGGTCATTTTTACTGACATGACAAGCGAAATATAATATGTGTCCGTCCACGAAGAAAGGGACCTAATGCGCAGAAATCGATTTTTAGTCTTTGTATACTAATTGATAGTATTTTCTTTGCTCTTTCATAATACAAAATTATTCTTTCATCTGTAAATCGAAATTGTTATCAAACTGCAAAATAAGGCCCTCCTATGAAGTTCCTGTGCTGGACCGCCTCTTTAATCGCTCCTCCTGTAAAAAGGGGCTCCCGCGCATAAGGTCCGTTTCTTCTTGAGCAATCACATGAATTGTGCTGCAAAAATTTATTAAATAAGTCTAAGTACACAAAAAATACACTTTTCTCTGTTCCCGACGTATGAGCGACCAGCTTAAGGAAAGTTTATCATCAAAAATATGAATGTAATAAATATTTTAGTCATTTCCTTTCGAAGGCTTTCCTCAAAAACTATAATATAATACAAGCCGGAGTTCACAACTGGATGACGTTCCGACAATTCTGTTGAGTTTTTCAAATAATAATACCTCAAATGTTGGATAACAAGATCCACATGCTACATTTACGTATAATTCCAGAGTGAAAATGACAAGATTTTCATTTATATCAATGTTTACCGAGATAAAGTGTTGCGTATTTTTATTGCGTGGAAACTCCGGCCGTTGTTGAATCATTTACTTCTTGGCAAATGAGTCAATAAGAACGTTATAATTGTATGAATGAAGTAGTTAGTTTAGTTAGTTTATTGATAGAAGGAAAGTTCCAATAGGGACGCCCTCTGGTGCTCAGGCTATAAACCCCATTGTGCCACACCCTTATCGAATCGCTCCTAGTGGTCGACTATAGACTTCATAATGAAGCCCAAGACGTCGACCCTGTTTGCGTTGTAATTTTAACGGGTTCCATGAAATGAGACCCGAGGATTTGTTGCCTGAGCCTGGCTGATGCCGGGCACTGGCATAGGAGATGTAGGGATGTCTCATCATCCCTACCGCATTTCCTGCACTCTGTGGTGGGATTTAGCCTCATTCTGTCCATATGGTAGTTCAAGTGGTTGTGCCGAGCGAACATCTGAACCACCTACCTTAAGTCATTCTTGGGTAACCTGGAATTGTTCTCAGTTCTCCCTGTGCTTTATCTGGATCCAGTTTTTGATGTCCATTCCGAAGTAGCAAGACGCTGGCCCCAGAGCCAGTTCCGGCCCTATGTATTCATTTACTGCACCGCTCTTCGCCAGCTGGTCCGCTATTAATTTGATGCCTTTTTGCATTTACAAACGAGTCCTGATGTTATGTCTGGTTCTCCAACTGCGCTCAGTGTCGCTTGGCTGTCTGGGCAGATTATTATCTGCCTGCCACCTGCGTCTTCTTCTATGAGTATTTCAGCGCAGCGGAGGACAGCCAGAACCTCCGCCTCAAAGACGGTGGCACGTCATCCGAGTGTGATTCTCACCCCCCTCCTTCCTGCACTGTCGTAAATTCCTGCTCCTGGCCCCCTTCTCCTTCGGAGCCATTCGTGTACCAGATTCGCTTCTGGAGGAGCAGGTTACCATTTGCTTCCACACAACCCTGCTTGGGATGACGACGCAGAAAGCTCTGGTGAAGTTAAATTGTTTTGTTATTGTATCCTGCCTCATACATAGCTTTGGCAGTGTATTGATGTCGCTTGGGAAAATGGTGTGTTTAATCCCCTAAGTCAATCTGTCTGCTCTTGCCAGTCGACTCATCGCCCGAGCTGCCTCGCTGGTTATCGCAACGTGTGAGGGCTCCTCGCGGAGCATGTAACCTACCGCCGCCGTGGACATAGTCCTCATTGCTCCCGTCACCCCCTGAGATGTAGCGTTTGCAATCGTTGCAGTCTATCCTGCATCGTATTGAGTGTTACCCTCGGCCACCAGAACACGGTCGCGTATACGAGCCTTGGTTTTAGGACAGCGCAGTAGAGCCAAGCGATCATTTTAGGCCTTAAAGCCCATGTCAGACTACGGAATACAGGAGACTCGACCTTCGTTACTTTGTACTTTCTCGTTAAAATGACCAAGTTGGTCATTTCTAGATTCACCGAGCGCCCCGAGCTGTCGCACCAGAGCTTTACGATGCGTAGCGCTGACTTTGTTAGACCAATCAATATGTCCAAGTGAGCCCCTCTGGCTAAGATTACAAGGTCATCCACATCTCCTTGGGTATAATAGCCCTCCTTATTTAGCCTTTCAGGGAGGCCGTCGACTACAATGCACCACAGGAGGGGTGACAGAACACCCCATGAGGGCATTCCCGTGGCGTTACCCCCTTAACTAGACTTTCCCCCCATCTGGTTTTGAGACGCCTCCGACGCAGCGCGCTCCCTGTCCAGCATACTAGCTGGCTTGGCACGCCGCAGCTCAAAGCCTCCCGGTAGATGACTTTCGGGAGGTATTGCTGAAGGTACCCTCTATATCTAAGAAGGTCCTCACAACGTACCCCGCCCCCTCACCCTGTTCAAGCTGTTGCTTTACTTTTATTACCACAGGGTCTTTTTCTCGTTCTCGGCAAACTCGCTATTATAGTGCCTTATCAACCCGAGGAGAGCCTCCGGATCTTTTGCCAGAATCTTATGGAGCCTCACTGTGTCTAAAATGCCTTTAGTTTTCTTGCAGAAGCTCTTCCAGTCACCCTGTTTATACATTCTGATTTTCTTCTTTTATTCATTCTGAGCCTTTCTTCGAGTTCCTCCTTGTATGAGTCCCAAATTGTGTTTTTGGGATTTCTGATCTTTGAAATCGCCGGTTGCCTTAGGGTCAACTTGAACAGGATATATTTGTGGTCCGAGAGAGACTCTTCGTTGGAGACTCTCTAGCCCACTACCTTGCTCCTCAGTTCTACCGAACATGAAGTCAGATCAATAACCTCACTCCTGTTCTTGTTCTAGGATGTGGGAGTATTACCACGGTTCAGAATCTTGAGCTCAGTACCCGCTGAGGTTTCCAATAAGTCTCTTCCCCTGTCGTTGATGTTCGTGCTCCCCCACATTATATGGTGAAAGTTTGCATCCCAACCCAACAGCAGAGGAATCCTGTTCTCCTGGCAGTGCTTAATGAGAGCTTCTACCTCTCTAGGAGGTGGGGCTTAAGATTGCATCCATACCCTTGACAACTATACATGCCCTTGGTGCCTTTTCGCGTGGCCCCTTGAATATGGAGCCACATCTTCCTGAGCCACTAATCCTATTCAGGTACAACCAGGGTTCTTGAATTAGATCTAAGCCTGTATGTACCACTACCATACGCCTGGTTAAAACCGCCGAGGCGCCTTTGCTATGGTGCAAATTTATCTGCATCGTTGAGATTTCTACTGTTAGAAATTTCTATAGCGATTTCACTATGAATGTAATGGAAGCAATATGCATATACGTATAATAAATTTAGTACACATATTCAGTAATCTGAATTATGAGAGAATTAAAGTTTCTTGTGATGCTGCTCAATCTCTATAACTTATTTGAAATGAAGAGATCCGAATGCAAAACGTTTGCTAAAATGTATCAATCAGAATTGAAATATGACATGCAGGTGAAACTTTTCTCGAAAAAGCAAGCTAAAGGTGAAAATTCCAAATACGAAAAATAATTTTTAGGTTAGTTTTGCATTTATTTCGTTTATGTGATCACAGTATTACTAATAATGAATTCAGTTGAAACTATCAGGAACGAAAATTATATATTATAGTCCAATTATGAAAATTATTTGATCCATAAATTATAAAATTTTTAAATTGAATTCTAAGAATTATTACTAAAGATTCTACAACACATGCGTTTGTAATTTAAGATTACTATTCCAGAAATGTAAATTCACTATACAAAAGTATGGTAAAAGTGTGGTAAAATTACAAACATTTTTAACAGTGCCCTTTCCAGCCATTGAACGACTGAATCGATGCATCTCGATGTATGTATAATTCTTAAGTAAAAATAACAAGATTTTCATTTATTTTTGTATTGCTTATGACCTCCCGGTATCGTGAGCTCCGGCCGCCGAATATGTCAATTCAGGTGAGGAATCACCTCGATCGTACGTCCGGCCTGCTTGCGGTTTTAAAAAAATATTGCAGAGAGCATAACTCGCATTTAAGTTAATCAAGAATATTAATCAATAAATAGTCACATAAGCTCATCGCTTCAATAGTCTGATGCAGGTCAGATTTTAGATGGCATGCTAAGAGGAGAAAAGCAGCGGTTTCCGACGAGTGTGAAGTTTGCGCACGAGCGAAGCGAGGACGTAATGCACACAAGTCGAGAATCCGCCGTCACATCTCAGTACGCACTGTATTTTTCACAAAAAACCTTGCTGAAAGTTTCACTTACGCTGTTGAATTAAAATGTCAAAAGTAGGTAATATCGACTATGAAACGTAAGTATTACATTGAAAAATATAATTAATTTAATTTACATGTAATTTCAATTGCTTGTGGTGTTTTCATTCGTCTTCGAATCACAATCGAAATTGTATTTTTATAACACCCCCATGACTTTGGCCAATTGTCATGCCTGTGGAGCGAGACCACGAACTCGCTTCTCGAGCCTCTCGAGCAAAAAGTGCTTTCTACTCCCTAGGGAGTAAAAATGACGCAAGCAAAAAACATAGCTTATGATCATCTCAGTGTGTGAATATCGTGTCGGCGAGAGTCATGTATTTTCAAATGTGTAAATCTGTAGCAGAGATAATATATCAAAAAGTGTCGCCGCCCACGGAGTTTGTTGAAACTGCTAAAGCTAAACTCGCATTTCGTATGCATGTAAGTGGAACCGACCCACAACCATGTAAATTGTCCAAATCATAAGAAGTTTTGAAAAAAGTGTCGCGTATCGCGCTTTTAATGTTTTCATCCGTTTTCGAATCACGAACGATATTGTATTTTAATCTCAGATGCTCCGGTCCGATGGAGCTGATTTTTTGATGCTAGAGGTTCCTGATTATAACGTCTGTATATTCCGTATCCGTGAACTTCTTTCAAGGTAATTTCCCTTTTTCTCCCACCTTCTACTACAATGATTTTGCCATCCTCATCATATAGTGGAAGAATAACTCCTTCAACGCCCCTTCCAACGATGGTGTTACGAATTACTACGAAATCTACTGGACCGGAGAGTGGACATGGTTCATTTAAGTCGTTAATGTAGAAATAACCATTATAGTTAAGTTCATTGAACTTATGCACACGGGTAACATTAGCAGGAGGAAGCCTAAGCCCGATTTTGAGTGCCCGTTCGTGCTGTTCATGACTGGCGCAAACTGAAAAATGAGGAAAAAGTTATTAATGTGTGTAATTCGTGAAGTGGTTTAATATACATATTATACAAATGAGAGGTGTCATTTGGGAATTTTGTCTGCCCCTTTATTTCTCAAACATATGACTTTTCATAAAGTTTCTTCTTCATAAAATAAATGTAACATGGAGGTTTTGTAAATGACAATTTATATTGTTATTTTCAACTTTTTTATTTATATTAATTTATATTAGCGATTGAAAATACAGGCACCTAAAAAAAAGTGTCAAGGTCACTCAACCGGACCACCATATCTATATGTTTTTGGGGTCGCTTGATCCGAATTTGGTGTCAGATTTGCTCCATTAGGTCAGGTTTTTGTGAAAATTAGCCCTTTTGGACATTTTCCAAGAAGAACATAGGGTGTAAACCTGACGCTCTAGAAACAGGCGACAGGGTTATGCTGCATGCGCGCTCGCTCATTACGCCACCAGGTGGTAAAAAGTAGTGAGCGAGCGCGCATGCAGAAAAACCCTGTTACCGCTCGAGATAGGCAATGAAAATAGTTTTTTCAACCTAAACACCTTGAGTGAATATTTTTCTTCCCTCTTATTTTATACTTTTATTACATTCTATACATAATAAGTAATTTCTTAGAGTTGAATTCGTTGATTTCAGCAGAATATCAGTTAGTAATTGTTCAGCAATTATCGCTATATCCCATTCACTTCCGATTTGCACGCGTGAAGAGAGCTTAATGCGATACCTTATAGTGTCTTTAACAAATTGTGTTACAGTTGACAGAAGTGAAGGTTGGCTATACTTGTATATGTGTTGCCATAATTTGTTCATATTTTGAAGCAAATAAGTAAATCATAGAAAACAACTAATTCAATTAGTCTAAGTATTTACTAATTCAATAGTGGGAAACTACTAATTGTCTAGTAAAAATATACAAATTTATATAAATGACAGTATAGTGTACAATATGCAGTGTAATATTATCAACTTTAATGAAACAATATGAAGGCAATATTGTGAAAATTGTAAATATGTCATGTAACCTCCACCAACAATATAGCATGTTTATAGTTCATTGCTTCAAAATGGGAAAACAAGAATTATTTACGCTTCTTATTCATTTCACCTTGCTTCACTTCCACTAAAAATGAACCTATGATATTACAGAAACATGACGAAATTTGATAAAAAATAACAGCCTGCCCCGGAAAAACGTCACGCGTACTATTTTATGTAAAAGCCAATTGACAGCAAAAGTTCACTAATTGATTAGTAGCCAAAATCACCAAAAAATTAGTCAATATTTTCTCAGATTAACTCTTCTTTGTGTGATTTTTTCACTATTCCATTAGCAAAATTCTAGAATATTACTATTTCATTTGTCAAATACTCAATTACTGATTCAATTAGTAAAATTTGTATCAATTAGATTCAATGAACCCAATTATGGTTATAGTGAACTCTTCAATTAGAAAAGTTTACTGGAAATTTGGAGAAGAAAAGTTTGTATGGTCAATTGTTATTATTAAAGCAAAGTAGCATAAACATGGTGCAAAGTGGTATAATAATAGGGCAAAATAGCATTAGGTTGAGGAAAAATGGCATAAAGTGGAAGTAACATATCATAATGTTCGGGCAAAGTTGTACAAGGTTAGGGAAAAGTGGCGTATGGTTGAGACAAATTGGAATAAGGCTGGAAAAAAGTGGCATAATGTTGCGGCAAAATGTGTTGAGCTTATTCTTGAAAAAACAGTTATGAGAGGGGTGAGAAAATTTGCTAAGGCTAGTCACAGGATTAGTCAGAGCTAGGCCAATATTGGCCAGGGCTGAGTTAAGACTGGACCAGTGCTGATATATATATGTATATAATCGTATCTTATATTTACCAATAGAATTAACAAGAACCGCTAAACTGAAGACTAGAGTACCGGCGAGCTTCACTTTTTTTATCTTAGAGAAAACTGATGAATTCATGATCGTAGTGAAAGAAATGATTATTCTACCAGATATTTCAATATTTATATGTCGTTATCAAATTTGTAATTCCACATCATGCCACTATTTATAAGATGTGTTGGAGGGGGAAAGCGTTATTTAAAGATTCATAGGCTTATCATTTTATGAGCTTTGAAGCTAAACACATTTATATTTTCACAAGGTTGCACGGTATTATGAAGTGTACAAGCACCTTTAGACAGCGCGCAGTTAACGCAATAGATCAAAGTTCCACAATCTGTTTGATTATTCTACTATGGTCGTTATCGCGCCGACTCTTATATGATGTTTCTTCCTATACGAATACATTTTTTACTAGAACATTGACGAACACATACTACAACACCTACTAACCGGGTGTGCTATTTCCATTTAAAAAAACGAATTTTCGAGAAAAGAAAAAAGTTTAAACAAACGAAAATTGTTGAAATAATTGATAATCAATTAACTCATGTTGATAAATATTCCACTAGACTAATAGAAATACTTTCTAGCAAAAAAAAACAAGAATAAAGAGCTCCATAGGGTCGGTTTCATGAAGAATTGACATTTTTTGATTTGAAGGTAATTTTCAAGGCACCGCGGGGGAATGTTAGGGGCGTCGGATCCATATGTCTGACGAATGAAACCAGCCAGCTTTAGGAAAGTTTATCATAAATGAGATAAATATAATTAATATTTCAATCATTTCCTTTTAAAAGCTTCTTTCAAAGACTACTATTATTTCTTAATAGAAGTTTTTGATTTAACATGCGTATACGTAATTAAAAACTCATTCAAACAGTGTCCTCGAAGTTTTTTTTTTGGGGGCCGGATATACAGTTGGATGATGTTCCGACAATTCTATTGACTTTCTCAGTTAATAATGACCCAAATCTTGAATAACTAGATCCACATGCTACATCTACGCATGTTCCCACAGTGAAAATGACAAGACTTTTATTTAAACCAATGTAAACTAAAATAAAGTGTTGTGTATTTTTATTGTGTAAACTCCGTCCGTTGTTGAATCAGTCGCTTTTTGGCAAATAAGTCAATATTAACGTAATAACTGTATAAATGAAGTGCATGTATACTTATTTTCCGAAGGACTGTTCCATTCATTCACTTTTGGGGCTACAATTTGCGTTTTTGTATAGTTTGTGAACTCCGAACGCTGCGCACATCAGCCGACAAATATACTAAGCCAGTTGGGTAATCACCTAGATTTTAGGCCCGACCTGCTTGAGGTTCTAAATGAACATTGCAGAGAGTTAAATTCGCATTCAGATTAATGAAAAGTATTAATAAACAAAAGGTCACACAAACTCATCAATCCTGTCGATTAGCAGGTTTTCCTGGGAGTCTGCTGCGCCTCTTTCCGATCCACGTTGTTCGTAAACCTCTCTCCACACAGGTATAATTTGCCGAACAATCCTGTCGTTCATAGTAGCTGTAAAGGTCTTATGCAGCGTGTTTAGGCAACTCATTGGCCTGTGGTTCCATGGGCTGGACAAGTTGCCTTTCTTCGGTAGGAATACAGTGCGTCCTAGCACCAGTCACTGCAGAATCGGTGTCCCTGACTCCAAATATGAGGTGAAGATACGGGCCATATGTTTGTTTGTGCGAGTAAACTTCTTTCACCAGGAGTTCTTGATACCATCTGAACTGCCAGCAGAAAAGTCGTTCATGCCCCTCAATACTTTCTTCACCTCTTCGACAGTGATTGGTGATCATTTCTTCTTGGACGTTATGAGGTTGTCGCGCATCTCCTTGAAATAGATGATGTTCTCAGTATCCTCATTCAATGGTAGTTGAACTTCGTAGATCTCCCTCGAGAAAGTCTTGACCTCCTGGGGTTGGAGCGGATTTTGGACAGAAACAGAGGAATCGCCCAAGAGGTGCGATGGGTCAGCGAGAAACTGTTGGTTCTCTCTGACCCATACCTTTTTTCTGTATTTTCATCATTGCGTCAAATAAGAACCGTAATTTGTCAACATTGTGTTGCTTGATATTCGGCAGCTTGGACTTGTTCAGTGTGTGGTGGTAGATCCTCAATTCATAAATGAACTTTTGGACCCTTACTGTGAACGGCCTACCAAATAGTATTTAGTCAATCGCACACTAAATACGGGACACATTCTGTCAAGTCTGAACAAGTGATGATCTTGAGGCTTAGGAAGAACATAGATGTTAATGTTCCTCTTTGTTCTGAACTAGCCATCATCTCTTAGAGGACGTTTGCTTTCCACGGTTCGTCCTAACGTTTATATGAGGTTCTCTGAGCGATTGAACAACTACTGTTGTGTAAATTGCGAAAGCTCTGGGTATTTCTAGCACCACAGAGTGAGCAGGCGCGCCATGCAACCTTTGCGATCAGGGATAATGCTGCCATCGTAGCAATCTAGCCTGTCATCCCTGAGTCGATCCATCCACTCAACACGCTCATCTAGCCGGTCTGTCATAGCGTTTCCATGAAAATTATTTTCAGCGCCTTGAGCTCTGGCACGATTGGCACTATTTGCTGACCCACTGTTGGGTGCTCTGCGCGTTTGCTCGTCTTGAATCGCATTCACAATTGCTTTAGGTGTTGTCATAGTTGTTCCCACAAGAAGCTAGGGAAAGAGTTCATTCACCCTTGTAGAGCCCTGCATGCAAGGGTACGGTCTCATACTCTAGGAGGTCTGCTGAACCTTAGTTACAGACAACGGTCAAAATCGGCGGGGGATAATACACGAGTTGCGAAATCCGATCAGTGCCAGGGACCTTTACCTCTTGACCTTCTTCTAATAACAAGTTGTCGTCAATTGAAATAAATTCGATGATTGACAGCACATTTCCCTCCCGCTTCCGTAATATTCATTCATTTCAAGTTGCAACTACAACCATATAAAATACTAAAAATATCCGTCAAATCAAAAATATTTCAAACATAGGTTTCTTTTTTTAGTGTCTTGCTTTCTCGCGTGAGCTGTATGGTATGTGCGCAGTAACTATTATTTATACTGGTAAAAACATGCGGGAAACTGCAGGAAGGAACTCTAATCTAGTAACGAAACCGACTTCTGAAGTTAGCATTTCATCAATTAAAGATTGCTCTTTTTCTACGA
>JAUMHM010000085.1:28787137-28799509 GCA_032362435.1 Melikaiella ostensackeni
GCCGAAAAGTAATTAGCTATATATACCGTTCCCCCACTCCACCGCCTCTTACCGCATCTATGTATATAATATCTTTGATTGAACTAATCTTAAAGATGTAATAAAAACCTGATTAGACTAACTTAGACTATCTCAAAAACTAGTAGGAAAGGGAAATTAGAATAACATACAGAGAATTGTCCATTTAATCATATTTATTCAACAAAAATCTTTAAACTAGTTTTACAAAAACAATTAATATTGGTTATAAAAAATCTTTTAATTTACAAGTATCTACACTAATTTCTTCACCCCACCACTGATTGGTTGGTACTGAACAAGACGGTCATGTATAATGAAGCAAAAGGCCGATTTATTAGCTGGAAAATTAGTGCTGGATTTAAATTCGAAACATACATCTACTGATGCTTGTTTTAGAAACTCGTCTTAGAAACTCATTTTGTTTTGAACAATCAATAAGAATCAGCATTCATTTCATACGATAATGCAAACTGATTTTGGTCAAAGTTTAAATTTAAATCAATATATGGATTCCAGTTGAAAAGGGGAAAATAATTTGAATAATCTCGGAAAGATTTCTGAGTTTGAAAAAGAAAAATAGTTTGAAAATTCTCAGGAAAGTTTCTGAGTTGAAACGAGACAAACGGTATAATTTGATTGTGCAAAGTGAGGTTTTTGAATTTTGAAAACTGTGGTTCTAGGTGCCTGTAAAAAAAGTAAGAATAGCAGATATTTTTACAGATTGAAAGTAAGGTAAAATATGATGAAGAAACATGGTACAAAATTGATAGTGTAGATTTAAATGGACTCTCTAAAATTGTTTTTTGTCCCATCTGTAGAGGGTGTAGTTTTTCCAGTAAACGATCAAAATATTGTGAAATAAGTAGCGATATCCGCTAGCTGTGAAAACAGATTCTTCTATCCCCACTTCCGACATGACTTACCCAACGATCTTGTATATGCTTTACGATTTTATATTGATACTAACCATTCATTACAAAGCCCCGAGTGTCAAGCAATTATTCATACACTACGCTGGAGAGATATAATATATTACCGAATACATTTTGTGAAACTAGGTTAAGAATTTGGGTGAATTAAAAGATTTTTGATAACCAATATGAACTGTTCTTTGTAAAACTAGCTGCGAGATTTTTGTTGAATAAATATCATTAAATGAGCAATTTTGTGTATTAAGTTCTAATTCCCCTCTCCTATTAGTTTTTAAGATAGTCTAAGTTAGTCTAATTAGGTTTTAACTACACCTTTAACATTAGTTTGATGTTAGTTTAAAATTAGTATTAAATGACTTTATGGGTTATGTTTAAGTTAGTTTTGATTTAATTTCAGCAACTTGTAATCATAACAGAAACGCTTACATTACTCAATTGGACAACAGAAATATTTAATGTGGACCGAGTAATGTCAACCAAGCCAGTAACTTACAAGCTGCAAGACTATCAGGATCAATCCGTCGTTCGGAACTTTCAAGAACAAGAACTTCTCATGGTCAAGTTTCCAGATATTTACCTTGTGGAGAAAGCTCTCAAGAAACGTGGTAATTAAGTCTATGTCAAATGGCTCGGTTTTGATAGTTCACACAACAGCTGGATAGATAAGTCAGATATGTAATCTGATTTATGATGACTGATGACAATAAGAGCTTAACGATGGAAAGAGGAGGATGATACAAAGGAGAAAAAAAGGATCCACCACCACATCCTCCGACGAGTATAATGAGCAAGATTCATATGGACAAAGTCAACAGAAATTGAAGATTTGTCCTCAATCTTCTCGAAAATGTTGCATGTTGCTTAATATCAACCCAAACGATGTTCTATATGCCTTACGATTTTATATTAATACTAACCAACCATTAAAAAGCCTCAAGTGTCAAGGAATTATTCATACATTACTTCGAAGAAATATTATATAATATATAATAAGAATTTGTGTAGATTAAAAGATTTTTGATAACCAATATGAACTGTTTTTGTAAAATCAGTTGTGAGATTTTAATTCAATGAATATGATTAAATGGACAATTCTGTGTATTTAATCCTAATTTCCCTCTTCTATTATTTTCAAGATGTTCTAAGCTAGTCTAATTAGATTTTAATTACATCTTCAAGATTAGTTTAGTGTTAGTTTAAAATCATTATTAAATTACTTTATAGGTTATGTTTAAGTTAGTTTTAAGTTAACTTCAGCAACTTATAATCGTAACAGAAACGCTTTCATAGTTAAAGTATAGTCAAAATATAATTAAGTTATAATTAAGCTACAGTTAAACTATAGTTACTTTGACATCAAACTTATATTAAATTTATGTATTAACTAGATGTAAGGTTTTTTGAAAAATAAAATAGATGATATGTACATATTATTTTGTTTATTCCAATATCATCAATATATTTACAATGTTGGCTTACAATCTATATACACACACATTTCCTATATACAATTTATTCGCTATCCACATCCATTCTCTTATCTTCTAATTCCTGCTACACAGAAACATGTATGGACTTTGGAGACTGCAACACAAATAGAGAAACCAAGATATATTGTTCTGGCTTTTCTAACAGATAAGAAAGATCAATGTGAAAAATATGCTAAGATTTTCGATCATTGTAGTATCACAAACGTAAACCTTTTTTCAAATTCCCAATATTACCCATACGGTAATATAAATCTAAGCTTTGACCAAAATCAATTTGCTCTATTGTAAGAGATGTATGCTAATTTTCAATCTTCATATTATTGGGGAAAAGAGCCTGAAGCTCTACTTAAGAAAGAGACCTTCAAGAATATGCTCCACTAATTGTTATTGATTGCTCGGAACAAGATGAGTTTCTTGAACAGGCTCCAGTGGACGTGCGATTAGAATTTAAATCAAGTGCTTATTTTCCCACTAACACAGCAGCCTAATACCCAATCTTACGCGACCGCATTGTCCAATACAAACCAATCAGTGGCGTGGTGAAGAAGCTGTGAGGTGGTGAGGGTAATGCTGAGTGGAGGGGAAAGGGTGTCAGCAAGTTATAAAAAAGCTGATTCTAGCTAGAAAAATAATTTTCAATCAAGATGGACTACGTTGCGGATGTTCAACGCCTCAAAAGACCATACAACGACTTTGTCTTCAAGAAGTTGGCCATTCTCCCCCTCCAGGATGATGCTCAACCTCTAGTCTTCCTCTTCGAATCACCTTACACTACACTTACTACACTTACAGATTTTCATAATCAATGTGAATTCTATATTTAAAAAAAGCTAGATTAAAATTTTGTTTGTGTAGGACTAGGCTAAGATTTTTGATGAATAAATGTAATTAAATAGGAATAAATGTGTGAATTTAATTCTCACTCCTTATCCCATTAGTTTTAAGGTAATTTGATTGTCTTTCAACTTCATTCAATTAGTTTTAATTAAAATGGTTAAGTCATTTTCAATTAAATTTTTTTAGAGTGAGGTAGTGAAGAGTGGGGGGAAGCTTCCCATATAAACAGGGTTGCTAGGCCATTTTCTTAATTTCAACGTCTTCGAAGTTGACTGGAACTACAACTGGAACAAAACCTCTAACGCTTCACCAGGAGTATGGATCTCAAGAAGATCAACACCGTCGGCCGCATGGAGGGATTCCTGCCCACGAAGCCGCTGTCCGAGTTGACTCTTAGACATAAATATCCTGTGACGAAGATCCTGAAGGCTTAAACCAAGTATGGCGCAAGAATTATTGTTGAGCTGGATGATACATTCAGAACATTTCTACCTCCAAGGCTCCTGAAAGTTTTCGAAGATAGCACCCCGGAGGAGATGCAAGAAGCTGCCTTCTCGAGGCAGATTTATCTGCGATATATTGACGGACCTTTTAATAATATAGAATTTAATCATGTATCTCAAAGTGTATATAAGATGATCCAATAATTAATATTATGAGGAATATAATACTGGATTTCTCATTTAACAGTTACTATAATTAGATTTAGGTACAATAATAATAAAGCTGTCATATGAATAAGTCAATTAAACTAAGTATAAAACATCCGAATTCAACCTGCAGGAGGACCTAAAGAATTAAAAATTTTACTTAATAAGTGAAGTGGATGGTTCCCTATTTATTACCAGCAGATCGTCAGAAGTTACAACTGCTGAACTATAATGAAAAGTATCCGCTTATATTAATAAGTTTTCGATCCTGGGAAATGTATGAATATCCTCTTCTTCCAGCCGCTCAAAAAAAAAAATCTGTGACAGTTGAGGACTTGAGCACAGTTAGAGAAACCTCGATATGTCAAATTGGGATTTCAAACAGGTCGGAAAGATCAGCAAAAAAATGCTAATTTCTGCGACCATTGTAGCATTACAAACGTGAAACTCTTTTTGAATCCTCAATATTATCCATGTGTAAATTTAAGTTTGAACTTTGACCAGAATCATTTTGCATTATCGTATGAAATGCATGTCAATTTTCAAAATTCTTATTATGGGAAAGAACCAGATCCTTTGCTGGAAAAAATGTATTTTTATGCAATATCCCCTACTCATTGTTATTGACTGTTCAAAACAAAATGAGTTTCTGAAGCAAGCATCAGTAGATTTATGTTTAGAATTTGAATCCAGCACTTATTTTCCAGCTAATACAGCGGCCTATTGCCTCATTATACATGACCGTTTTGTTCAGTACCAATCAATCAGTGGCGGGGTGAAGAAACTAATGTAGATACTTGTAGAAGAATGATTTTTTATAACCAATATTTACTGTTTTTTTTTAAACTAGTTGTAAGATTTTTGTTGAATAAATATGATTAAATGAACAATTCTGCGTACTTAATTCTAATTTCCCTTTCCTATTAGTTTGTAAGATAGTCTAAGTTAGTCTAATTAGGTTTTAATTACATCTTCAAGATTAGTTTAATGTTAGTTTAAAATTAGTATTAAATTACTCTATAGGTTATGTTTAAGTTAGTTTTAAGTCAATCTCAGCAACTTGTAATCGTAACAGAAACGCTTACATTATCTGGCGGAAAGACTGAATGCGTGCGCCATCGACTTACAAGTGAATATTGTAGAGTTACCTTTTGATGCAGGACATTCAAGTTCGAAAACCATACAAAATCTAAGCGCAGAAAATTCGAAAAACACTTCACCAGTGTATGGATAATGTCGGTAAGGTCGACCCCTGGCATATCAACAAAGAATAAATCCATGTCAGAATACTGCATTACCGACTGCCGATAACCCTATATTACCGACCTAAGGTAATGCATGATCAGGATAAGCTGCATTACCGATCGATACTAATTCTGCATTACCGACGGAATATAATGTCAACTATATGTAACTTAGCACGGTCATAGATATACTTCTTGTAAATGAATATTAGGTAATTAATAGATATATTTCAAACATATAACTATTTTAACTAATAGTTATTTAGTTTCTAATAGTTTAAAAACATTACTGTGACACAATCCGCACTACTAAGCACTTGCTGCGTTCGCGACCGTGTTTAGGAGCGAAGTATCGGGTCAGAAGAAAAAAAAATACATTGGGCTGTGTCTGAGGTTTTCTTTTTTTTTTTGTAGTGGCTGATGATGAAAAACCGGGTTGGAAAGAAGAAAGTTGAAAACACAATACGTAATATTTGCTGGTCCTGACAGAGGTTGAATTTGGGCATATTGCTGACACGTGAATAGTAGTGGCTGATGATGAAAAACCGGGTTCACCTAAGAAGAAACTTGAAAACATAATGCGTAATTGTCTCTGGACCTGGCAGAGGTTAAATTTAGGCATATTTCTCACATACGACAGACCCAATAGGAGCATCTATAGACCTATGGATCAACCGTAAAATTACTAATTACAAGACTGTGAATATAGATAAATTTTTGCAAAGCATACACTTAAAATTAATATAACCTTGTACTGCCGTTATCAGATACTCATTTACTTTTTAGCATATTCACCAAGAAAGGAATTCAAATTTAAGAAATTCAAATCTGATTTTAATTTGTTAAATTTGTATTTCTTTCTTGGTGAATACGCTAAAAAGTGGTGATCTAAAAGGTGATTCAATCACCTCAGGGCGAAAATATAATTCTGTACTGCGCTGTCACTTCTATATCAAGTATTATCCACGCTAAACCAGTGCACCCATCAGGCAAAGCATTTACGCGGGATTTACGCGGGACATTTACAAATAATTTGGCACCTACTCCATAGTCAATAAAAAGGAGCCAATTTGAGGTTATGTACAGTACACATCAACGTGTCAGAACACCTTTGATTTTTGATGTACCTTTGCACCCGTGTGAAGTTAGCCCCCCGAAGTTCAAATTTTCTTTTTGCATACGTTTGTACGTCGTTTTTACTATTCGTACATCTAATATTTTCCTTTATACCCTATTGGTCACCAAGCTGGGGGAAAATCGATCGTGTCATCTCCCCGAATTTCAAATTTTTCAGATTTCCTTTTTGCATACGTTTGTATATCCAATATTTTCGTCTGTACCCTCTTGGTTACCAAGCTAGGGGAAAACCAAAATTTCGTGTCATCCCCTCGGAGATCAAATTTTTCAAATTTCCTTACTGCACAAGTTTGTACGTCATTTTTACTGCTTGTACGTCCAATATCTTCGTTTGTACACTGTTGGTTACCAAGCTAGGGGCAAATCAAAATTTCGTGTCATCCCCCCGAAGCTCAAATCTTTCAGATTTTCTTTTTTTGCATACGATTTTGCGTCATTTGTACTGTTTGTATATCCAATATTTTTGTTTGTACCCTCTTCGTTACGAAGCTAGGGTAAATCAAAATTTCGTGTCATCCCCCCGAAGTTCAGATTTTTAAAATTTTCTTTTTGCATACGTTTGTACGTCGTTTGTACTGTTTGTACATCAAATATTTTCGTTTGTACGCTCTTGGTTACCAAGCTAGGGGTAAATGAAAATTTCACTTCATCCCCCCGAAGTTCAAATTTTTCCAATTTTCTTCTTACATAAGTTTATACGTCCTTTCTACTGTTTGCACATCCAATATTTTGCCATGTACACTCTTGGTTACCAAGCTAGGAGTGAATCAAAATTTTGTGTCATCCCCTCGAAGTTCAGATTTTTCAAATTTTCTTATTGCATACGTGTGCACGTAATGTTGCATGTACTGTTTGTACATCCAATATTTTCGTCTGTACCCTGTTAGTTACCAATCTAGGAGAAAATAAAAATTTCGTGTCATCCACCCGTGTAAGAGAATGTATGTCTCTTTAGTTATGTGAATGTTGTAGCCACGCTAACTTTTGGAGGATTGGACAAATCGAATCAGCCTTTCAAAATCATGATTTAAAGTAGATGTCAGTAAGATTAAGAAGTTATCCTGATGGCATTTTTCGAATAGACATCAATTAAAAAACTTCTAGATATTAATACAATCAAGCAGATTATATTGGATCTTTTTACAATACACTGCAATGATTTTTAATAGCTTTTTCGAATTCTTTGACTTTTTTGTTCCAAATTTAATTTCTAGAGAAATACTTAAGCATATCTACAATCGACAATTATAAAATATTTCAGAAGTTAGTCATACAATTAGAAAAAATTCGAAATATTCACGATTTTTACAATAAATGCTTCAAAATTTGATGAATAATTATCGCTTTGTGTTATTTCAAGAACATAATTGCATCATGCGCTTCTCTTAAATTGAGGAAACTTCTATAAATAACGAAAAAAGATATTAAAACAACATTGCAAGACTTACTCGTACTGTGAAATTACGCCTTGGTCCAGGGGTGTTTATTTAAATTATGGCAAAAAAGTATGAAAAAAAGCTGATGTTATATTTCACATCAGAAATTTAAAATGTTCATAATTTAACATTTTTCAAATACCAAACAAACGCGTTATTTTATTTCCATAAAAATCATTTTCAGGCATACTTTTTATCAACACTGTATCGAAAAACATACCTATTTCTCATATTCCATTTCATTTTGTCTATATCGTTTTATTTTTCAAACACAATCGTCTGTATGACCAAAATGTTGAGCGCGAAGCGCGAGAGTCGCAATGAGAATGTAATCGTCAAAGCCGCAGGTACTTTGAGAACCTTTTTCAAAGTCAAATTGAAAAACAATGTTCAGTTTCGCTTCATAACTGTACTTCATATGGGTTTTTAATTACATTTCTATATTCAAGTTACAATATTTATGATATTTGAAATGAAAACGAAATGCACGAAAATATAACGTACGAAAACGAGCGAGAGAGCGACCCCGCGCACCCTAGGCGCGCTTAGTCTCGGTGTGGTTGAAATATATTTTTGGGGTGGTGCTTAGTCTCGGTGTGGTTGAAATATATTTTCGGGGTGGGAGTATATTTTGGAGTATTTTAAAGATAAGATGCTAGGTTTAAAATGATAGGTTTTTTGATCCATAAAATATTTAGAAAAATGTCGGCGAGACGTTTGACAGCTTTCGGTCGAGATGTAAGGTTAAGGTTTTATAAATATACATGACCATGATTGAGTGTTTCAGGAATTTGTACAGAGTCAGACGAATAATTTGAGCCCTTAAGAAAGCTGAATTTGAATTATGATCGGGCTGGCAAAATGTTACCTGGCCTAACCAGCCTTTTTATGATTGAATATTTCCGTTGGGGTATTAATTATAATGTTGCTTGTTCGAATACGTACAAATTCTGAACTATATTTTTAACCAAAAATAAATAGCAAACTTGCAACAAAATTCTCATAAGGTTATGATGACATTATTACCGAAAAAAATTATTTAGAATAAAGGTTAATAATGACCGTCAAAACGACGTGGGATTCCCCCTAGCTTGTTAACCAAGAGGGTTCAAACGAAAATATAGGACGTACAAACAGTACAAACGACGTACAAGCGTTAGCAAAGAGAAAAAGCAGAAAATTCAAACTTTGGGAGGATGATACAAAATTTTCATTTGCCCCTAGTTTGGTAGCTCAGAGGAAAATATTGGATGCCCACAGAACAAACGACGTACAAAAGTATGTAAAAAGAAAATTTGAAAAATTTGAACTTCGGGGGGATGACACGAAATTTTGATTTTCCCGTAGCTTGGTAGCTAACAGGTTTCAAACGAAAATATTGTATGTAAAAAAACAGAACAAACGATTTACAAACGCATGCAAAAAGGAAATTTAAAAAACTTGAACTTAGGGGAGATGACACAAAATTTTAATTTGCCTCTGGCTTGGTAACCAAGAGAATACAAACAAAAATATTGGATGTACAAACAGTAGCGACGTACAAACGTATGCAAGAAGAAAATTTGGAAAATTTAAACTTCGAGGGATACGTGAAGTTGGCCCACCGAAATTTATGTCGCTCCTAATTTCGTAACCAAGAGGGTACGAACAAAAATATGGGATGTACAAACAGTAAGAACGTATGCAAGAAGAAAATTTGAAAAATTTGAATTTTAGGGGGCCAACTTCACACAGGTTACCTTTGCATCTTTTTTCATAAATGTTCAATAGCAAAAACTGAGCTACGTAGCTTTGAATTTCTTGTAGCAAAACCATCCTTAAATCACTAAGAAAAGATTGTGTAGAACCGATAATTTTCCCATACAGCGAATCGTGAGATTTTCGATGATGACGGATTTTCACACAAACACATATACTCCTGTTTTGTGTCACCGGGAATATGAAAATAAGTAGAACCAAATTCAAGCTCACAATTTGAGCTTGTATTTTGTTTAGTTTTTGAATTTTCCCTAAGTTCGTGGTAACTAAGCAACGTGGTAAAACTATAATGCAGACACTAAATTAAAAAAAATAAATAATATACTCTTTACACATTTATTTATTCATGAAAAATGTATTGCATACATTACGACCTGTAACAAATCAAATTACCCGTTAAGACGAAAACATTCAAGTGAATTGTGTCACACATTTTATTTACCAGAATATAATGATAAATATTACCAAATTCTTTTTTTATTCTTATCCATATTTCGTTTTACGGACTTAACTAAATCTGTTAATTCTGAGTTTAATTGTTTTTCATTTCGCTCTTGCTTTGACGTTGATTCCTGCAAGAAAACAGGTTAATTTAAAATCTAAGTATACATTAGAGTGGTGGTAAATGAAGTTTTATTTTCTATTTGAATTAAACACCCTAATGTTTATTGTAGTGAAAAAATTGCTGCTATAGGTTTTTCTTGTGTTATAATATAATATATTATATATACTTACGACTCTAGCCACCATATTTCTTCTTTTCAATTTTTCATTAATAAAAGATTCGGTAGCTTTGGTTTTACGATAATGAGGATCAGCAGGATCGATGTTGAAATTATGTGATGTGAAAAGTGCCTCAAATCTTGGGTCTTGCACATTTATTCTAAAATTGTCATTTTGAGTCTTATCAAAATCTTTATTTCGTCTTTTTGAGCGCTTCTTTTTAGATTTAGTGATCGATTCATTTTCTTCAATTTTTTTCATGTTGAAATGATTTTTACATTCATATTCATTTTTGTCCATCAAAACTAATCCAAGTTCTGCGTTTTGTTTTTCTTTATATCTTGAATTTTCTAACATTTTATTAGAATTTTTACTTGTTTTTGTTTCCGAATAACGGTTTTTTGATTCATCTGCAAAGTATTGATCATTCATGTCTACATCCGACGGTATATCATCTTCACTATCTGATTTTAGGTCATTTTTACTGTTTTTTTCTAAAAGTTTAGATTTTCGTTTAGCGTTCCGTTTCTCTTTGCATTTATCAAGATATTCTTCAAACGGTGTAAGAGTCTCAGCTTTCTGCTTCTTATCTTTCACTACACCTTTACTGATATCATTAACACTTAGACCCCACGAACATTCAAGTTCCATGTCTTTCTGATTTTTTGCTTTCTCCTTTTCTTCAATGGATTTTAAAAGAAGTTTGTACTTATAAATAGTGTTTGCTTTAATTTCAGAATTAAGGCCATCTTCATTTTCATCAGCATCACGATCTAAAAAGTAAAAAAAGTACATTAAAAATACTACCTGATTTTCAAATGCGTGAGTTATTCTTCATAAAATCTATGACGGACCCGAGAAGTTTCTTTTTCAAAGTATCCAGTCATGAATTTATAGGTAATATGGTACTTATTTGTAATATGGTTCTTGCAGGTAGTTCTTGTGAAATCAAACTTTTCTTAGGACTTGCCTGAATTTTTCACAATATGTAAAGAAGTTTATTATGCAGAACTGTCTTATTTTTAAATTTTGGTTAAGTTGTATTTAAAACTGATGCGGAAGTTTATTTTCATACATTCATGCTCATTATAGTTATTTAACTTATTCTTCATCGCCTTTACATGATTTTTACAAAGTTTGACCTATGTATGACATGTTGTTGCTGCTGTAGGATAATTTTTCTAAAATGTATCGAATTTGTACACTGTTAAAAATCTTTGTAAACTTATTATACTTTTAATATTCGAATGTAGGGTAACGGAACCAATTACCGAGGGGGAATCATATGTCGAAGAAACAGTTGATTTCTTCTAACCTAAAACAGAAATATGCTATCTTTTAGTAGAGCTCATTAAATGAGTCTCATCTGAGATTCTAAATCAAGAAAATTAAATGTGCGTGCAAGAATAGTGATAATAGTAAAAATTCTATCTTCGACCTCTGACAATAGGATCCCCCTCGGTAACTGGTTCTGTTACCTATATGAATTTTAATACACGCTGTAATGCAATTGGAAATCATTCACAAGGTATATCAAATATAATACTATTCATACTATACTACTTACTACATACTATACTATTCATTCACAGGGCCTGTACACGCTCGGTTGCCGGTACGCCAGCATAGCGGCGTTTTTCGTTTGCGCCTGTATAGGAACTACGCTACGCCGCGATTTACCGTCAAAAATCCTAAATTGACGCGCATCACTCGGTGCGTGGCTACGTAGCAGTAGTCGGGAAATGGATTTTCGCGGACAAATAGCTCCACAGGATACATTTCTTGAACGATTTAAGATTTTGTTTTTTTGAATTACTCTGCATTAATTTCAATATGATTTTTAATCTTTGAATAAATGTCTGAAATAAAGTAATTGCTATTCAGAACAAATGAAGACAGACTTAGAAATTACAAATATAGTAGTGCAATTTTATTTAATTATTACAAACACTTTATTCAAATAAATGCAACCGTATATCACTTTGTTCTTGAGAAAAATTTTACTTCGTCTCAAACTCGTTGTCATTTGCTATTCGAATGATATTAGTAACGTAAAATTGTAACAAATGGTAAAGTTATAAGCAACTCATAAAGTTATAAACAATTCTGTTACCTATTAAGTAATAAAAATGAAATGTAATGAT
>JAUMHM010000085.1:28815143-28832775 GCA_032362435.1 Melikaiella ostensackeni
ATTCAGGCACAGAGGGTTTCATTTTCGCGTGTCAGGACGGTGTCATTTCCACCTTGGTATACCGTAGCCGCATCTTATGTGAAGAAGTTTCCAGCGACGTATACATATATGTATGTATAATAAATGTGTGTATGTGTGTTTGAATATTCAGTCGAGTCCCAAGTCAAGCTTTGTCTCGCCACTTATAATTTCTCCCCTCCCTTACAGTCAAATGAATTTCTGGAGACTTTCAGCGTCGATAATTGTGTGCGTTAACGTAAATTTGATATGGACAATTCAAGTTTGAAAATTAATCAAAAATATATATTTTACTTTTGTGTGAATAAAATCAGAGTCAGAAGAGTTAGACGAACTATTGAGAGTTAATTTAAGTCGAAATAATGGATTCTAGAGTAATTTGAGTTAAGTTTAGTAGACTGAGAGTCAGGAGGATTCAACTTAAAATAAAGAGTTTACTTCTAAAGATCTGTCGTTGAGACTGAGGTTGTTCAATACTTGATTTAAAATGTTGAGGTTGTGGACTTTGACGTCAATTGAATTTAATTGACGATTTTGGGTTTTGGTTATCATCAATTTGATAAACTAAGGCTAATGCTAGTTTTGGGGTTATGTTTAGGTCATTGCTAATATAATAAAATTAAGCTATAGCTGTTTTTGAGGTTATATTTTGTATCGTACTGAAGTCTGGGCCAAATGTCGAGGTCCCTCACTTCTTTTAATTACAACTCGCACAAAAAAAATCTCTGAAATGTCTTAAAAAAGCCGCTGAAAGCTTAAAGTCTTCCGAATTCAACGATATGTTCACCTTTATCCTAAACAATTTTTGTTCAATAGTTAGAGGGCAAAATGTTACAAAAAACAGGGTTTTTCGGCCTCCTTTCTCAAGGGTCCACTTTGACCTGTTCCCGGAAGGAGGACAAATGTGCAAAAGAAATTTCATGCGTGTTATCTTAAACTAATCAATTCTGAAGACAAATGTGCAAAATATGCATAAAGAATGTACAAAGACCGATAATTATAATATGATCTTTTTGCGTTTTTTGCATAAACTATCAGGCACAAGAAAAATTGCACAGGACGAAAATTGTTGTTCAGAATAACACCTAATCGTTTCAAAAAAAAATCGTTGAAATTTCGATAATTTGAGGAGATACCGCATGAATTATGAAAATTTTTTTAATTCGTTTAATGACTGGGTGAGTTTTCAAAGGAACGATTTTTTTGCGAAAATACTTTCTACATTACAATGACTCACAATGACAGTGAAATAAAATGTGTACATTAATACATTACAAATACATTACAAGTACATTATATTACGAATTAATACATTACAATAACTTCTGTTTTATCACATTTCATCATTATTATTTATATTATTTTGTCCATTTTGTGCTCGAGAACATTTAAAACTGCTTCTTTCTAATATTTATACGGAAATTGAAATGATTTTTCATTTTGAATAATGCATTTTAAGATAAGAATAAAAAATTTGAACATTTGAAAAGATTTTCCAAATTGTCGAACAAGGATGTAGAAAGTTTAAAGGCACTTTTTTGCAAGATTGAAAAAAACATTAGGAATAATTCCAATCATTCTAAAAGATATTTAGAAGTTCTGAAAAAAATTGAAAAATTATTGACGGTTTAGTGATATTTTAAAACATTCTAAGAAAATTATATATTTTTCCAGATTTCGAAATAAAATTTGCATGCTTTTTGAGAATTTTTATAGGTTTGAAGAGAATAAACAAATTTTCCTAACATTTGTACGGGAATTGAAATAATTTTTCATTTTGACTAATGCATTCCAAAAGATAAAATTGAAAAAAATGAAACATTCGAAAACAATTTGTAGAGAATAAGAAAAATTTCGGCAGATTCATGGGAAAATTTATTTATTTGAAAAAATTGTTTCTACCGAAAATGTTCTAAATTGGGTTAGTATTCGCAATTGAGTTTCGATTTTCATAGGACCCGCTTTGTAGATGTATCTTGAAGACGTTGAGACGGCCCTGCTACGTTCAATCACATCTGTGCCGGGCATTTCGCTTGCTTCTGGAATTACTATTGTTATAGAAAGGGTACTTTTTTTGCTGTCACTTGTCCCGCTGTGCTGTTCATACGCCCATACTGATTAAGTCAGAAATATTCAAAATGATATCTCTGGCGTAAGAATGAATTTATTATAAGTTTAATTATTGCACTGCACTCCCATGACAAAACTGTACATTTGGAGCCATTAAATGGCGTTCTGCGAGTATCTTCATTCGTTCCCAAGATAAAGTTTTTGTAAATAAATCACCGGAAAAAGTAAACTATTGCATATTTTAGTATTTTGAAAAATGCATTGCATTCAGGAATGTTCGGGGAATATCCGTGAATTTTTTCAGATTTTTCCTAAGGTCCCCTCTTTCCGGGAACAGGTCAAAGTGGACCCTTGAAAAAGAAGGCCGAAAAACCCTGTTTTTTTGGACGTTTTGCCCTCTAACTATGGAAAAAAAATTTTTTAGTATAAAAGTGAACATATTGTTCAATTCGGGAGACTTTAAGCTTTCAGCGACTTTTTCAATACATTTCAGAGATTTTTTTTGTGCGAGTTGTAATCAAAAGAAGTGAGGGGCCTCGACATTTGGCCCCTACTTTAGGTTCCTAAAGTCTAGGCTGTGGACCTAGGCTGTTGTTGAGGTTTGAGTTTCGCTAGAGTGACCATGTTAAATTAATTGTAGAAGCTATTTGAATAGATGTCGAGTTCATGGAAAACCTATTATGAACTTAGAGTAGAGATTATTTGAATAAATATTTTCATTAGAATTCACAACCGTTAAGTATTAGAAATTATCTAGTATGTGGTACCAAGTAGAGAAGCCTAGCTCTCCGCAGTTACTTTAATTTCAAAAATTGGGTCAGGATTCAAGATTTTAAAGAAAAAAAGTTGAGAACTTGATTATTGAACATGTTTTTTGTAGCATTTGAGATTTTGGAATTAACGAATTGTGTCGAGATTCAAGATATGGAAGAAAATATTGAACATCTGTATTGTTAAAACGAACTCTATACTACATTTCAATGAATTATTATGAAATGAATTGTAAGCCTAATTTGATATAAATGTGGTATTATCATTTTATTGAATGTAAGAACCATCTTCATTTGCGAAACACGTCCAAGTACCGAGTCCAAGCTGAATATGCGAACAATCGGTACACTGCGTTTAGAGCTCGAGTTTACATTTTAGAAATTATTGTGTTTATTGAATGATGTTTTTGAGATCTGAATCTTAGGAATCAGAAGGTCTTGAACAGGTCTGGTGCCCAAGGTAAAATTGTAGAGAAAATAGAGTCTTGCTTACTGAAGGAAGTTTCGATTCACTCTAAGATCTCCAGGAATTGCAAGATTTCAACATAAATTTAATTTTACCAAAGCATGTCTTTTTCAGAAAAATATTATTGTAAATCAAGGCCTGATCTTCCAACAGTATATATTCGAATATACCTCAATTATCAGTGTTTTCTTTTTCATGTAAAATATTCATATAGAAAATTCGCACAGTATCCTTAATTTTAGAGAAATAAAAGAAATCGAATAATTTGCATTGAGTGAAAAATTGTGTCAGTATAATATTCAGATCACGGATAAAACCCTTGTATTAAGCGGAGCTCTGATAACGAAATATTCATCGTAATTCACTTCGTGCATTAAATTCTTGCAAATCCGTATCCAGGGTAGTTGAGGTAAAGTGAATTAAATAAATGATCGACGACGGTGGATATTCATCAACGTCAATTAGCGTGTACTTTTTTTCCCAAGCAGATTAACTCACACCGATGTTGGCCTACCGTCGTCAACCTGTTATTTTCCGTGGTGACACGAATCGTTAAATTACCCTGCGGTTAAACGCACGCTTTCTCAAGTAGGTATACATCTTGAACTTTGAACGGCACGAATTTAAGAGTTCAAGCACGTTTTGTATTATACATAAGACATTAAATTTTTCCCAGAGGGTGTTCAATTTTTTCAGTCATACGTCAACATTAACAGAAATAGTAGGGTATTAAAAAGCAATCTTCTTTGATTTTCCAAAATATTTAAAAATGACTTATAGAAGATTCTCAGAAAATGCAAGTGTAGTCTTGTGGAATATTCTAGAATTTTCTAGAACTTTAAGAATTTGTTTGAAGATTCTTTATTTTCAGAAATGTTTGATAATTTTGGAGTTTTCTATAATGTTTTGGAATAATGTATTGAAAATCGGAACGTATTTTCAAAACACTCACTTTCATCCGCCTTCGCAATGCATCTTTCAAAGGAAGGACAAAAATAGGACAAACTGTCTGAATTGAATTCGCTCATTCCACTTCCTAAATGAAAATATCCCTGTAGAATTTCAGAGAAAATATCTTCTTCAAACCTTAATAGAGTGGCAGAGGTGTATTTACATTTTATGTGACGCAGTTACGGCAATAACTATTCCGTGCGTATCAATCAAATTGAATTGCATGTTTCAAAACGATGTCCATTCCTCATCAATGTAAAAACATTTCATGTCATAAAAATAAATTAAAAACAAACAAATTTGAAAATAAATCATTTCAACATTTTGAAATGAAAAAAATATGAACCTCGTCAAACTTTACATTTCAAAATTGTTATTTCCTGTACAATCTGTGAAATTGTTTCTACCGGAGTTCAGGAAAACTGTATCTTTTTGTATATTCATAACAGAGAATTAAATGAACGCAATTCGTATAACTGTTTCGAAAGGAAATTATTACATTTTTAGATTTATAATTAGATTTCGATGTAAGAATCACAAATAACATCCATTTGTCTAATGGGGCGGAGATTAGAAACCATATTTTTTAATGATTGTAAGGCAGAATAATTTCTTGAAAATACTTTTTAATTTTTCTGGATATCAAACGATTTTCATTACAATATGGTTTGAAAATAGTCTGCAGTTTTTTTTACATATATAGAAAAATATAATACTTCAATATTTAGAAAATACAAAAAAATAGTCTGCGACACAACTTCTTTTTGGGTGCATACCTACCTTTAATAATTTTTATATCATAGAATTAATTATTCATGTGAACATTTGAAAGCATTATTCGCACTTCTACATTTTATTCTGAAAATAGTGGTTATTTTTATATCCACTAATGCGAATTGCAATCAGCTGTTTAGTGTGGGAAGTGTGGATTCCATCCCATTAGGATAAAACATAAGAGACTACTTAGCGCCTGGTGCAATTAAATAACTATACCGTTTCAGCAGCGGATTTATGTGTGCAGCTTCCGAAACATCGATTTGGGACTACCCTGTGAAAGCTGATCCCCTTTGATCGATGAGCCTTCCATCCTCTGGGAAATGAAAGGCGTTATCTTTTTATCTCGTTATTTAACGTCAGATTGAACTTCTGAGTGACCAAAATGCCCTATAATATCCTAGAAGGTTTAGCCAGCACTTTTTCGAATTTCCCATATATCAGGAAAAGAACTTATATGAAGTAGCGAATCATGACCCTCCCCTCACCAAATTTCTGTGATAAATTCTTATCGAATATCAACAATAATGACTATTATCAACTTGTTGGGAACTGAGGGTAAATTTTTCCTATGAAGGAAGAAAGGGGAACTTGTAACAAAGCAAATATCTTTATTCTAAATTATTTATGCTGTTGGATAACGCATACCAAAATTTCTTCAAAATATCAGCGAGAGAAAGCTAGGATTTTCCGCTTTGGTATAAAGAAGACAATTCTTTGAGGGCAAAATACTGAATTGTATATTCTGCACAGAAGCTTCGCAATATCTCTTTAACCTTTTCCATTTTATTGATAGAGATCAACCAACACAGTCCAGTCTCCGTGACAGGAAAACAGTACTCAAGATTCAACCACAGCGCACTTGTAAAATGCGAAGGTCTTCTATTATTCGTGGTGCACGTCCTTAGAACGAAATACTTATTACAATTAGAGATGCACCTCCACAATACCACTTCAGAAAACTTATTTTTGTTACTCATTTAATACTTCGAATTCGACTCTTGAATGCACTTATTGGTAACACATGAGAGATACTGGCGTACGAGACTGCGGAAGAATGTATTACTTGTAATTACACTGAACTCTGGATTTATGTCCTGTATCGGGTATGGTCTCGATGTCTGTGACTCGGTTCCAAGAATTTGCATGATGTAAACAGTCAGGGGGAACTGCGTAACTCCGCTGAGCTCCTGCGCCTCTCTCTCGCCCCCGTGGACCCCGTATCCTCAAATGCAAGGCCGTAGACATTCTAGGAAGGACATGAGATCAAGTGACTTTAATCCAGAGTTGAATATATGTATGTATGTGCATATGTATATTTTCTGATATTATCTGACTTTTAATACTTCGATTCTTATTATGTGCATTGTACCTGTATATTATTCTTTTTTCCACTATTCTTGATTACTTTTTCGTCCTTCCAATTTAAATTAGTAAATCAATCGCTGTAACATTGCTATATCTGTTATGTGTAGTGCTTGTTTCAGAAAGGGCTAACTAGTCCTACGAACTTTTCTTGAATAAATACAAAATTAATTTATGGCAGTCGAACCCTGACGAACGACCGGCAGTTAGAACACTTAGGATAAAGCTATCATAGAACATTCATAAAACTAATTCCTTTTTATGCTCTAAGAATTATTATTTATTTATTTACAAAAATGCATTCATTTGTCACAATCATTATATTTATATCAAAATACAGTGTTACTCTGTTGGTAAATCTAAAAATGCTATTTGTTCTTACGTGTCATGTAAGTTTACGAGATACATAATGTGATATATTTTGAATTTTTCAAAGCAAATTTTAGATATTTACGTGTTGGAAAAAATGTATTTTCGAAGCTCTTACACCTGGCCACTGCGTTATTGACCCCGCTGCGCAAGCTTAACTATAGAGGAATGTGCTTCTTACCTGATTTGGCCAGATGCTGAGTTGAACCTACTCTTTCAAGACAGCATCTGTAGTTCCTTGTTATTTAGGAAAATTTTCGTTAGATTTGAAAAATCAAGTTTACGAACCTCCAGAAAATTTATGAGGGTTACTTAGATCTTCAAAAAGTGCTATCTGAGTTCTTGTAGAGAAAAATCTCAGAAGCTTGACTGAGCCTCAAAATATTTAGTGAGTTTCCAATGCAGTTGTATCGGTAGGGCATATCAAAAATGTGCTATGTCACTGACAATATTGGATAAGGAATAAAATTACCAGTTCTTGTAGAAACTGAGCTTCAGTTTTTTCCCAAAATAGCATCTGAAAGTTCTGGCATATCAATTTTCAACACTTTTCTTGAAAGATACAAATTGAAAAGTTAGCGCTAAGCGTGTATATCATCACAACTAAATTGTCTACACTTATCTTAGATATTATTACAATTACATGCCTCACAAACAAGGTAGAAGTTAATTTTTGTCGAACTCCTCAGTTTGGATCACAAATTTCTATGCACTTATGGATTTTGTTCTGCTTCCAGACGAAATACGCACTACTTATGTTTATGCACTCTGTAGTCAATGTTTCAAACTATATTTAGGCTAGGCGCCAAATTCAAGCACATCACCACAACGATTCTAGAGATAAAACGTTAGCGTTTCCCAAAAAATAGCTTTTTTTGGGCGGTAACAATTGGCGGTAATAATAATAATGAATTGGCGGAAACAATTTCTCTAAAACAATTTCATTTTTAATAATATTAACTTCGGAATCAATATTTACTAAGGTTCCGTACGAAATTCATTTTGTTTCTTCATTTCTTAAAACCTTCATTCGAAAGCGTGTTTCTGCTGATGAGAAAATGATCCCTTACATTTTTAGATCAAAGAAAATATATTAAGAGTTCGTTGCTGTCTTGTAAGATAGGATGAGGTGCCAATTTTATTCAATTAAGAAATTTCTTTAGAAATATTACAAAGGTAAATGAGACTTTATTGAAATATGATCATTCAAATTATTGCGAACGGGTATTTCAATCAATTAAAATGCACATCAGGTATTTTTTCCCCTCTTTCAATAAATTCAATAACTTCATTCCTAATTAATTTTTTGTAAATCTAACTCTGTATAATAGTAATATATTAAATTACGTATTCAACACGAAAAGGTAGATTCGATTTGAGATTTAGGTCAATTATGGTTCAACATTTTGCTCCACCTCTCCCTACCAGAAATGCTTCAAGATTATATTTATCATTTGCGAAAAGTAATAAAAATGTTGCAACTAAACCGTACACATTTTTGCCAGGCCGAGGATTGTCGGAGTATTTAAATCAGAATTCCTGAATCCAGAAATAGGATCAAACGACTTTTCGTCTCGGAGAGGAAGCAGTAGCGAGAAGCGGTATTTGTTTAAGGATTGAATTTATACCTTCGATCGGACATGGAAGAAAGTGATCCTTCTACCATGTGTGCCAATCCCATTTATAATGCGCATAAACTCACGTGAATACTGTGTGTTCTACTCTCATATACACGTACGTTTTGTTGACACTTTATTCAGACTCAGATGCTTATCTACGAGGGAAATCTTTGAATGATAAAAGATGGAGAAAGGAAGATATCCAGAATATATTGAAAGTAGAGTAAATCGATGTTCATGAAGCTTTTTATGCCACTCGAAATCTTTATAAGACATTTAACATGAACTGTTTCATTTAAAATTGTAATACTAAACGATTTTCAATGTTTAAAAATTGATTTATGAATTATTTGTGATTGATTATTTTATTATGTATAATAATGAAATACAAAAGATAAAATCGACGAATTTAATGCAGATTTTGTGAAAAGTTACTTCTTTACCTGACCACATCGTTCCGTTCCTACTTGGAAATCTACTCAGACAGTACCGAGTAGTTTTTCAAGTGGAAGAAGAAAGTTATAGGAAAGTTATAACCAGGGAGTGACCTTTATTAGTTTTCAGCTTCCAAAGTTTTATCTTCACTTCAAACAATCCTGAAATTTTTATCTGTATTGGTGAATTAAAATTTAAAGGATTATTGATTTCGAGAAAGCTTTCCTGAAAAAATAGAAAAACATAGTGGTAGACGGCTTTACTTGACACTTCTTTTTTTTGTAAAGTAATGTACTAAAACTTACTCCTCATACATTATTTGAAAAACAAAATTCTGCGTCGAACTAGAAATTGTTCTAATTTTTTTTACTTAGTTTTTGTCTATTCTATTCAAAATACCTTTCCAAGGGAAAGTATACTTAAGGTGGTTGTGCCACGTTTTGTTTTCCAACTCATAGTCCAAATTTCACGATTTTTTGGCAACAACTTGGTGAAAATGGATGTTTTAAATTTTAATATTTTCTTTTGTTTCATTTTTATGAATTTGAATTACTCATAAACTTTGATGAAACTTCATATAACCAATAACATGATGATTTTAATTCTAATCTAATCATAGAAATAGTACGCTATAAATTTAACAAGATTGCTCTGAACCTTAACATGTGGGTACCATGGTATAATACACAAAAATTATGTGTTGACAGCCCCAATAAGCTTGGGAGAATATTACTTCATGAAGGACAAAATCATAAATATCCACAAACTTACATATACAAGAGCTTTAATATAGTGTTAAGACAAATAAAAGCATGAAACCCGTATCGTCAGGAGAAAGGAAACCTCTAGTGTGAAACGAGCCAAAAGGGGCATTAAGATCCAGAATGGTAGACGGTCCTATTAGAGAACCAGGATCGTAAAATCATAAAATCGGCCCCCGTAAAACTTGCTTCAACCATGTCACTAATGCCGTTTCACGAGGATGCGCACCAGCCACAGTAAATCTCATTTCGCGGCTCATGGCACCCGTATGTACATTGTAAGTACATAGAGGCAGATACTCTAACCGATTGTCATAAAATACCTAGAAGTGGAAAAAGGGAGGATAATATGACATTTTCACGCCCTAAATACTCTATTCATAATCATTATTTAAACCATTTAAGGATTTTTGTTTGGAAGTGAGGGAATCATGTAGAAACCATCATTACCTCTTTACAAAACTTTAGTGCTATTGATCAAAACATATTTGAGAAGAAAATGTTTAATTGCTTAGTTGTTCTACAATAACCTATCATTATCATAAACTCCTATATTCTCTTGAACAGAAAGTGAAATTGGATACCATATTCATTTTGAAAAATGATAAGATAATTTTTCTTAGAAACGGGCCTAATGATCTTTTTTCTTTTTATGCTAAAAATAAGCGAGGAGTGTTTCTGAAGCAAGAATAAAAGTAAAACTGAATATGCATGCCCTCATGGATTCAACTGATTCGAGGCCTGGTTCTTTGTTTCGTATAATTTTTACAATATCTTCTAAACATCCCATACATTTTCTTCCATAAATTCAACATTAAAAATTATATTAAGAAAGTGTAGGCCTTTTCCGTTTTTTTATGTTCATTTATAAGATCGCCAACATGTTTCGAATCGAATCCGAGAGCTTTTCAAGGCGTTAATTCTGCAGAGAATACAATATATACAAACTTAAAATTAGAGAAAAATTAGAACAGGATAAACTAATACAAATTTTCCTTACCATATTATGTGAAAATTAGGAATGATTTCATCATATAGCGTTCATCGTTATAAGGATTTATAGCCAAACGAATTTTAAAGAGGTTACATAATAAAATTAAGTTATTGTTTGTATTCAGAAATTGAAATTGGATCAGAAAGAAGTTGGAACATAATTTCGAAAGTCATAATCTCAAAAAGATTTTTTCATTTGGCTAATCTGGAAATATAAATAGGAATTTTTATATATTAATAATACTTATGAAAAAAGTAGATTTTTTGGATCATCAATACTTGCAGAAGATCAATCCTAAAGAAAATATAATAAATTTATTCACATTTTGAGAAGCTAGTAGTTAAAGGTCATGTGGCAAGTTAAATTAGAGGAACAAGACTGCGAAGTTGTGAGTAATTAAAGAGGTTAGGTTAATGTAGTTTATATGTTTAAAGCCCGGAAAAATTCAAGTTCAAATTAAATGAGTAGGTGTTTTTTTTGTAATGTATATTTGTCCAATCAAATTATTGTACATGGTACTTAAGCCTTGAATATCTGATCTAAAATGTATGATCTCTTTTACATGTATCATCTTCAGGAGTGAACGCTTATCAAGATTAGGCTCCAATTCTAAAACTTTAAGGTTATATAAATCGAAGTCAAAGTTATGTGCAAAGTCATAAGCATTTTTAGCTATGCTATTTTAGTTTCGTTCTTTTCAGTAGGTCTTTCATGTTCTCTATTTCTTGTGTGCATAGGTCTGCTGGTTCGACCAGCATATGTTTTTTTTACAATTCTCAAATTTATGCTTATAAACGCAGTTACACTTGTTTTCTTTTCTGATTTTATCTTTATTTTATTTCGAAATGCGTCAATTTCGAAATAAAAATCTTAAAGCGATAAGATGGTGAGGTGTGGAGTGTTTGCTTAAGGAAAGTTTCATTAAGATTATTGTTGATTGCAAAAACTTATTGACTTTTTTGTACTTTTTGAAAATTCAAAAAAGACATTCGTCTGAATTTTTAATGTATGGCACTACAATCATTTTTTTAACGTTTATTTCTTCAAGTTGCGCAGGTATCATTTTTCATATCTTTAAGTGATTTTAATCATATGGATAGTCGTTTTTTTTGTAACGTATTCAGCACTAGTTTTGAGTTCTCTTCGTGAAATTTAACAACAGCCAGATTTGCAGCCATATATAATGCTAATTTCATGATAAATGGGCGACAAAAGTCAAAGTTTAGAAATCTACCAGACCATATGTTATTGCGATACCAGTTAGTATCGATCTTTTTTTTCGATTTTTAATGCTAGATCTAGAAAATTGATTTTATCATCTTTAGCCAGTTCCATGGTAAAGTTAAGTTTAGTATCAGCAGAATTAGATTTGCTTGGCAAATCACTCACTTCATTTTTTCATAGGCAAATTATGATGTCATCGATATAACGGAAACAGAAACTTACTAGGTACTTATGTGATTTTAAAATTTTGTTTTCTGATTCTTATATGTCGATTTTAGCTGCAGCAGCTGATATTGGAGATCCCATAGGTAACCCGCAAGTTTGTTGGAAAAATTTAGCATTGAAATGACAGTAATATGATTCTAAGCATATTTTTAGAGCTTCATCGAAGTCTTCTTTTGATGAAAAAAAAGTGCAAGTTTCGATATTCGAGTCGAAACACGATGGCGATCTTATAAATAAACATCAAAAAACCAGAAAAGGCCTAAACTTCATTAATATTGTTCTACTGGCAAAAACAAAAACATAAAAAATTATATTCAGTCAGTCTTCTTTCCTAATTTCCATTTCAACGATTCTTTTTTTGATTTCGAATGGTAGCTCGATGCAGTTGGATCGTCTATCCCCAAGCTCGCGTGCATGCATTAATTGTCCGTTATCGTTGAGAAATATAATCTATGGGGAGCTGCAATAACGCATCGCGTTTAGCTATCAGCCGGCAATGCCATCCCCGTAATTATATGAAATGAACTAAGCTCTCACCCCGCACAGCTTTCAGAGGGCCCCTAATAGGAAGTGATGATTTGTGGGCGAACGTAATGCATTTTCTTGTTTTATGACTGCGGCGGACCTACGAAGCAATTTTCATTTACGTTGAGTGTATTATTTCGTTCGTGGTTTTTGAAATTCAGCCATCAAGAACCTCAAAGCTCGGGAAATAGTATATATATTCTCCTTGTAATTAAGAGGTCCGAGGGAGAACAGCATATATCTGCCCTTAATGAGAAACCATTTCTGAAAATTGTTTTTGAAATATTCAGCCTTATCTGTTCTAGCCAAATGCTTCTAGCTAATTGTAAGTACCATCAAGGGTTTGGATACTATTTCAAGAATTCTATTTCATTTTTTTTTAATTTGCTATCCAAATTATAATAAATAACCTACTATGGGGTAATTTTCAATTTCTTGAGCAGTTCCTTATCTCTTTATCTAATGTACTCTGATGCTCGCCTGATGTCGTAAAATACTATTAATGAAGAGCAATTTGAGGTCGTCCAATCACCCAGGAAAACTAAGAATTTGTTGCTAGGAGGGGAAATAGGATACCTAATTACTGACCAAAAGGCTAGCTCCAATGTCTATCGATTTGATTAATAAAGCCATTCGATCACAGCAATCATGCTGGAGGCTAACTAGACACACGAGCGCCCAAATATCGAACATTCAACAACCATGTAAACTCCCCAGGACCCCGTGTAAACGCCCCTTCATATTCAGTGTAATTTCAAACGAGACCAGTATAAATTACTCAAGTAAACTGTTCATGTTGTATATTGGTTATCAAGACATGATCCTCAATTATCATGATAAAAGTGGTTTATATTTCGAATAATTACATTGAGAAAACAGAGTAACAGACAGCTACTTAGAGAACGTCCACTAATTACGCAAGGATGATTTTTGAGATTTTAGGTCCCCTCCCACCTATTGTAAGGATTCGTAACATTTTTGTGACCCCCCCCCCCCCCTTACGAACGATTTCATATTTTTTATTCAGTAATGGACAATACATCAAGTATTTTCGCTGTAAACGAGATTTCAAATGTTTTAAAGGTTTCCAGAGATTTAAAATGATTTCAGCAGATTTCAAGACGTTTCAAGGTATTTCCAAGGACGACAAAGTGTTTTAAAGAATTACAAAATTTTTACGAAATTTAACAAGATTTCCAAAGCTTTTTGAAAGTTTCATGAGAAAAAATGATTCCAAACGATTACGAAAGTTTTATGGCATTTCAAACGGTTCCAAAGGATTAGAAGAGGTTTCACAGATTTCAAATTATTTGCAAAAATTTCAAGAGTTTGAAGACATTATCATTTCTTCAAACTACTAGGTATACCTAGCATATACAATTCCAAAGAAAACCTTCATTTTTCACGAATTTCGAAGGATGTCAGGGAATTTTAATGGGATTTCGAAGATATGAAGGGATATTAGAGGATTTCGCAAGAATTCAAAAGATTTTAAAGAATTTCAAAGGATTTCCGAATATTATGAAAGATTTTAAGGGATTTTTATGAATTTCAATGGCTTTTAAAAGATCTTAATGGACTTTAAAATAGGTATTTAAAACGATTTTACGAGATTCGGAAAGATTCCCACAGATTCTAAAGATTTCAATTAATTTTAAAGGGATTTTTAAGATTTCAAGAGATCTCGTAATATTTCGAAATATTTCACTAAATCTTAATGATTTTAGTCAACATTTAGAGATTTTAAGGGATTTCCACGGATTTCAAAGGATTATAATTTTAAAAGATTTTCACTGTTTTCAAAGTATTTCAAGGGATTTTCAGGGAGCTCAATCGATTTCAAGGGATATCAAGTGATTATAATGTACGATATCTACATAATTCAAGGAATTTCAAGGAATTTTCACATAATGTAAAAAATATTACGGGATTTACAAAATTTTCGAAAGAATTCACGGGATTTCAAAGGATTGTAAAGTTTTCCAGGAATTCCACGAGATTCCATCAAAGGTGTACACTAGGGTGGTCCAAAAATCGCAAAGTTTGAAAAATGCATTGCGCGCATGGAAATTCTTGTTCTTTCATGAAGAAAAAAAACTCAATCCAATCAAATGAAATCTTGCACTTCCTCATCGAGGTCAAAAGTTGAACTCTATTCTATGTTGCTTTCGTGCTTACAAAAAATGTACAGGACAATATTAACCTGATTTTTTATAGTAACTTTAATGGGTAATTTGATCAAAACAAATTTCTAGAGACCTATTTTTACATAATTTACTCCTTCTCCTAATAATTAAGACTTTTAGTGTACATTAGGGCGCAGTGAAAATATTTTTTTTCTCAATTTCCCATTGGAAGGGGATGGAAAAGTTAATCATTGGGTTCAAAATCATTCCGTTGAAGTTTTATTTTAAAAAATTCTTCCTCACCCGCATCGATGTTATACAAGAAAATAACGAAAAATCGCACATTGCTCGTTATTTTATAAGAAAAACAATATTCCTGAGTCCACAATTAGTAGAAAAAGTTGTATACTGAAACAAGATTCGTAAGTGTATAGTGTGACTAAAATTATTTATGTGGCTGGACATGTATGTGGAATAGTTAAATACAAAAAAATATTTTTAAACAACTAGGGTTGCTACACGTCAAGGAATTCCAGAAAGTCAGGGAAACTTAAAGAATTTAAAACTGGTCAGGGGTAGTCAGGGAATGTGAAGGATAACCTGAAAGAGTCAGGAAATTTTCGAAAAACTGAAGTTGAAGTTTATAAAGTTCTGTATGACTGTTGTCACGAAAAATTTTCAAGATAAATTTTTAAAAAAACCACTTTTGTGCATTAACATTTTAAATCTCCTGTGTGTAAGGTTGTTTTTATGCCTAAAGGAAGATTTTATAACGGTCAGGGAAAATGAAATATTGGTCAGAGAAAAGTTGAGGAATTTCAAAATTGGGACTTTGTAGCAACCCTGATAACATCGATGCACTTCTTTTGATTCAAAGAAATTTCTTTGATTTAAAAAATGGTTTTGTGTTCCAATAAAAATTTTTCTTAATTTGAAATGAGTTTCTTCATTTTGAAGTTACTTTGGGTTAAATGAAAACAAATGATGTTAAAGAAACGGTTTCTTTAATTCAAGACAAATATTTTTCTAGCTAGTCTTGTAGATATTTTCGATACGATTTCATTTGTAACACATAAATTGCGTTCAATTTTATTTGATCCTTTTCTTATTTATTTTTTAATGCAAATGAAACTGACAATATAACAATGAATAAAAATAATAAAAACAATTTATATGGTACTCTTGAATTCGTATCAAAAATATCCACAAACAATTTTTAATTAGCATATTAAAAAAAATAATTAGAAAGAGGAAACTTACGTAAGGAATGCTTAAGGCCCCCTCCCCCCAGATAAGAATTCATAATATTTCCTGAACCCCCTCCCCCTGAAAGAAGCCTTACATAATTAATGGACGCTTCCGAAGTTTTAACCGATTCAATTTCAATTTGAAAAAATGATACTTCGAATCGACTGGAAAGCCCCTAATAATAAAATTCTTGATAAATTACATTTTTGTTCTCGAATTTCCATTGAATATCCTATAAATGAGGAATGGAAATATCTCAAATGTAGGTCATTGTCACGGTTCCGTGATTTCGTTTCTGGAATGATTTAAAGCTACTCTAAAGGAAGAAAAATCGGCATTTGACATTGGGGAATGATTTTTAATAATTTGTATTTATTAAGTGAAAAGGGGCTTGTATTAGGCAAAAATTTGTACGAGACTCCGGGCACAAGGTAGCCCGGACATGGAAGACCGTCGATACTGAACGACCTTGCGGCATCGACCGGCCCTCTACCTTTTCCTCGGCCTTTCGAAGTAAAGTCTATAGAACGCTACTTCGTTTCGTACTCCCACCCCCTTATTTCCTCCAAGTTTCATCCCTCTTCAATTGAATCATTCCCGTCTTGCGCCACAAACTTTTTTACTTCCACCCACTCCAAATTCGTTCATCTTCCACCGACAATATAGACATGAAGTCTAATCTTTAGGAAAGTGAAAAAATCTATCCCTTAATTCGACAGTGCATCTTTTCATTGATAAAAGCTGATGTCCAGGAAGCTAGCAACGCCAAATTCAAATTTCGAAAAAATGAAAATTAAGCTGAATTGTGTTAGATTTGTGCTCTATTGTGCCGTAGATGATTTTGTTTTTAAATGAACATTTGAGCCCAAAAATAAATAAAAAAAAAAACATTTTTTTATGTCAGCCTCGCCGGTTGGTTTTTTTTCAAAAAAATGAAAATTATGCTGAATTGTGCTAAATTCGTGCCCTATTGAGCCGTGGAAGATTTTAAAAAAATGAAAATTTGAGCCCAAAAATAAAACTTTTTTTTTTCAGCCTTGCCATTTGGTTTTTTCGAAAAAATGAAAATTGTGCTGAATTGTGCTAGATTTGTGCTCTATTGTGCCGTACATTTTTTTTTGAAAAAATGAAAATTTGAGACTAAAAATTAAAAACAACATATTTATGTCAACCGCGCCATTTTGTTTTTCTGGTAAAACAAAACTTGTGCTAGGAACTACCTGCTAAGCACACTACTATGCTCCAAACATGAAGTTAAGATCTTAAACAATTTTCGAAAAAAAGCGACTAAAAAAACTTTAAAAAATTATCAATTTAAGAATTTTGAAAAACGAAAACTTCTGCTGAATTGTGCCAGAATATCACAATTATTATGTCTCATGACAAATTGCACTCGAATTGATATTTTCCAAAAAAATGAAATCTTTTTGAACTTGGAACGCGTTTTTGACCCAAAATTTTCAAAATTACGAAATCAGAAAATCTGAAACATATAATGAGTTGTTCTAGGCCTGCACAGTGTTTATCTCTAATGACAATTTGCATTCAAATTCATATTTAAAAAAAGTGCAATCTTTATGGACTTCGAACAAATTTTCGACCCAAAATTTTCAAAATCACGAAATTCGAAAATTGAAACTTGTGCTGAATTGCGCTAGGCTAGCAAAATTATTATCTCTCATAACAAATTAC
>JAUMHM010000085.1:28840878-28856496 GCA_032362435.1 Melikaiella ostensackeni
GTAGTGGAACGAGACCAGAACCGAACGAGTTACGCTTACCCTGAAAGGGATTTGGCTTAATGGTATAATAATAATAATAATGAAATAATAATCTGTGACTAATTGCCATCTTTTCAACAACATATAGATGCCTTTTCCGCAAAAACACATGGGTTTGGAAGCAAAATACTCGTATACTGCCTTTTTTAGGTAATCTGTTGAACTGAATTTTTTTCTGTGAGAAAGCTTCCTAGGCTTCAGAACAAGTGGTAATCAGATGGTGCCGATTTCGGAGAATATGGTGGATAAGGCATGAGATCACAATTGAATTCCTTCCTTCTTTAGTGACTAATTTTGCTGTATGGGGTCTGGCATTATCCCGGTAAAATGAAACTTTGATCTTGTGTACCAAAGCAGGACGTTTGTTTCATTAGTTCTGAGTTTATTCTTACAAGTTGTTAAGAGTGTAAGTTATTCTTGTCTATGTATGTGGTGATATGTGTGTGTGGCGATAAGCGCCAAATTTTTATTAGTAAGCGTTCTACCGAGCACCGCGCCGGTTCTAGAAGAACTCCGGAAGGCACTGCTAATCGACAAATATGTAGATATATTATTTTGAACTAACTACGAAGTGAGTGGAAGAGAAAGAAATGTTTCATAAACATTTAAAATAGTGATTTGTTCCTAAATAGATAACTTTTCAGTGTTTTCCGTTAACTGAATATATATTCTTCTTACACATACCCGTGTCGTCTTAAAATTTACAAAAATTTATCTACAAGAACCATTAGAAGTAAGTTCAACATTCCACGTTTGGGGGCTCGACCGAGATTTTGAGATGCATAAGGAACTGGAAAGGTGCAAAACTGTTCCAGGAAGTTTGCGAAATTCGTGAATTTGCTGAAAACATTATGGCGTCGTATCGGTTACAGTTGAAATTCTGAATAACGCGGTGCTCGATTGAATTTTTCCATCTGAACTTGGAATCCTTACTATTTTTCACGTTGCCGCTAATTTGAAGTATGGTGAACAATCTAAATTCAATGCATTTTTCAGACGAATAGGTTGACTCCAGAGAAGGACTATGTACATGCACTTACTATCTGTATCTCGAGGAATCAACGTTTTTCCTCTCATCAACTTTATCGATCGGAAGACTGTCTATTTTTCTCTAGCCAGGAGTATTGAACAGCATTGTTGATTTATTCTACAAAACATAATCAGTTCTTATACGCTCACTCGAATTCATGTCAAATTTTAACATGTATATGTCTATTTCTTTGTATTTTTGAACTGATGTGTACAACGCGGAGGAAAACTTGTTCGACTCATTGATTTAACGTACGCAAGCCTGTTGTTTTATATCGTATTTTGGCACTTTATCTCAAATTATGGATGATTTAGGCACCGAGCTCATGAGCCTACATAAGGCTATTTTACGCACAGAATCGAATTTTAAAAATATTCCAAGAGATAAGCGCAATATAACGACAGCACGTGGGCGTTTGGATCTTCTCAAACAAAAATGGAAAACATGTTTGGCGTTAGATTTGAAAAGTCAAACTCTAGCTTCAGCAGAAGAGAAAATTTCTGTTGAGTATTTTACCAAAAATCATTTTTTGATAATAGAAGATGCCTTTCTTGGTGCTTTTGATCATATTAATTCTCAGATTGATACATATTTATCACATGAGTCGCAGCACAATGAATTTTTTCTGAGAGGCGGCACAATTCTTCATGATTCTCATCCTCCTAAATTAGCAGAAATTAATATTCCTATACTTTTTCGGGTTCTACCACTGAGTATCCGTCGCATGGAACTTTAGATGAATTTCCAGCAACTAGAATCAGAACTTCAGAAGCAATTTAAGTGTCCAAAGTGGGATTGTCTGATAGAAATAAAAATAAAAAGGGTTTTTCAGTTAAGAGCCACCCTGCCTCTTCGAAATCTGAAAGCCTCCTTTTTAAAGAGAATCATACTCTTTCTAAATGTAGTCAATTTAGGACATTACCTATGGATAAAAGAAAAGAGCTCGTTTTTCGCAATCATTCTTGTATCAATTGTCTTAGGGCTGGTCATAAATCATATACGTGCTGAAGCAAGGTAACATGCGTGAAGTGCCATCGTAAACACAATAATTTATTTCACTATGAATCTAGGGATTTTTCAGGTAATTCAGTAGCCTCTGAACCATCAAGTTCTACAAGTAATACTAGTACCTGTCAAGGGGCTGTTGCTTCGCTGACAAATAATAGCAATGTTTCGACTCAGCAGACTCCATTAAAGTTACGGGGAGCGCATCATGTTGCTCTCGATAATGATATAACCTGTCTTTCAAATATTTACGATAATATGACGCGTAGATGGAAACGAATTAAAATAATTATGTTTGGCTGATCCTGATTCATTTAGTAATAGGCGAATTGATATAATTTTAGGGGCTGATAAATTCGGATCATGTTTATTGCCTGGATTGAAGCAAGGAACATTAGGCACCTTAACCACTCAGAGTACTATTTTTGCCTGGATTCCATCCGCTCCAATCCAGTAGCTATCCTCAAGTGGGTCTAATACAGCTCATTTTAGTATGACTATCGGGGTGCTGCATCAGGACATGGCACGTTTTTGGAAGATGGAAGAACCTCCTTCCGAATCTTCTTTAACTAAAGATGGTGATGATAAAGATTATGCTTAATAGATAAACCTGAACTTTTCGAAGAATATTTAGAATTGATCTCTGAGTATCAAAATTCAAATTACATGGAGATAGTCTCAGACTTTTCGGGGCTGGACTGTCAACAAACTGTTTATCTTCCTCATCATCCAGTTATTAGAGAGGATAGTTTTACTACTCACGTGCAAGTGGTATTTAATGCATCTAACCTCACTTCCAACAGCACTTTCTTGAATTTTCATTTACATACTGGTCCGAAATTGCTAACTGAGTCTACTTCTATTATATTACGATAGCGCGAACAACGCGTTTATGTAGCAGACGTAGAGAAAATGTTTCGGCAAATGATGGTTGATCCGCGTGATCGTGATTATCAGCGCATTTTGTGGTATTCTCCTGAAGCCGAGCTGGAAATTTGGCGACTGACTACAATTACTAACGGAACTGCTTGTGCACCTTATCTTGCGGGCCAAATTATAAAACAATTAGCTAATGATGAAGGGTCTGATTTTCCACAAGCTAAGTCAATCCTTGAAAATAACATTCACGTCGATGATATGTTATTTGGCGCTGACGAATCTGAGGCAGCCAAAGCATGAAGATCTCTGGTCTCTCAGTTGATGACTCGAGGAGATTTTCATCTAGGAAAATGGGCCTCTAATGATAAGCAATTGTTGTACGATTGTCCTTCTGGCAATCATGAAAGAGCTCTTTGATTCTTTGCTAGAGAGGATATTCAGTTGAAGATTTAAGGTCTACATTGGGATCTGGCTTCGGATAGTTTTGGAATTCAGGTTGAAACGCGATCAATTGAACAACCTACCAAACGACAAATTCTTGCTGTCATCGCCAAACCTTATGATCCTTTAGGGTGGCTCTCTCCAGTTATAATTGTAGCTAAAAGAATAATCCAAGGACTCTGGTTCCGTCAGTTTAACTGGGATGAGCCGCTCTCTGAGGATTTGTTAGATCGCTGGAATACTTATTATACTAGTCTGTCAAAGCTAGAAAATATTCAAATCAAGTTTGGGTTATGAGCTTCATGGGTTTTCTAAAGTTCCGGCTAAAGCGTATTACTCTGTGATAAATCTACATATTCTTCGAGAAGATGACGACGCACGAGTTATTTTACTATATGGAATAACTGTGAAAGATACGAAAAACTTACTTTAAGCATTACTTATAACCAGAGAGCGGACGAGCCCAGTCTGAAGTTGCCCACTGTGCCCGGGCTTGGCTCCCTAGCAGCGAAGAACCGCCGCATGGGGGAAGTGGAGGGAGAGCGCGCGCGAGCATTTGAATGTCAGTGACAGTGATTAGCGGACACAGCACTCCCCTCATGCAGCGGTTCTCCGCAGCGAGGGAGCCGAGCCTGGGCTCGGTGCGCAACTTCAGACTGGGCTCGACCGCTCTCTGCTTGTAACCAACGATATGACACTCATACTAAAATATTGAACAATTGACGATACTATATATCATTCAAATGGTATTACATATTTAAAAGTCAGAATGGGGGCTTTCGCTAATTTTTGTAACAATAACGATAATCTATTCGGAAATCGAGAGAGGACAGAAAACGTATCTCGAGATTGTTTCAAAAAAACATTAAAAGCAAATAAAAAATTAATTTTATCGGCAGTTTTTGAACAGAAACAGTTAAATAAATAGTTAAGTCTTTGCACCGTGTAAATTATTATTATCTGTAATTCACCATAATTTACATAAAACATTGAGACATTTTTTGTAACCTACTCTAGCCTTGTTTCCCCTAGATTGAGAAGAGAGGAAGGGGAGAAACAGCTGAGTATGGTATAAGGAGGAGGAGTAGGGCTGATAGGGATAGAGGGGATTTGAAGAGAAGAAAGTATAAAGATGTTATGAGTGGAATAGAGGACGAGGAATAGACGAGTATATTAAAAAGCATGGAGGGAGAGATATAGAAAAGTATGGGATAAGGAGGAGGGGGAGAACTGATAGGGATAGAGGGGATTGTGAAAAAAGGAGCCGTAAAGGTTATAATTGCAATTGAAAAATATAGACATAGGGTACTAGATGAGTGTGTTGAGAAAAACGGAGGTGAGAGGGAGAGATATGTGGATGTGCTAAAGAAGAGGGAGAGAACTGATAGGGATAGAGTAAATTGGGAGAGGAAGGAGTGTGAAAGGTTATGATTGGAACTGAGAAAGAGGAATAGATGAGTATATTGAGAAGAGTGGATGGGGAGAGATAGATGTGTATGGGATAAAGAGGAGGGGGGTGAATTATAGGGATAAATTGGAATGGGAGGTGAGAGGGTGTAAGGTTGTATGAGTAAAATAGAGTCAGAGGAATAGATGAGAACATTGAATAGATGGGTCGAAGGTATACATATAAGAGAAGCGAAAGAAGGTAAGGTGACCGACATATGTAGAGAAGTTTGAGTTAGAAAAGGAAAAATGCCGAGAAAATGTTTATCAAATAGACAGCGAGAGAGGTTCGTACATAAAATAGCATCTTAAAAGGAATTTTGTCTTAGAAAACTTGCTCTCGCGAAAAGCAACATAAGCAGCTTAAAATCTTTGTTTTACTTTTTAACAAAAAATCGTTATAAAACCAAGTAGAATTTTGAGTGACGCTAGAGGGTACAAACATCATCAGAAGCTTCTCCCCTAGGGGCTTAAGGTACCTAGAAGTTTGCAGATGTTTACTGAAAGCTTGAGTCCAATGGGCGGCTATCCCGGGTATGCCTTAGAGTAAATGAATTAAATTCACCCCTCTCTAAAGCCCTGTATGAACTATGGACCGGTTCGTTTTCACTTCTGAATCCAGCAATCACACGAGTCTTCAAAATAGAAATAATACACTTGAGGATTCTATGGTGTTTGTCATGGACTCATACAAACAAGAGAGGCTTGTGATCCCACGAAACCCAGCTGGGAAAGTTATCTTCCATACGCGTGTCTCGCATTCATCCCCACCAATAAATAAATTTATTGCCTGTCACTCTGTGACACGTGAACCACTTAGTCTACCATCAGTTTATTACTTTCGAGTATTATTAATGGGTTTTCATTATGATTTTTCCCACTTTTCCTTCAACAATCGATAATATATACTTGTTGAACATAATTCAATACCCGTGGTAGGATTGATACTCGTAACCTAATTATAGTATAGATTATAATTTATAATTTTCTCGTATTAATGTTTGTAATTTGTCACATAGAAAATATCGAAGGTGGACATTTGGTTTCAGAGAACTTTATCAAAATAAATATTATTTAACGCTGTTAAAATTCTGCGCTCTAAAGTTACGCATTAATTTTAGTTCCAGAAAAATCAATCTACGAGGAAAGAACCAAAAATGAAAATCTGTTTCTCAATTATTTATGTCTATAATTATTTTTAAACTATGTATCTTCTGCACTGAAAATTTCATTTTCTAGCATAATTCTCTTCTTACAAGTTTGTAAGTCTAAATAAAAAGTTATATGTTTAAAAAAAATTAATTATAGAAAAATAAATTCACTTTCTTTTACTTTAGATTTTTGTTCTCTGGGCTAATTGTTTTTGGTTTCTTCTGTGCGCTTCGTTTGACAAACATTTTACAGGCAAGAAAACGAGGAAAAGCAAAACCAACGATCTTCATAGGATAAAGAGGAATATAAACGCTGGAGGAGATCAAGAAATATTTTTTAGTAATCATGCATTTTCCAGAGGTACATATATAGTTTTATTGTACACAAAATGTCATCGGAAACCTGCCAGAACTTCTAAACAGCAATTGTGAAAATTATGAAACTCACGACTTTGGCCGAGATTGAGAATTTTTTGAACATAAGTTTATATATTTTTCATATTTTTGAAATTTTGTATTTCGAATAACGTAAAATTATCAAAAGATTGCCAAAACTTTTTAATAACACCGGTAGAGATTAAGAAACATTTTTCAGTAATCTTGTATTTTTCAGAGGTATATAGTTTAATTGTATACGAAATTTTATCGAAAACATGCTAGAACTTCTAAGCAGCAATTCTAAAAATTATCAAACTCACCACTTTGGTCGAGATTGAGAATTTTTTAAGCATAAGTTCATACGTTTTTTATATTTTCGAAACCTTGCATTTCGAATAACGTGAAATTATTAAAAGATTGCTGAAACTTAATAACACCTGTAGAGATTAAGAAACATTTTTCAGTAATCATGCATTTTTCAAAGGTATATAGTTTAATTGTACACGAAATTTTATCGAAAACATGCTAGAACTTCTAAGCAGCAATTCTAAAAATTATCAAACTCACGACTTTGGTCGAGATTGAGAATTTTTTAAGCATAAGTTCATACGTTTTTTATATTTTCGAAACCTTCTATTTCGAATAACGTAAAATTATCAAAAGATTGCTGAATTTTAATAACACCGGTAGAGATTAAGAAACATTTTATAGTAAGCATGCATTTTTTGAAAGTTCATGGTTTTATTGCATACTATCGGAACTATGTACAGAATTCCGACGCAGCAATTTTGAAAATTATCAAACTTACGACTGATTACGAATATGGCCATGAAAATACCCGCGAATAGTATTGTCAAAGAAGTACGTTTTACATGTTTTTCCCTTGAGAATGTCAGATTAATAACGTACAATTTTTAAATACTGCATTTTTAATATGAAAATTTGATAAATAATGCAAAGCTCTCTGCTGTTTCAAAGAAGCAACACAATCTAGTTCAGTGATTATAATTTCTCTCTAAAAGAGTATATTCTTTGAAGCTGGAATATTTTCATTCAAATTAAACATTTTTTTCAATCTTAAAAACAAAAATGATATTCGCTGCAACTGACGTTCCTTTTGTAGCGAGATTGCAATCGTTTGCTTTTGATAAAAGTCTTTCTTTTACCTGACGAGAAGTACGGAAAAATGGATAATTGAAAAACGGAAAATGTGCCCAGATTCCGTGAAACGGTGAAATGCACGAAATAAAGATGATTAAAGTTGACACATTCATCTCGTATTGCTATGTAAAGCGCGAAATCGAATTACATCTCGACATTCTGGGGTGAAATAATATTCATGCCACTTGAAAAAGAGATTCATTGAGGGCATTCTTTATTACCTCTGACATGGCTAGCTTGAAAGTTTTGAGGATTCTTCTTGCTCTGGAGTAAAAGTGGTCGAAATTCAATATTGGATCGTCATTAACATGGCTCGGAAATTGACAGACTTTCCAAATAAGTGGGCAGCAGGATTTCAAGCGGATACATAATTAATTTTTTTCTGATATGAAGGATTTTTATAAGCTTAAGGTTATTTAAGCATTTAGTTAAGATGATATATAAAATATTTCAAAGGAAGTAAATAATAAAAAACTAAATGACAGAATAAAACAAGAATTACAAATGTATTGAAGACATTTTTTAGTACTCTTCGTGAAAACTAATATTTCGTGTTATCGGAATTGTTCAAGTAGGGGAAGTAGGTCCAAAATATCCAGTTAAGAATAGAAAAAAGTAAAAAAAAAGAAAACTCTTAACTTTTATATATTAATTAACAGTAAATTGTGTTATAGGCAATACTTTAATGTATTCTAAACATTGCAAACCTTGAAAGTCACGAAGGAAAGGGTTGAATTAGTGTAAGATGTCGAAAAAGAACGGCCAGGTTTTTGGCCGTTTCAGCTACACGTGTGGCTAAGATGACCTACTGAATTAAAATATTTCAAACAAGTGCTAAAGAATATTTTTTTTACATAATTTATTGATGTAATCCTCCCTTAATAATTAGTATTTGGCTCTTATCTCGAAAATCAGGATACCTAGTAATTTCTTATCCCTCTGGCGTCTCGGACTCTCTCCCGTTACAGTTCTTGCCATTATTTGCCTTTAGATTCCCTCCCATTTTTACCTCAACTGTAGCACCTAATCTCTGACTTTCAGTGCCTCCTTCTCTTTCTCTTCATCTTTGCCTTGAGTTTCTTTGCTTCCACGCCAAAAGAGAAGTTTTTCAGTAGTGTGGGCGATCTTTTGGGTTAATCAGAGACCGTTAGTGCCAGACGTCTCGAGTTCAGCTCGAGAAAGCCAAAGGGTGAGAGGATAAGGGAGTAAAAAGGGAGTAAACTAGGAGGGGAAGAAGCCCGGAAATGAAGGAGGGTGGAAAAGAATGACTTAAGGAAGGTAAAGGAATAGAGGATGATACGTAGGTCACGTAGTCGACCCACGTAATCCAGGGAGTTGAAACCTAAAGGAGAACATAAAAGCCGCCGTAACCAACTAAATAAAACCCATTAAACTGTATTACTCAATCGAATTAGTCATTTCTTTTCTTTTCCTCCGCCGCCCTCGCTTGATCTTTGTCAAGCGATAATTGCATTTGGTGCGATGATCGAATTTGTTCCCTTGGAAATCCATATCTTCTCGATTCGAAGATGCTGCTTGCTGTAAAGAATGTTTTAGAATTTTGGCATATCATTTACTAATTCAAAAAACCTAAGTCCAGTGATGTCTAAAAGAGTATGTCTATAAAAATCGTCTGAAATAGATCTTAGTCAAACTTTTCCACTCATCTTTGGTTATCCTCTTCCCCAGAAGTTTCTTCAGTTATACAAATACATACGAGCCCCGTGAGGTTTTCATATTTCATCACAATATTTTTCTCCTAAGCAGTCGCACGAGAACCGTGACGCGAGTCACTCCGGTTTTCTAGAAAAATTAGCTTCTTCCATGATTTTATTTTTCGATGTTTTCCAATGTTTTCCAAATATTCTTCACGCACAGTGGGCATTTTTTCTAATGAAATGTTCAGTTTAAAATTCAAATTGTTATCCGTGATATTCTTTAAAGCGAACGAACAAGCTCTGCACAGTCCCAATATTCTAGGATCACTGAAGCGACAACAAAATTCACGATGAGTATTTTATTTGTACTGCTTTATCCACTGTAAATTTTGGTAAAATGCCTTAAATGTATGGAAAGTTTCGGAAATGTATAAAAAGTTTCGGAACTTTGTGGAAAGTCTCGGAAATTTATGCAAACTTTTGGAAAATTATGGGAAGTTTTGAGAATTTGTGGAAGCTTTTTGTAAATTCATGAAAACTTTTTGAACGTATGAGAGGTTTTGGGAATTTGTGGAAGGATTTAGAAATTCACAAGAATTTTTGCAGATTGAATATTTGAAATGAAAATTTATGGAAGTTTCTAGACTTGTCAAGTTTTGCTCAGGGTTGACAGTTCTTATCACATTTATGTCGTAATAAATAGTCTTTTCCCATCTTAGAGGCCAAACTGGAGGAAACTGGTGCCCTTCTATTGTACAACAAAAACAAATCATACATCCTTTGGTTCTGGCTTTGTCTTCATACTTTCCGTTGCATGACCGTAGTTTGGTTATGACGATTGAGCTGCTTAGTTTGAACATGATTTCACCCTTGTGGAAAAAATTGCTTACATCAAGTTGATAGCTAGGTGTATTAAATAATCAATACTACAAATTATAATGTAGCCTTGGATAGGATTGACACTTTTCTCGCCAAAAGTTTGGAATGCTAGGGATGTAAATAATCTCAAGAAGAGAGATTTCCGATGAATAATGCGCGTACATACCATATTCTATGTGTATCGAGAAAAAAGGAGAAGGGATGTGAGATGAGAAAGATAGAGAATGGAATCCAACTTTGGTCAGTAGTAGATAATGAATCATATGGTAGCCAAGGAGTTTGTCTGATTATAAATAAGAGAGCAAAATAGCATGTCAAAAAGTATGAGTGTATATCTCCTAGATTATTATGGGCTAGAATGGAAATGGGAAACAGAAGGCTGGTTATTATAGCATGCTACGCGCTAGTTGATGGTGACAGTGGGGATGTCAAACATACTTTCTGCGACTCGTTAAATGACATTATAGGTACTTGCAATCCTTGTGAAAGAATCATTTTACTCGAAGGTATGAATGGCTGGGTTGGTGTACAACGCGAAAGTACCGCGATAGGGTACTTGGTCGTGCCAAAAACCCAAAAACGAAAAGTAATGGGGATAAATTGATGAGCTTATGCTTGGAAAAAGGCTTGTTAATTGCAAATACTTGGTTCAGGCATAAAATGATCTACTTATATACTTGGTGCAGAGGCGAAAGCCATAGTATGATTGACTTTGTTGTGGAGAATGAAAGACTGAGAGGGTTTTTGAGGGATACAGGGGTAACCAGAGGTTCTGAATGCTGAACGGATCACTACCTTATGGTTTCAAAAATGAGCTTAAGCCAAGGATGGAGGAGAAGCAGAATTAATAATGAGTCGAAACAGATGAGAGTTAGAATAGAGAATTTGCTGAAAACAGAAGTACAATTGGTGTGTTGTGAAAAGCTGAATAAATATACCGCAGTACCGCACGAAGTGTGCGGTACTGCGGTTGTAGGAATTAGGACTGGAGATGCTCGGTGGAATGATGAAGTCCGCGTGGCCGTCAACGACAAAAAGCAAGCGTGAAGCTTTTGTGAAGCTCTTCACCTGAGGAGATTGCTAGAGAGATTAATCAGCGACCCGTGTTGGAACGGTGTTGTGGGACGATTGTGTCGTTTGAATGAACAATACGCGATGACTTCCAGATTGATCTTAAACCTCTCCCTTCTCCTACACAACCCTTAATCAAACTTACCATATAAATTTCTTGATCCCCAGTAGTGCAACGAGGCTCGAACCGAACGAGCTACGCTTACCTCAAGAGGGATTTGGGTTAATGGTATAATAATCAAAAATAAAAATAAAATGTACGCACATTAGAAACAAATTAGGATTTCGAGAAAAATTGCCTGGAGTGAAAATCTTTCTTGAAAGCTAACAGAATAAATCTTATTTTTTGGGACTAATACGTCCTCCTTAGATCAGAGGGTAGAAATAAGTCATCACTCGTCCATTGGTTCCAGGATCAGCACGTCCTCGAAGGGTGGTGACCTTTGATGGATCGCTGCGACTATGCGGTTCGTTGCAGCCGTTTATTTATATTTCTTTAATAGCTAACCCCGCGTGTGATTCTTTTTTCGCTTCAGGACATTTTTACCCGCGTAAATAATGGCCTCTCGTAGTATGATGTATAGCGTGCCAACGAAGGGTGGTAGTACGATGCGTTAATCGCGCTCCAACGAATTTGTTATTTACCAGGTCTTCGTTTTGTCGTCTCCCCTCGCATCGGCAGAAATTCGATTTCTTTCGAGTTGACGATTGATAAACTGTAAGTATACTACGTAAAAAACAAATGGCCCGCGGGTCGAAGGGTGCAATTTGCCGGAGGATCGGACACATTCATATCAGACAAAAAAACATGGGCATTCTAGCGGTCTGTGGTTATTTGTCACGATGAGACTTCCTTCTATTCGACCCCAAATTGACAGTCGATTTTCCGTGACCACTTTAGCACATAATGACCTAAAGAGAAAATAGGATTTTTCCAGTTTCTCCAGGTGGGCGGTTCGCAACATTCACAATTTGGTATTAAAGGCGTTGAAATTCATTCGCAGGGAAAATTATGGATGAAAAAATATGAAGCCGAATGGATGGCTACATCGATTTAAAAGCTAGCTAATTCTAATACTATTTATCATACTTCTCTATCGATAAACACCATACTTATCTACTATATTTTATAATTTTTTATTTTATTTCTCCTTCGGACAATTTCATCCTTTTTCGTCCTTTTTATTAACCTATATTTGTTTACAATAACTATATTTCATATCAGTTGCTATTCTTTTTTCATAATTCACTTTAAGATAACTCTCTTATTAGTTGGATAATGGTCACAAAGAAAATTAGAATTGAAATATTATGTAACTTAATTATACTTAAAATTTTCAGTATTTCCAAATTATAGATATATATTGTTTTTTCTGTGAAACTACATTACACTTGGACGTTGTCTCCGTTCATTTTGCGTCCTTTGTGGTCTTCGAAGCCAACCTGCTTGTAAGCCCTCAGTATATTGAACATTATTACTTTGCACATGACTGTCATGAACATAACCATTCTGTAGATGACCATTTTGCACAATACCATGTTGTTCATGACCATGTGGAAGAGCGTCATGTTGAACACGACCATTTTGCACAATACCATGTCGTTCATGACCATGAAAAAGAGTTTCATGTTGAACATGACCGTTTTGCACAAAACCATGTTGTACCTGACCATGTTGAACAATATTCTCTTGTTCATGACCATTTTGCACAATACCATTTTGTACAATACGGTTTCGCACAGTACCATTTAGCACAGTACCATTTCGAACAATAGCGTTTCGCCCAATACCATGTGGAAGTGAATCATGTTGCGAACCAAAATAGTCCTCTATCACATGGTATTGTGCAAAATGCACGGTACTATGTGAAAGAAGATCATGGTGGACATCACCATTTTGCACAATACCATGCTGAAGAGGATTATGTTGATCATGACCATTTTGCACAATACCATTTTGCATAATACCATTTTGCAGAATACCATTCTGTGCAATACTATTTTGCATGATACCACTTTGCACAATACCATGTGGAAGAGGATCATAAAGAACATGACGATTTTGCACATGACCGTTTTGCACAATACCATTTTGCACATGATTACTTTGCACATGACCATTTTGTATAGGAGCACTTTGCACAGGGCCATTTTGTATAACACCATTTTGCACGGGACCATTTCGCACCGGATCATTTTCAATCGGACCATTTTGCACCGGAACATTTTGCATCGGATTATTTTCAATCGGACTATTTTGCATCAAACTATTTTGCACAATACCATGCGGAAGAGGACTATTTTGCACACGTTCTACTTGACCATTTTGATGCACTGAGGAAGCAGAAGAAAGAGGGTGGATCTGTGATGAACTTAGTTCTGTAAAAGAACAATTAAGTTTCATATTAGCAAACTACAAAGTTGGAAAAGTTATTTTAAAGAGCTAAGGTACTATTATTAATATTATTATACTATTAGGCCAAGTGCCTTTCGGGGTGAGCGTAACTCAGCAATAAATTTAATTATATTATCAAGAATTCAAATTTTTCTTATTGTTTTTTACGTACCAATAGAATCGAAGAAAACGGCATAGTTGAAGAGGAAAGTAGATATAATGAACTTCATTTTTTTGAGATACAAAGAACACTGTACGTTTTAGAATTTCTTGATGTATGAATGAGAATCATAAAGTTAATAATATCATTTCTCTGGAATATTATGCTCTTCTATTCTCAGGAATAATTCACTTAATTGCATGGTTTTGTTAGGCGTTTTTCAAACAATATCCTCTGTACCAGTTATTTTCACTTTAGACCTTATAAAAAATTGATTACATATGATTAAATGTCATTCGGTAATGTGTCTCTGACTCCATTTTTTTTTCTTAATTTATGGCGTTATATCTCTTATTTGAAACGGAGCTCAACGTCATATTTTCAATGCACATTTCCTTAGAATTAATTGAAAAATTATGAAATGAAGCTTATTTTCTATTTTTGCTTATAGTTACAGAGTAATAATTACATTTATAATGTCTCATGGTACTAGCTCAACAATTTCTTGTAATTGCATAAAAGAATTATTACACAGCTTCACAAAAAAAAGTTGTGAGCCCCAGGAACTAGGATAGGCTTACCTTACATTTTTGAGGTCGCTGAATCCGAATTCGCAGGCGAATTGGCTCCATCGCGTCACACTTTGTCCCTAACCTAAAAAAACATGGAAAATCGCTGATTTCAGGTGAAACATGATTCCCGTCTAAGAAAAGTGGTCATATTCTATGTTTACGAGGTCGCTGAATACAAATCCGTAGTCGCTGTGGTTCTATGACGTCACACTTCGCCCCTAACCTCAAAAAAAACGTGGCAAATTGGTCATTTTATGTGAAACATGCATTTTTTCAATGCAAAGTGGTCATATCCTATGTTTTCGAGGTCGCTCAGTACAAATCCTGAGTCGGTTCGGTGCCATGGTCCCTGCATTTAATCTCTGATACTAAACTTCGAAAAAACTATGAATCCAGCAGACCAGACTCCACTCGTCCGATTTCCCGCTTAGCGAAAATTGAAAGTTAGTCGAAAATAAGTTGATGCCGTCGACAGCATTATGCGGATAACAACCGTGCGAACCAACATTTCGCACGTTCTCGCACTGCATAATTATAAGTTTTATCCCACAGTGATATCAGTTGATGCATGCTTCTTTGTTATTTTGATAATGCTGAACGAGATTTTCTTTCACTTTGATCTTGTTGCTTGAACGAGTGACGAAATCCTGCTACTCCGACACATTCTGCGAACAATGACAACTGCCCTGAAATGGGATGTGTAGAATGATTCGTATTACTATCTGTTAGAGTAACGGAGCCAGTAGGAGCGTACTGACTTGCATAAGGACATTAGGGTTGAGGATAAAGCCGTAGTGTGTCCGACGACGAGTTGACTCTGTCCTCGTCAAAGTTAGAAAAACCTCATATTTAGCCCTGGGGAGGTATGAGGATTATCACCCCCAGGACGCAGACTCACCTGCGATCGGACTTTAGGACAACTTTTGAGCAGATCAGAACGATTCACGAAGATTATTATAATATCACAATTGCTGATAAAGATAAAGAATAGGTGCCACATAAAATATACGATTATTGTAAATCACAATTGACTCGTTGGCATAAAAGTAAAAATATTGAAGATCTTAAATTAGAAGTCCAACTTCATGGACAGAACCCACTTGTGAAGAGAATTGCTATTTCCGCAAGAACGATGTAACTGGATTCAAAAAAAAAAATGAAAGATGCATCGCTTACGTCGATGTTTCGACAGTAATCGGACCCTTCAAGATGTGCAATATGGTTGAGCAAGGTATTGAAGGAATCGGGTGTATTTTTTCTCGGGAAAGTTTAGAGATCGAAAGAGACGCTAGCGAAGAAAAATTCTCCAGTGAATCTGACATTGACGACAAATAGGTAGGAAGTGAAGAAAAG
>JAUMHM010000085.1:28862226-28884392 GCA_032362435.1 Melikaiella ostensackeni
CGCCCTTGGGTCTGTCACCCCCACCGCGCGAAATCGGCTTACTTCGAGATGGGTAACTTCGAGGTCGCAGTGTAATTCGCCTTTTTGGTTTAAAAATTCAACTCTTTTGTAAAAGATTCGTCTTTTTGGTTTGAAAATTCATCTCTCTTGGGAGAGATTTGATCTTTTTCATAGAAAATGCAACTGTTTGGTTAAAAGTTAATCTGTTTTGGTTGAGAATTCGATTATTTTGGTAAAATTCGTCTTTTTTGGTTGAATTCAGTTTTTTTATAAAAAGTAATTTTTTTGGTTGAAATATCAGCTTCTACATTTTATCTTGAGAATTTATCTTTCTGGCAAAATTGGATTTTAATTTAAAATGATAATATTTTTTCGTTGAAATATCAACTACTAAATTATTCGTTGAGAATTAATCTTTTTTGAATGAAAATTCAACTATTTGGATGAAAGTTGAATTTCTTTGTTAAACATTTTTTTCAATATTCATCACGTTAGTTGAAAATTTAATTATCATGTTAAACAATCAACCATTTTGTTGAAAATTCAATTATTTTGTTGAAAATTCAACCATTTTGTTAAACATTAGTCTCTTTGGATAGAAAATTCGTCATTTTGGATTGGAAATTCAACTATTTGGTTGAAAATCCAAAAGTCTTTGGTCGAATTTTAATCTTTTTTTCTTCAAATTCGACAAAGTGGTTGAAAATTCCTCTTTATATGTTGAAAAATCGACTACTTGGTTAAAAAACGAACTACTTTGTTGAAAATCAGTCCCCATGGCTTGAAAGTCCAACTAGTTGGTTGTAAATGCAACTGTTCCGGTGATGACGATTTTTTTTTTTTGAAAATTCAACTATTTGGTTAAAAGTTCATATTTCCGGGCTCATAAATTAAGATATTTTGTTGAGAATTCAATTATTTCGTTAAAAATTGAATAAAAGAACTTTCAATTGCAAATTTATAAAACTGAATAAATTTTAATTTTACATCTTCAAAATTGAACTATTACAAAAAAGTATTCAGAATCACATGATTTCAAACTATGAACATTCAAAATAATTAAATCTTTAATTGTAAATCTCAAAAAAAATCTTAAAAATGGAATGAATTTGAATTTTACATCTTCAAAATTAAACTATTACAAAAAAAGCATTCAAGATCACAACATTTCAAACTATAAACTATCAAAATTAATAAATCTTTAGTTGTAAATCTTGAAGTTGAAGAATTTTCAATTGCAAATCTACAGACTTCAATAACGTTCAACTTTCAATCTTCAAAATGAAACCAATACAAAATGAGCAATCAAAATTGCATAATTTCGAACTACAAACATTCCAAATTAATGAGTCTTAAATGGTAAATCTTGAAAAATCGACACCCCTGAATTGTAAGTCTATAGAATTGAAACAGTTTCAGTTTCAAATTTTCAAAAGTGAATAATTTTCTATTTTAAATCTTCAAAATTGAAATGTTCCAAGAAAAGCATTTAAAATTACGTCTTACTGTAAGAATTCCAAATTAATTAATTTTTAATTGTTAATCTTAAAAATCGAAGAACTTTCAATTGAAAATCTACGAAAGTGAATAAATTTCAATTTTACATCTTCAAAATTGAACCATTACAAAAGAAACATTCAGAAGTACCTAATTTCAAACTATAAATATTCAAGACTGATAAAACTTCAATTGTAAGACTTAAAAATTGGAGAATTTTCATATGAAAATCTATAAACTTGAATAATTTTCAATTTCAGATGTTCAAAATTAAACTATTACAAAAAAGCATTCAAAGTTACATCATTTCAATTATAAACTTTCCAAATTAATGAATGCTCAAATGGAAATCTTAAAACCCGAAGAACTTTCAATTGCAATTCTATAAAACTTAATAATTTCAAATCTTCAAAATTGAACTATTCCGAAAAAAGCATTCAACATCATATCATACTGTAAACATTTGAAATTAATTGATTTCCGACTGTAAATCTTAAAAATTGAAGAAATTTCAATTGCAAATATATAGAATTGAATAAATTTCAATTTCACATCTTCAAAATTTAACTATTAGAAAAAAGTATTCAAGATACCAAAATTTCAAACTATAAACATTCAAAAAAATTAAATGTTTAATTGTGAATTTGAAAATATGAAGAATTTTCAATTGCAAATCTATTAAACTTGGATAATTTTCAATTTCAGATGTTCAAAATTGAACTATTACAAAAAAAGCATTCAAAGTTACATCATTTCAAATTATAAACATTTCAAATTAATTGATTTCCAATTGTAAATCTTAAAAATTGAAGAAATTTAAATTGCAAATATATAGAATTTAATAAATTTCAATTTCACATCTTCAAAATTCAACTATCACAAACAAGTATTCGAGATTACAAAATTTCAAACTATAAACATTCAAAAAAATTCAATCTTTAATTGTGAATCTTGAAGTATGAAGAATTTTCAATTGCAATTCTATAAACTTGGATAAGTTTTAATTTCAGATGTTCAAAATTGAACTATTACAAAAAAAGCATTCAGAGTTACATCATTTCAAATTATAAACATTTCAAATTAATGAAACCTCAAATGAAAATCTTAAAACTCGAAGAACTTTCAATTTCAATTCTATAAAACTTAATAATTTTCAATTTCAAATCTTCGAAATTGAAATATTCCGAAAAAAGCATTTAAATTTATGTTATACTGTCAACATTCGAAATTTATTGATTTTCGATTGTAAATCTTAAAAATTGAAGAAATTTCAATTGCAAATACATAGAATTGAATTAATTTCAATTTCACATCTTCAAAATTTAACTATCACAAACAAGTATTCAAGATTACAAAATTTCAAACTATAAACATTCAAAAAAATTAAATCTTTAATTGTGAATCTTAAAATATGAAGAATTTTCAATTGCAAATTTATAAACTTGAATAATTTTCAATTTCAGATGTTCAAAATTGAACTATTACGAAAGAAGCATTCAAAGTTACGTCATTTCAAAATATAAACATTTCAAATTAATAAATTTTCAATTGTAAATCTTAAAATTGAAGAATTCTCAATTGCAAATCTACAAACATGGATGATTTTCAACTTTAAATCTTCAAAATTGAATCATTACAAGATAAGCAACAAAATTACATAATTTCGAACTACAAACATTCCAAATTGAAGAATCTTCAATTGTTAACCTTAAAAATCAAATAAACTTCAACTGTAAATCTATAAAATCGAATCAATTTCAATTTTAAATCTTCAAAATTGAACTGTGTCGAAAGAAGCATTCAAAATTATTTCATACTGTAAACATTCCAAATTAATTAATTTTAAATTGTAAATCTCAAAAATTGAAGAAATTTCAATTGCAAATATATAGAATTGAATAAATTTCAATTTTATATCTTCAAAATTTAACTATTGCAAAAAGTATTCAAGATTACATAATTTCAAACTATAAACATTCAAAATAATTAAATCTTTAATTGTGAATTTTAAAATATGAGGATTTTCCATTGCACATCTATAAACTTGAATCATTTCTAATTTTAAATCTTCAAAATTGAACAATTACAAAAGTAACATTCAAAATTACATAATTTCAAACTGTAAACATTAAAAATTAATGAACCTTCAATTTCAAATCTTAAAAATTGGAGAATTTTCTATTGAAAATCTATAAACTTGAATAATTTCCAATTTCAGATGTTCAAAAGTCAACTAATCGATAAAATTGAATCAATTTTGAATTTAAATCGTCAAATTTGAATCAATTTCAATTTTAAATCTTCAAAATTAAACTGTTCGCAGGCTATTTTTGCTAGTTCAAAATAAAAAAAAGTCAAATCAAACAAATAATATTAATATTATTCATTGGTGTACATCAATCATTGCATAAAAAATATAAACTGAAGGAAAGACGCTGGACTTCATATTCTAGACACCTGTATCATTAATATGATTAACCTTGAGAAACTCAAATCGTTCTACGTATGATTAATTAATACACAGTTTAAAATTTCATAAAATTTGACGTCAGCCACGTTTATCGTAATTTTAGAGCCCATAAATTAACATTTTTTCAGGAATAATAAAAGGCAAGCTCAATTCGTTATTATGTGAAATAAAAGAGAAGTTTCATTATGCCTTTCTTGATTTAAAAATTTAAAAATTAAAACAAATTTTTAATTTCAAATTGTTGCATCCTTTAGGGTTTAATTTGAAAATTTCCATCGTCAAGTTTCTTAGTTTTACGTAGTAAATTTTCAAATTGAAAAATACTGTTTTTAATGCTCAGAAAATTTTAAATTGAAAGCGTTTGAAATTGAAAAATTTTGACGTCGTTATTACCCAATTTTTAATTTAGAGGTGTAAAACTCGACAATTTCTAATTTTATCTAATTCAATTCGAAAATTTTAAATGCAAGTTTTTCGAACATGATCAATTTTTGATTGGAGATTTCAAAAATACAAATATTTAAAACTTAAAAATATTTGACTGTGGAAGGCTCCAAGAAAGAAAATTTGTGTTTTTATTCTGTAGGCTTTAAATTTGTCGTTGATTATAGTGGTCTATTAGAGATAAGTTATCTTCTACAAATCTGCAAACGAAGCCATTAGGAGCATACTGCCTTGCAGGAGAGCATGGGGGTGTGAGAATGAAGCTGTAGTATGTCCGACGACGAGTTGACTTTGTCTTCGTCAAAGTCGGAAAGCCCTCATACTTAGCCCTGGGGAGGTATGAGGGTTATCACACCCCGGATGGCTGACTCAGCTGCGATCGGACCAGGATCCCTAATGTTTGGGTCTATCATATAATCATGGCATTTATGAATGAAACCAAACAATCCTCAACTCAACAATCTAAAGGTACTAAATCACAAGTTCATCTTGAAGCTACCACCTCGAAACATTATTGTAGAAGAGACCCTGATTTATTCTGCTACGAATGCAGCGAATTATATCCACAAAAAACTCACAGGACAATTTCTGAGCAGATCAGAACGATTTACGAAGATTGTTATGATCTCACAATTGCTGATCAGGGTAAAGAATGGGTGCCACATAAAATATGCGATTATTGTAGATCACAATTGACTCGTTGGCATAGAAGTAAAAATATTGAAGATCTAAAATTAAAAAGTCAAACTTTATGGGCAGAACCCACTTGTGAAAATATTGCTATTTCTGCAAGAACGATGTAACTAGATTAAGAAAAAAATAAAATAAGCATTGCTTAAGTCGATGTTCCGACGGTAATAAGACCCATCGAGATGTGCAATACAGATGAGCAAGGTATTAAAGAAATCGGATGTATTTTTCTCGAAAAAGATTAGAGATTCAACAAGATGCTAGCGAAGAAGAATGTTCCAGTGAATCCGACATTGACGACGAACATATAGGAAGTGAAGAGAAGGAACCACAACTTTTTTCAAAAGAAGAATTGAACGATCTCATTAGAGATTTAGGATCATCCAAAAAAACAAGTAAATCCTTGGTTTCTATACTCAAAAAGAAAAACTTGATGGAAAAAACGTGAAAGCAACTGACTATACGAATAGAGAAAGAGATTTCAGGAAATATTTCACAAAAGAAAAAGAGCCTTCATTAGTCTACTGTCGCGATATAAATGGATTGATGGATGAATTTAAACCAGGGATTTACAGATCCATCGAACGGAGACTATTCATAGATTCCTGCAAGACAAGTTTGAAAGTTGTTTTGCTTCACAATACGAATGTTTTTGCTCCCATACCGGTAGCACATTCAACTACGTTGAAAGAGAATTACAAAAATATCAAGTTGGTATTGGATAAATTGAAATATTCAGAACACAATTGGCGGTTTTATGGGGATTTCAAAATATTGGGGACAATTCTGGTTTCTGGGGCTAACCAATTTTTTTGTGGAGCTGTGTTATTCAAATGAAAAAATTGTGTTTTTTCTAAGATTTCAAGATATTACAAAAGTTATAGGTATTTCAAAAGATTTCAAAGAATTACGAAAAGTTTCAAGAATTTCAAGTGATTCACAAATTTTGAAGGATAACAGGGGATTTTAATTGAATTTTAAAGATTTGAAGAGATATGAAGGAATTTCATAAGATTTCAAAAATTTTCACGGGATATCAAAAGATTAGCAATACGCTTAAAAATATTCTAAAATTCACGAGAATATTACATTATAAAATGGAGGGAAAACTTTATGAAATTTCCGATACATTTACGAAACTTCATCTTAAATATATGAAATTTGTAACTGAATTTTCTGAAATTTTTCAATTAATTACGTAATTGTAACGGAATATTCATGAAATTACCTCGAGTTAAGAAAAAGTTTCGCAATTTTCGTTACATGTAACGGCATGAAACTTCCATTGCTCGAAACGTAAAATTTTGTTGTTATTTATCATCATTTTACAAAAATTGTAACAACATAAAATTTCCGAAACTGTTTCGAAAAATTAAAACAGAAATTTCTAACAGTGGACGAGTTCGAGATTTCAAAGTCTCTTTAGACATTCTGAGGGACTTTAAGGAATTAAGAACGATTTTGGCGGATTATAAAGGATTTTAAGGAATTTCTAGAAATTTTAAGAGATTTCGAACTATTTAAAAAGAAATCACGGGATTCGAAGGGTTTGTGAATAATTTCGAGAGAAGCCAAAGTTTTTTTTACGAATTTTGAAGAGTCTCATGGGATTTCAATTAGATTTCGAAGATTTGTAGAAATTTGAAGAAGTTTTATAAGATTTCAAAAGATTTCATAGGATTTTGAGCGACTTTAAAGAATTTTAAGAGATTTCAAGCAGTTCTAAGGAATTTTAAATAATTTCCTAACATTATAGAGGATTTTAATGACTTTTAAAAGATTTTAATGGATTTTAAAACATTTTTGGGGATTATAAGAGATTCGGGAAGATTCCTATGACTTTTTGGTTGATTTTTTCTTTTTTCTCCCTTTTTTTTCTTTCTCTTGTGTACATTTATTGTACATCTTTCTCTAATGAGCCAAAAAGACAGATACTCTCAAAGTCTATTATTGAATTGTGAACTTTTTGAAAAAGTGCGGGAATCAATTTCCAATCAAAAAATTAAAGGATCTGAACCTAAGATTTATTCAGAATTATTCGCCTATGTCAAATTTCCAATTTTCAAGTAATGTATGAAATATGTACCAAAAAAACTAAAATCACTATCAATCATATCTGTTTTTATTTTCAGGTAAAAACAATATTCTTTCAATTTAACAATTCATCATTTTCATACCTGTTGTTTTTTCTATAAAAATACCCCTGATGAGGAAGTCTAAGTTGGGTTTGAAACATGTTGGTTCCCCAGTAGTATTAAAAAGACGGAGAAAAAAAGAGTGTGAGGATGGTTTTGGTTGACTCTTTCTTTTTTCTCCTTTTTTTCTGTTGTGTACATTTATTGAACGTCTTTCTCTGATGAGCCGAGAAGATAGGTAGTCTCAAAGTCTATTTTTGAATTGTGAACTTTTTGGGTGTTCTTTTCTAGAACACAAAGATTTTTCAAGAGAAAATAGATTTTATTTCGATCTTTAAGAAATTTTAAAAGAGAGACATTACACAAAGATTGGTTCCAATCTGCAGGGTTGCCTATGCTTACTTGATATTTCTTCTAATTGAGGTTGTTAATGATTAACTTCATTTACCAAAAGATATCTGTTTTACTCAAATATTTTTTAAAAACTTTGAGAACGTTAGTAATTTTTTAGAAATGTGTTATTGGTTGGGATTATTATCTTTTTCTTTTTGAAAATGGAATAATCTGGATAGATTGATTCTTAATCAACCCTCAAAATAATAAATGGTGAAAAGGGTGCACTTTACAGTTAATCTTGAAGCTTTACTTCATAGAGATCTGCTCCTGAAGTCCTAATTAAAGAGAGATACTTATTAACCGAAATTCCCTTCGCAGTTAATACTGGATCTTGAAAGATCGACCTCCATTAAGACAGATGGTACATGCATCCGCTCATAAAAAAGCAAACCGGTAGACTTTTACCACGAGGAAATAAAACGGGCTCTGCTTTCGGTAATAAAAACACAATGGAAAAAAGTAGACTGTCAATTCGCTGGACCCAGTGCTCATCGGAGCGCTGGCACTTCTGCCGGTCTGTTACTGTCAGTATTTGCACTGCAGCGTGCTTGACGGGCGTGGAGCGTGTAGGCACTTTAATTAATTAACCTACCCTCGAGTGGGAAAAACGCGTAATCTCCACTCGGGGCCAATGAAACGCGAGCTGTTTGGATAAAAAAGCACAAAAAATGAACAAACTTGCTCATGGCGACACTGTCAAAGCTGCAAGAGAATAAAGAACAATAATACAGCTGGACAACTGGCACTAATTTTCCTCTGGTGAAAATTGGCTTTTATATCAACACAGAGGATTATTTATTTCAGTTTTCATGACCCACTCGGGATAAGATTGAATGCTTTCTGGTGATTAGGATAAAAATCTTAATGTCCAATATTAAATGAGGCACTATGCTTCATTTTTACGTAACTTCGTATTTCACATCTTCAAATGTATGTCAAGTTTTTTGTCACGGAGAAGAGAAAGAGTGTGAGGATGGTTTTGGTTGAGTCTTTCTTTTTTCTCCCTTTTTTTCTTTTTGTTGTGTACATTTATTATACATCTGTCTCTAATGAGCCTAAAAGACAGATAGTCACAAAGTCTATTTATGAAGTGTGAACTTCTTGGGTGTTCTTTTTCAGCAGACAAAAAATTTTCATATGAAAATAGATTTTATTTCGATCTTTAAAAAATTTTAAAAGAGAGACATTAAGCAAAGATTGGTTCTTATTTGCAGGGTTGCCTATGAATACTCAAGATTTCTTTTAATTGGGGTTGTCAATAACTAACTCAATTCACCAAAATATTTCTATTTTACTCAAATATTTTTTTCTTAATTTTGAGAACGTTAGTAATTTTTTAGAAATGTGTAATTGGTTTGGATTATTATTTTTTTCTTTTTGAAAAATGGAATGATCTGAATAGATTGGTTCTAAATCAACCCAAAAAATTTGATCTTGGCACTATGATCTGTTTCCTTCATTTCCCACGTTCTGTGTACATAAACCTTGTAATAATTTTTTCAGCTTTTTCAGTTGCACAACTTATTACAACTTATAAGGTTGCTATAGGTTTTACATTCATTCATTAAATGAAATTATACCCTTGTTGCCTACAAAAAATGGTTTTCTGATGAAGATGCCATACTAACAATATGTGCACATTGTGTACCACTGAGTACTCTATTTACATTGCCTCTAATCTTATGATTTTTTTGAGATATTTTTGATTTTCAAATATATTTTATATACTTTCAGCTGTTTCAGTTTTCTCTTTCAATTTTTTACAACTCATTGAAATGATAACCTGGTACTTATCATGAAATAAGGTTGCCAAAAGGTTTTACATACATTTTTCATTTTTATCACAAATTAGAATGTTAACCTGGTATTTATCAAAAAATGAGGTTGCCAAAAGGTTTTGCATACATTCTGGGAAAAGAAACGATACCCTCGTTGCCTACAAAAAAAGGTATTCTGAGAAAGATGCCACATTAACAATATGTGCATATCTTATCATGTACCATTGTGTACTGTCTTCTGACTAACATTTATGTTTCTAATTCTTATAATTTTTATAACTTTATAATTTTAAATGCTTATGTGTTTCTCTGTATTTATTTCAGATTTTCTTATAACTACTCTATTTTTAACTTTATTGAACATTTTGTAAATATGATCATGATGTCATATTGGTACTTAGAAAAACTAAATAAATTTGTTGAAGTATGTATTCTCTAAATCTTGATTTTAAACGCTAAAATGATCTGAGTAAATTCCATGAAGTCTTCTGAAAATTTACTAACAAGCGTCTTTCACAAGAGGTTAGGGACGATTACAGATAGGACGAAACTGCTGAAAAATGACAGTTTCGCCCAAGTTCTAATATAAAAAAGAGTAAAAAAACAATGACCTTAAACAAAAGTGTTTGCGTTTTTGTATTCTTTCAACATTGACAAATACAAAGAGGGAAGGTAACAAAGCTAATTAATTAAAAAGAGATCTTGCTAGATATAACAGAATTTGAGATGCATTAATTGGATGAAATGGCTTTTGTTTTGTGTCATAATTTTGAAATTGCGGGATTTAATTTCCAATCAAAAAACTGAAGGATCTGAATTTGGAATTTATTCAGAATTATTCGCCTGTGTCAAATTTGCAAGTAATGTGTGAAATATGTACAAAGCAAAGCTAAAATTACTATCAATCACATTTGTTTTATTTTCAGGTAAAAGCAATATTTTTCGAATCTAACAATTCATCAATTTTATACCTGTTTTTTTTCCTATGAATTACCCCTGATGAGGAGGTCTAAATTGGCTTCGAAATATGTTGGGTCCCCAGTAGTATAAAAAAGTCGGAGAAAAGGAAGAGTGTGAGGGTGGTTTTGGTTGAATCTTTTTTTTCTCCCACTCTTTTCTTCCTATTGTGTACATTTATTGTACATCCGTCTCTAGTGAGCCGAAGAAACAGGAACTCTCAAAGTCTATTTTTGAATTGTTAACTTTTTGGGTGTCCTTTTCCAGTACACAAAAAATGTCCATAAAGAAATAGATTTCATTTCGATCTTTAAGAAAAGTCATTATTAAAGTTCATTCCAAGTGTCCGAACTCTTCTGGTTTCTTGTCGAGATAATTTGACTAATGAGTGATATTTACTCGTTTTAATTTTATTACTTAAAGAGTTGATTATTAGGTCAAGCTACTTTCTAAGAAAATTTTGTAATATCATAGAAAAATGAGTCGTTTTTCTAAATTGGATTTACTTTCTTTTGAAGTTCTTTATCTCTTCTTATAAACTGCCCGATATTTATTTCAAATTTTCTAGTTTCTGAAAACAAGAGAGGTACTTTCATAAGCGTTTTTTTATAAATAAGGAGTCTCATGTGTCTTAGGAAATAATTGAAAACTTGCATTTCTTAAAAATCTATCAATATTTTTTCTCCCCAGAGGCAAAAAAACTTGGATTTGTGTAAAATTCTAAATATTGAAGCTTTGAAATTTCTCCACGCAAGTCAGCACCTTTTCATTTTGTTTCCACAAGATAGCATTTTTTCGTTTGGTCTCTCCCAGATGGAACCTTGTAATTTGGATACGTTGAGATAAAAAAGTATATCTTTATCAAAAATTATTTTTTAGATATATGAATATTTCTGATGATTGAAATTATTTTAAATTCCAGTGAATTCCGCAAAATCGAGCGGGGAAAAACTAAAGATCGTATTCAAATTCATTAAATGTCTCACCAGATGAAGACTTTTACAGATATGGGTTTGTATCAACTCACTTTATTCCATTTTCTCTATTGCGCCGTAGTCAGCGCAGCGGAAGTGTTCTCAATCGGTAAAGTAAATAGCGAGACTTACTTGTTTGGATGTTGGATATGTTTTACGAGTTCACGTATGTACCCTGGCGAGGCATTAAATGAAATTCATTGCTTGGAGATTGGTTATCCAGTAATACCCTATTAAATTTTCATCCCCTGGAGACATCTAAATCCATTTTACACTTCGCACCTTCTAAACGAAGATGATTGATGTTATCTGATGTATATAGTAACTACTCGACACTTGAGGATCCTTCGACCATTGTGACGTAAAGTCGGCCGACCATTAAAACTTTTTGAAAGAACGACAATGATGGATCCTTGCGGTTTTCTATAGTTACCTAATTTATCTACAAATTAAGGACGAGGGTTCTTCTTGTGAATGGGCAGTCACGTGTTTGAATGATAAAGGATGTTTATCTGCTTTTAATATTCTAATAAAAATGATGAATATGAGACTACATCAAAAATTTCGGCTCTTTGTCGGTATTCCAAATCATAAACATTTCTGTGTTACCCGAGTCGAAATATAGGTTCTCTGTTAATCCTTCCAAGTGCTAAATAAATCCTTTTTTGGTCCTTCTCAGCTATCGACATCCTCGCTTGATTCTCTTAGGTCATATTTAGTTCTCTTTTGATTCTTCTTAGTTTCTTTACAATTTTTTTAGGATTATCTTAGTCTTCCTTCGAACCTCTATTGATCTATATGGTATTCAAAGATCTCTTTTAATCCTCTTTTTGCCTCGTGGGGAGTGTCTGATAGCAAGTTTCTTCCGAAGCTATTCAATCGTTTGCATTTCTTTTCGAAGATATCGGAAATCTGCATCCGATTCTTCTCGAAAATTTCTCATGAAAAATCAATAAAACATTTTAAGAAAAAATTTTGTTGATTTAATTTATATTTGATATTCACAAACTATTTGCACTAAGTTGAATTTTTTGGTCAAAATTAGTCAAAACCTCTGATAGAACCATCGAAGCTTCGGATGTAGATCTTGAAAAGAATCTGAAAGAGAATAGTACACAAAGCTATCTCAAATTCCATTTTGAATATTGAAGAATTACTAACATATTATTTATATATTTTAAAATACATGAAATTGAAAATATGAAATATTAATACTCTAGTAATTTTATATAATTATGAAATGTTAATGTGTGAAGACATTAATTAGAATTTCTAATATTCATGTGCAATTTATAATAATTTTTTATTTCAATTTTGATATTCGTCAATTATACCCTGTTTGAAATGCGCGCCAACAGCTATCAATGAGGACCGCCTCGCCAGACAAGCGCAGTAGCTCTGAGTGTCAAAGCTGTATTCTCTTCATCCGCCATTTGCACAACTCTTTGCAATGCTACAGCGCAACGCCTCGACCTGAGACTGTATCAGCTTTTTCAAATTTTACTTATACTCCAGTATGTATTGAATGGAAGTAAATCGAATTAATTAAAAACAATGCAGTGAAAAGTTTTAAATTAAGTTCAAAGTGAATTTGGTATCCATGGGAGATAAAGAAGTGATTCCTCGATGTGATTCCTCAAGCATGTTCTAACGAATATGCTTTGTATTTTACGGAGTGCGATTATTCCTAAAAGGATTTACTGAGATGCGAGTAATACGAGTAAACGAGTATATGTGAGGTTTAATCGCGATACAGTCCTGTACGTTGAATGTGCAGCCAATAAATATTTATGAATTTTTAGGTTAGGGGCAATGTATTGCTCCTTCGAGGGTGAAGCCACCTACATGGGGATTACTTCATTTTAATTAAAATATTACAAGAGCTTGGATATTTATAATTTTTTAAATATTTTTGTGTAGTAGTAATAATTACTTATTAGGAATATTTGAATCATTTGAATACAAATTTTTACCACTGTCAAAAAATGCACGCTCTGCGACGCATTCGCATTGGTATATTAGAGAAGTTTTATTGGAGGATTAACAAGACTCTAAAGAGGATCTCCCTAAGTCCTCCGTTGATCCTTAAAACCTGAAGAATCGGAAATTTTCGCATGTTTCAAGGACTAAGAAAATACTTGGATTGCATTAAAATAAATTCTTAATTAATCCTCCTAAAGCCTCTAAAATTAGAGAATTTAGAGGATTAAAGAAGGATCTATACTTCGACTGGGGATATTCAGTAAAATCATTTTTAACATACTGATAGAAATTATTTAGGTAAAAGTTATTTTGACTTGTTTTGAATGCAAGAATAATAATTGAGCCGTGTTCAATAAATATGAGCTTTAAGACTTTCTAGATGCTCTTTCATCATGATGCACAATTTTCTCAAGCCAAATGGCTTTGGAACTAATTACGTGTTTGATCAGTGATCACATTTTTAGTTAATGAAAGAGATGCATTATTCAATTAGACTTTTAAAAACAATTTAATTATATGTCTATAACTTATTTTCAGATTTTCTTTGAAAACGCCTGCTTGGCAATCAGAGTAGGGCGATATTGAATTCTAATCGAACTTGTCCACTTATCACTTTCTGGATAAAAGTCATCTTTCTAGAATGAGGAAATATTTAGAAATTAGTAAAAATGTTCATACTTTCTATAAGAATTTTCTAAAATACTCTCTAATTGAAATACAGTATCAACATTTTTTTCCCCTTTCCATCTCATCCTTCTCTCTCATTAACTCTGACACAAAGCTGAATTTGAAACCACTCATTCCGAAAATAACTTCCTTAAGAAGCATTGATCTCGTCAGCTGTTGGAGTAATATAATCTCTTCGCTAACCGTTCTCGAATTCGACATATCCAGAAGACACGCGCCATCGAGAGTGTTATCTCTGAACACGAAAGAATTCTCGAAACGGAGGGATCAAATAAGAAAGATAGAAAAGTCCCCCTTCCTAAAAGCCAGTTGGTCTCTCGATCTCCAAAGCGTGGTTCCAAAGTTTGAAAAGCGAATGACAGGGTGACATTCGAGAAGGGGAAAAGGGGAAGGGTAGGTGGAAGAAGCTCGGTGCAAGGGACGGAAGATAAACTCCGAATTTGGCGTTATCGGCTGTCGCGAACCTACCCTTCTGACATTAACGGCAGCCAGAAAGACAGTGTCGAGGGGTTCTCAAAGGGTGAGAAACCGCGAGGTGCAAGTGCCAATCGATAGGGTCGAGACGAAATGCATCATGGTCATCGACCTTTCTCAGCATCTGTTGCCACTTGAACGGCTCGCCACGATAATTCACGACATTTGACTCCCATTAAATTTGGCTCGACCCGGAAGTCGTAACTGTCGACTGGGCGATGAAGGTCGGCAAACTAAGGTGGAGTTCGTATGAACTTATATCTATATCATGTGCGAAACCACCTCGAACGGTATTTGAATACCAAAATCAGTATGAAGGGATAGAGCACCTTCCATCAGAATTATCGTTTCCAGACGAAATTAGAAGATCCACGGGAATCAGGGAAAATTTATATTAATGTAGGTTTCGTTTCCAAATAGGAGATTTCGGAGAAAAAAAAACAGGATTTAGTTTATTATGAGAGTTGGGGTAATTAGGAGCTTTCAGAAGGGATTCGAGCTGAAAGGTTTCATGTCTAACGATCTTCTGTGGGAAAGGGACTTTAGATACGTAAAAAACTGACATGGATATACACACATGGAGCTAAATTTAATCCAATCTAATCTTTTAAAGAAACGCTGTATTCGGGTAACTACAAACAATAAAGAAGCAATAACTGCATTGCTTATACAAATCTATGAAAACAACTTTGGTGATATCTCATTTTTGAAACATGAACATGAATTTCGTTTATCTTTGGCTCAACCATTATCAATCATTGACTTTAACTTAGGTGGAAGTTAAAATGAGAAAGCAGATGCAGTTATATATGCAGATGGGACTAACGAGCCTTCCGTCTGGAGGTTTTCACAATATTTGTTTTTAAAACTTTTCAGATTCTTTAATGAGTTCAGGTTGACTTACGAGCAAACTACCATGAAAGTCTGAAAGAGACGAGTAAGAAGTCTTAAAAAGCGAAATGACGTAAGATTCAGTGACGTTAAAGACCTTATTTTATGCTTAAAAGTTTCTAACTATGGCTTAAAATTTTTGTCTACAAACAAGTGAGATCATTTATTTACTCTACCTCTCCAATTTCCTACATCTTGCCGAACTTATTCACAAGTTCTTATCTCGCTTCATTAAATAGAAATGTATCTTTGAATAATACATCTTTCATCTCAAACTATAAAAAGAAGGACCATGACAGATTAAATTAGTCTAGCTGGAGAATTCAGTCTATATAATGTAGCAGGAAATTACATTTATCAGCACCACGAGTCTCGTTTCATGTGGTGAATGACGTTTAAGTCTATTAATATTCATTGCATTGATTCGTTGACAAAGGAAAACCCACGAATTAAATCACACGGTTATTAAAGTTTCCAGGAACACCATCTAGGTCGGTGGTAAGTTATTAGTAGATTGAATATCAAGACTGATATGAAGAAAGATAGAAATTGGTTTCAAAATTAAGTAATTCAGAAAGTATAATAAAATATATTTCTGGAAGTTTCAAAAGCTATTCAAATGAAGCAAGAATGAATGCAAAAATAGACTCAGATTGATACATTAAATGTAAGGCATAGAAAGTAGATACAGAAATATTAGCTATGATCATATTTTTTAGGAGACTGTGCTGGAAGACAACAACTGTCCATTTTTTCAACTGTAGTTTTAAACAGATAAAGTAGTGTCTGCTATTATAGTTCCTGAATTTTTTTGACTTTATTTTCTCAGCATGAACAACTAAAAATTATTGGCCAATAATTGAAGAAACTAAAAGTGTGTCTCAGATTCTCAGTGAAATTCTGAACCATTCACCCGTGAAAGAGCCCTAATAATTTTCAAATTGTCGTATAATTAATGCATTTTTAAGTGGAAAGATTGGAAATGTAATTGAACGAAATGTAAAGACCATATTCAAATAATTACGTACTTTTTACTACAAGAAAAGGTATAGTGTGGCTTTCTGGTGTCGCAGATAGAAATAATTATGATTTGAGAGGTAAAATGGTTTCAAGAGGTTTTTGAAGTAAGTGAATTTAAATCCAAAATTAGAATTACAAAATCCAAAGTGTCGGGTCCACTGTGGCATGGTAATTATGGATCACTAGACTAAACAGGAAATTCAGAAGAAGCAAGTTGAAAAACGCGTAGAGAAATTTATTTTTTCAATGGGATTTTACTGTATATCCTAAGAATATTGCTCATAGAATGTACCTTTTGCGCTTAAATTTTCAAAAATCGTCATTTTTCTCATTTTTCATATTTTTAAGTCACTTATATTAAGAATGGAAAACTATGACACATTAAATATTATTTCCTATCTCAATTCTACCAGCCGATAGTTTCCATTTGAGCCATCCCCCAAGAAATTGGACTATAAGAAAAGTTTTCAGCATAAGGGTCTAAATAACCAAACTTTCCCCATCATTATTATTTCTCTTATTACATTCTCATCATTTATGATAGAAGGTATTAGATTTATATGGATTTCAACCTATCCAATTTTTATCAATTCTCGACGTTTTAAGACCCACTGAGCCAGAAAAGCTGGTCCTTACGAAAATTTTGGTCTCTTTGTCGGTCTGTTGGTCTGCCTGTTTGTTAGCGTGCCTTCTGCCACCAATATTTAGGGTTTGTAGCCATAAATCACCGCGAATAAAGATTAATGCGAAATGAGAAAAAAGTATTAAAATAATGATGAAAAATAAAATTTTCAATTTATTTTGCAATTTTTAAATAATCAGGCCTAGATGGTAGTAGAAAAATTAACGTAACATACATTCAATATAAAAGATTTCAAGTTAGTATAGAAATGTTTGTTCCTAGGACATATTTTAATCTAGTGTGAAGCGCGAGACACGTGATGAGAATGTATTCGTTAGATTCGAGATAATGAGAAAAACAAAAAAATTGGCCATGTACAAAATGTTTTCTTGGGTTAATGAGTCCATAGATTTCAATAACGTGATTAACGTAGTAGACGGTGGATTCTCACTTCACCGAGTTGAATGGCATCAGCAAGAGACATCGACTCCATCTTATCCAACCTACGTTGCAAAGTATTACAAACCAGGCAGCGTGGTTGTCTTTGACGGCTACCCAGATGATGCTGCGATAATGGACAAGAAATCAGCCAAACGTCTTCGTCGATCACATAGGCATACGGCTGATGACGTACTGTTCGATGAAACAATGTCAGAAACAACGTCACAGAAGAAATTCCTCGCCAATGATAAGAACAAGAATCGGCTCATTTCAATGATTCGGGAGAAACTGGAAAATGCTGGGTTCATCGTGAAACAGGCTGCTGATGATGCTGATACGTTCATCATTGAAACTGCAATGGAACTATTAAGCAAAACGGGACAGTTCTGTTGTCGTAGTTGGCTAATATATTGATCTTCTTGTTTCACTTACAGTTCTCGCTTCATCAGTATCCAACATCCACTTTATGAAACCAGACAAACGTAAAACACAGATGTCAATATATTTTACAACGAGCTTCAAGTATCCTCATAAAGTAGTCCAAAAAACAGTCTGCTTCTTCACGCATTCAGTGGATGCGATACGACTTCAGCGTTTCAAAGGCAAAGCAAGGCTAAATCTGTCAAACCCTTGCATAAAGAGTGAACTTGCAAAGAGAAACGAAAGCCTTCAAAGATTCAAATACATCGCAAGATCGTATCGATGAGTTAGGGCAAACATTCATAAAAGCTTTGTATGGAATGGACAATAAAGAATCCTCACTGAATACATGCAGACATCAGTACTTCACTAAGTCCTTATCCAAGACTGCTTGCTATCTTGCATCTGTATTATCGACCAAAGCAGCAGCAAGGCAACATTTTCTTCGAACCTACCATCAGGTTCAACAGTCGTTGGGCGACACAAGAAGTTCCGAAAATTGGGGCTGAAAAAGAAGCATGCATGGCCTCACACCAATCCCTACCCTCAAACAGCGGCTCCTGAAAAACTTCTCCAGAAAATTTCGTGCAAATGCATCAAAGGTTGCAAAGCAGCCTGCTCTTGCAGAAAAGCTGGGTTGCTATGCTCGAAGATCTGTGGCAACTGCCGCGGCCAGCCTTGCACAAATGTCAAGGAGGATGAGGACACCAACGACATTGACGAAAGAGTTGGTATTCAACTAGAGTGCTTTTTGAACTATGAGGACGACGAAGGGCTTTAGTCAGAGAGGAAATTGGCTGAATCAATAGGTCGTGATGACAAGGGATAGGAGAGTAGAGGTGACCTGATGGAGGTCGGGGCTCAACCATCAGCCTCAGATGTAAGAAGATTTAAGCGTAGAGGAATGCAGGATGAGCCTTCAACCTCCACTCTAACGGATCATCCAGCTTTGAAAAAAACGTCTAAATTAATCACTCAGCTGACAATTTTTTGGTAAGCCTTACAAATATACAGAATAAGTCTACCTAAATTTTTCTTGTTGCAGCCACTCGCTTGACATTGCAGTCAACACTCATTGAAAGTGGTGAGCACTGTTCTACCACAATCGTATTCGTAGTTTTTTTTTAGATTACAATGTTTCTAATTAAATTTATCGAACAACCTATGGTATTCTCGCTTTTTTCCAATGACCAAGCTGATCACTAAAACTGAATTATAGAGCATAAAGTTTTCTCCATATTTACCCCGAAAGATCCATTATTACTCCGATTGATATAGCCAATCTTTAATAACTTATAAGGAAAGTATAATTTATATTGATTTTTAGTGCAGATATATTGATTAATTTAATTTAGATTCTAAGAAGGTAATTTCAAGCATAAAATATTGAAAGTAGAATGACAAAGCACGATAATAGGTTTGAACTACTTGAGTGAAGATTTTTTATTGGACATTAGGAATAATAATAAGTAATTAACCTTGTTTTATATTGATTATTGTTTATGGCCATTCATAGTTCACATACTAAGCTGCTATGTCGTGTTTAAATTATATGGAATTAAGACTATATTAATTTTAAAGAATCTGCGATTCGGTCTTCGCGCTCTGGAGTACTTGATTGTCGCAATTCGCGCCCCGAAACATATAGATCTCGCGTTCGGAGTTATATGTTCTTCATGCACAAATTACTAACTTGGTTTTTGATTCCAAATGAAAAAGGAAATTTATTCACTCAAGTCTCTATCGACCTTGAGGAATATATTTTCATCATAATATTCGCGCTTCGCGCTTGATTTTCCGCGCTCACCGTATAATATATACAAATAAATAGTTGAAAAGAGATTAAAAAATTATCTTGATGATTCACGATTGGTCCTACAAAGAAATGTTTAACGGCAATTTTATTTGACTTCTTCAAAGCACAAATTCTACTCTCTAGACTTTTTTATCTTGCGTCGTTTAGCTCAAAAATTAAAATATTCCAAAACAATTTTCCATACTTAAAAAACAAACTATGCCTCTTGCCAAAAAATCTTCAGGGCAAAGCTCACAGGCCTTCGCACAAGCAATAATTTTTATATCTTAACTTTTTTTCGTATCTCGCGTTATTTGGCTCATAATTTGAATTTTAGATTTTTCGAAAAATTCAAAAAGTTGTTATAACAATTTTGTAGTGCTGTGAATACTATTTGACTATTTCTGACATATTCGCGTCCTCCCTCGAAACGTATTGTCTGCTCTGCAGCAGACAATAGCCACAATAACTTGAAGTCGTAACAACAATTTGCTAAGGGTCATAATATTAATTTTTGCGAATTTTTGTTCATTATTTCTCCCGAGGTGAAATCGCCTGAAGCGTTACACTTATTCAAAGGCTTAACAATAATAGTTTTTTGTTTGAAAGTGTGAGTAAACCATATGCTTAAAACTTCCTGTAACCGTAATATTTTATGCGTATTTTATATTATGAAAACATTTCTGACGGAAAAATATCATATTCCCATACACAAAATTTTATCGGGAATCATCTTACGTCATTAGTAACAAGATTTAATGGAAAATAAGACAGTTTAAAATCGTTTGAATTTAGGAAGCCTTTTGATCTAAACATGTGGTTAAGACGGGCGAAAACCTGGCCGTACTTTTTCGATATTTTGCACTCATTCAACTATTTCTTTATGACTTTTAATTCTTGCAATGTTTAGAATGCATAAAGTCATTGTCTCTGACACAATTTATTGCTACCTACTATTTAATATTTAAAAGTAATATTCTTTTCTATTCTAAACTGGCCATCTTACACCCACTTTTCCTACAAACGTTCAAAGTTTCATCAAGATCGGAGAGTGACAGTTTCCTATATTTACTTTGAAGTGATTTTTTCAAAAGTGGAGAAATTATAAAAGTTCAAATAGTAACTGAAACTTAAAAACCTATTTTCTTGATACAACACAAATTAGATGGTCAGTCGGTGTAAAATTTCTCGACATCGTCGTGACGACTAAAGACTTTTACGATAAGGAAACTCGTGAGAAGTATTTCTACTCCTTCTCCACTTAAGCGTCGATCATCACACAATATGAGGTAGGTATTAGTACAAACATAAAAACTTAAAGCCGTTAACCTCGAGTAAAATGGTTGTATACAATATGCATACATATAGACAATATACATACATATACTGATTGTAGGCATGTTTTCATATGCATGAGGCAAAGAGGCAAAGGCACATGTACATCGTACATACACCTTGGCGTAATTTGCACCCACGCCACATGAGCAACCTGCACTTACTCTCTGGTAAAGTACTGCGAGTCGTGCCCCGTATTTATCCGGCACTCGTGACGCGATAGCGTGAAACGTTGCCACGTCGAAGAGCCGAGCAATGAGCCACGCATTATGCTGTACGGACCTTGTTTCTGTCGCAACGGGCCACTCTGCAAAGCGGGTGCACGCACGACCTTGTGTAGCACCTCGTTAGTACTTTGGCACTCTAGAATTAATTTTCAACCTCTCGTGTCTCTTGACAGGGTGCTGTTCATCAAAATGCATCTAATGCACGTGTACTGGTTTGTGCAAGAGCGCTTACTGATTACATAAATGTTTACACAGATGAAAATTGGAAATAAAACTTTTGAGTAAATTGATATAGAGTTTCCATTTCAGTAGCTTTCAATCTTCAAAATCAGAGTGGGAAGAAACAATGTATATCCATCTATAGCCTCTCTACATCCGATCAATACTTCATATCTTTGCTTTAATCTACAATCAATACTTTAAGGAATAATTTTCTTAATGTTAGACAGAGCTATAAAACTTTCAGAACCTGAATTCCATTCTAAAAATATTGCCATACACAAAATTTATTGAATAATAACTACCCGTGCTACTACATTAAAAAAAACTATAGATCAAAGGTTAAAAACATGTAAAACTAACATCTTACAACTAAACAGAAAGGAAGAAATTGATTTAAAAAGAGTACTAGTAGTAAATTTGTAAAGAAGATGTTTTTTGAGTTGGCATTAGGGTCTAGAATTTTTTGAAATATTCTATTATATATATATATATATATATACACACACATATATATATACACATATTCATATACACATGCATACACACATGTATACAAATACACATAGATACATGTGCATACATACAAAGTATCAAGCTTTTTTATTTTATTATTATTATTATTATTATTATTTTTTTTTTTTTTGAAAAATAAGCGTTTCGTCCTAGGCTGACTCACCGGACTCATCAGTAAGGCAATGTGAATCAGCC
>JAUMHM010000085.1:28885194-28896112 GCA_032362435.1 Melikaiella ostensackeni
TTGTGATTCGGACAAAGTAATAAACCTTCCGAGTGACGTAATGAATCATTGTACAAATTTTCATGTAATTCCTCGCAGTGTTTTGGTATTTATAAGCGGACAAAAAAAATAAGATTTCCTTTTATATATATAGATTCTTATGAATCGGTGCAATTCGAAAAACGAAGAATCAATATCTTACTTTTGAATCCCAATATTTCTAGTGTCCTTGTCTACGCACCATTTATATACATATATATCCATTACTATCCTCAGCTTATCGACGTTTATATCTTTTCCTATCACTTCTTCAACCTTTGAGTACCCCTATCCGTTTGAATTTCAATAATTCTATATCCAAATCTATCACCCACTTATCCACGTGCATCCTTTTTTATGAGTTTGGCAATCTAAAATCCTGCTTATCCTTTTCAATATACGTCTATTCTTTTTCATCCGATTAACATTCCGAAATATCTTTTTTAATCTCTATACGTATCTTCCTATCGATATGAATCATTTTCTATCCATCCTGCGATCTAAATCACATTTATTACTTTAAATCCCAGTCTTTCTAGCCAAGTCAACTATCTGATAATCCATGTCTGTTCTTTTATATCCACAGCTATCCTTTTCTATGCATTCCTAAATCTGAAATATCTTCTTCGATCCCCATAAGCAGAAAGCGGACGAGCCCAGTCTAAAGTTGCGCACCGAACCCAGACTTGGCTCCCTTCGCTGCGGAGAACCGCCGAATAGGGAGAGTGGTGTGTCCGATAATCACAGTCACTGACATTCAAATGCTCGCGCGCGCTCTTCCTCCACTTCCCTCCATGCGGTGGTTCTCCACAACGAGGGAGACGAGCCTGGGCTCAGTGCGCAACTTCAGACTGGTCTCGTCCGCTCTCCGCCTATAAGTATCTCTCTACTCACGTGAATCCTTTTATATTCCTTCTGCAAAATAAATTACCCTTATCCTTTTGCACTTCAAGCTTTCTATCCAATTCTGCATATCTGTGTCTACACTCTTCTATCAGTTTGACAATTCAAAGGGAGAGGTTTGCAGATAGATAAAGAGATAGACAAAAATTGGTGTAGATAGGCGAGGGATATGAAAGGATTAGATGGACGAGAAATAGATTTTAATAAAGAGACTTTTATTGGAAGAGATACGTGTGCTTGTAGAAGGGTAAAAGGACAGAAAATGATTGACATAAGAATAGTTGGTATATGGAAAATGATTGACGTGGATATTGAATCGCCAAAACTTACAAGTTTGCTAAATGTTACTTGTATCAAATGCAGGTGAATAGATCTCAATAGCATTGAAAATTGAAAATATTTTCTAAAGTTTTGTCTTTGTGCATTATTCTAATCAACTGCTTTATGGTACACAAGATATATAAAGATTCCATTTATGAAGTGTTTGAAACAGGACGTGAGACAAGTTGAAGTGCAAGGCGTCTCTCGGCGGATATTTTTCTTCAGCTTTTTCCAACGATCCTCCTCCCAGATGGTGGTTTCACAAATGCAACGACTCGTTTCTAGCTTCCACGAGGTGGAAAGATAAAGCGAGCCGTAATGCAGCACGCGCACTTTCTATACGTACAAGCTCACCCCGCTACGTTATTCCTGGCTCAGGAGTCGAGACTTGGATGGTTTATAACCGTTTATAACCTGAAGCCCGATTCCTCTGAACGACTTTCAAAGTTACGATTCGCTTACTCTGCAGAGAGAAGAGGAGAGGATCAATGAAGGAGAGTTTTCCGATTGTCGATGGGCGATGTAATGACCCGGTGACACGCAGTAAAGTAATCGACCATTTTTTTTATTTCCCTCTTTAATTATCAGAGACCAATCAAATAGAATACCTGGTAGTCGCAGAATTGCATTTTGAGATGCTCTACGAGGCTTTAAATGCTTTGGTTACAGTTCAATTATTACGCAAAATATAAAACGGAAGGAAAGTAATTTTATTATCGATTAAAATATTTTCTGGTGTGACTTTTGAATAGTAACAGTGATTGTAATGTTATTTTTCAAAAATGAGAGAAATACGATACAAACTTTTCCTCTCTTCTCCCTCCTCCTCTTCCACTTCCTTCTCACCATCGAGTTCCTCTTCCTCTTCCTCTTCATCATCCTCTTTCTTCTCTTTCTCCTTTTCCTTCTTATACTCCATTTTCTCTTCATTTTTCTCTTCATTCTTCTCTTCACTTTTCTCTTCCTCTTCCCCTTCCTTTTCATCTACCTCTTTCTCTTCATCCTCCGTCTCCTCCTCCTGCTCCTGCTTCTTTTCTCTTTCCACTCGACTTATTCCTTTTCCTCCTCTTCTTCATCATCCCCCTTTTCTCTATCCTCTTTCTCTCCCTCTTCTCTTTCTCTTACCCTTCATCATATTTTTTCTTTCTCTCCTCATCCACCTCCTCCTTCTCCTCTTGCCTTCTGCTCCTGCTTCCCCTCCTCCCTATCATCATTCTCATCTTCTTTTTCATCCTCCTCCTCCTATTCCTTCACCTCTTTGTCTATTTCCCCTTCCTCTTATTCATCCTATTTTCCCCTCTCTCCCCCTCATTATTTTCTTCCTTCCACTCCTCTTTCTCTTTTTATTCATCTTTCTTGACATCCAAGTCCTTCCTCATTACTGTTCTTCTCCTTTTCCTCCTTCTATCCCTCTTCCTCCTGATCCCGTCCCTCTTTATTTTTCTCTTGTTATCTCCTTTTCTTCTCATCCACTCCTTTCTTCTCATCATCTCTCACCTTCTTCTCCTGCTCCTGCTTCTTTCCTCTTTTTTTCTTATTTCTCCTTTTTTCCTCTTCCTTCTCTTTTTTATCATCCTCATTTTCCTCATCCTCTTCCCCTCTCTCTTTCTTTTCCTCTTGCCTTTATCTTCATCTTTTCTTTCTTCTTCTTTTCCACCTTTTTCTACTCATTTCTCTTCTCTATATCATCCTTCTCCTCTTCCTGTTTCTCGTTCTCTTCACCTTCCTCTTCCTCATTTTCTTCCTTTTCACTTTCCTCTTTACCTTCCTCTCTCTTCTCTCTATCTCCTCCACCTTTTCCTGCTTCTTTACCCTTTCTTCTACTCTTTCTCCTCCTTCTCTTCCTCCTCCTCCTTCTCTTCCTCCTCCTCCTTCTCCTCTACTTCTTTATTTTCCCTTCCTATTCCCCTTTCTTCTTTTCCACTCCTTTCTTCTCCTCCTCTCGCTCCTGCTTCTTTCCACTTTCTTCTCTTCTTTTTCATTTTTGTCATCTTCCTTCTCTTCCTAACCATCCTCATTTTTTTCATGCTCTTCCTCTTTCCCTCTCTTCCTCTTCCTCTTCCTTTTCGTCTTCATCTTTCTCTTTCTCCTTCTTTTCCATCTTTTTCTCCTCTTTTCTCTATTCCATATCATCCTCCTCTGTCTCTTTCTCGTCCTGTTCCACTTTCTCATTCTCATTCTCTTCCTTCTCCCCTTTTTCTTTACCTTTCTCTCTCTTCTATTCCTCCTTCTGCTCCCCCCACTCTTCTAACTCCTCTTTATTTCCATTCACCTCTTCCCCTTCCTCTTCCTTTACCCCTACATCTTTCTTATTTTTCCTCTGTTTCCTTCACCTCCTCCCTCTCCTGCTTCTTCACTCTTACTTTTTCTCTCCTCCTCCCTCTTCTCTTCTTCATCATCATCCTCCTCTTCCTCATCCTTTCCCTCTCCCGTTTTTCTCCTTCTTCACGTTCATCTCCATCTCCATCTCTCTCTTTCTCCTTTTCTCCAACTTCTCCTCCTGCTCCTGCCCCACCTCCTCCTCATCCTGCTCTTTATATTTGTATATTCATATTATATTCTGCTTATTCTATTCTTCATCCTCCTCTTCCTTCTAGTCCAGGAAGATTAGGAGGATCTCTTCCCCTTTCCTTTTCCCTTTCTCTATACCTTCCTCTCCCTCCTCTTCCTACTCCTATTCCTTTTTCTCTTCATCTTCCTCTCCTTATTCCTTCTTATCTACCACTTTCTCCTCTTCTTCCTCGACATTCTTCTCCTCCTTCTGCTCCTACCTTCTTTTTTCTTCCTTCCCTCCCTTCCTTCCTCTTTTTCCTTTTCCTTAGCCCCTTCGTCTTCCTCTTTTTCTTTCTTCCCCTTTTTCTTCATTCCTCTCTCCCTCCTTCTCCTCCACCTTCTACTTCTCTTCCTGCTCTTGCTCCCCCTCCTCGTCATCAATATCCTGATCCCCTTCATCATCATCCTCCTATTCCTCTTCGCCTTCCCCTCTCCCCTTTTCCTCCTCCTTCTTCTCTTTCTCTTCCTCCTCTTCCTGCTCCTCCTGCTTCTCTTTCTCCTCTTCTTCTTCTTCGCTCTTTCATGAAAAAATTTTGCGAGAAAGACACTCTTATGCAACTTCCTATTCGCTTACTCGCACTTACGTTTTCACGTTTCCCCTATGACTAATTAGTACAATAATCGTCACGTGATGTTTCTCCCAGTCTTTATTTCGGTCAGCGGTATCAACCACAGTAACACGTTAGTAATTTTAAAATGTGAGTGCAAGACGATTCAAATTTGAATAAAGAGCAGAATAGTACATTGTGTAACAAGTGCGTCGCGGAATGTCGCCATTGTCATGCATGTGTTGCAAAAAGTAAGTTATTTTTAAAAACTAGCCGTGCTACCTTACAAATTTTTTAAAGGTAACAGTAACTAACGCACTATTTTTCACGAGTAACGTGCCAAATTAACACCTAAATTGAATTTTCTGGTAAACTACATAAACTCGACTTTTAACGAAGAATTTCTCATTACTGGGACAGATTTTTACCTTAATCAGCGATCTTTTGTTAGCACCTAACTATGCTTGAAATTATTACAGTCCTCATTGTGAATGAGACTGGAGTTTCAAAGCTTGCGTCTCGAAGTACTACTACATTTGTCCCTTCCAGTCCTTCTCCTTCCCTCGTGAGTCTGAAGTTGGGAAGACGTCAAGCGTCGCGACGCAGAGTCGTCAAGGAGTTGAGTCGGCCCAGAGCAATGAGCATTATAACAGACCTCCCATTAAATCCACTGAGAGAGATACTTGCTTGAAATCTAGCTGGGCACTCGAGATTCTCTTTCTATGCAGAGCGGCTCCTCTTTTAACAAAGCGGAATTTATTGAGTGCTTCCTTCGCTGAAATAGAAATTGCGTTCTCGGAAATCAGTAAAGAGGAATATCAAATGGGGAAAATCGCTTTGTTATTGTGATATTTGTTTATTTCAACGTAAAAAGAGCTTCTAATTAGAGGAAGGAAAATAAATTGATTGCAGTCCATAATTTATATCTTTTTATTTTACGCAGCTTTGAAGCAAAGTTGAAAACTTTAGAGGAGATTCAGTCCTTTCATGTATGTTTTTATTAGTGGAAAAAAATTCTTTTCTTGCTCGTACATACATAGCAATATTTGAATTTTGGTACCAGAAATTCGAAAGTTATTACACCTAATATCATCATAAGACAACTGTGAATTGAAAACACAATGTTCCAGTTTTTGGAAAGAAATTTTTAAACATGAACGGATATTGGATTTAAGTTTTGAGAAATTCATGAGAAGAATGTGAACTTTATTAGAGTTTTCGTGAGCTTAATACAAATTTGATTCAAAGTTTAGACATTCTGATAGATAAAAATTCTATTCCGGAGATGAAAGTTATGTTTTTAATATTTTAGTTTCGGGTTCCTTGAAACTAGATTGCATCTAACATCAGTCACTTCAATAATACACTTGAAAGATTTAACGGGCGCTTTAGATCTCAAGAGCATATTTTAAGTAGAAGACTTTAAAAGCTTTAAATTGCTGGCCGTTTTGTACTCGAAACTGGTATTTGAGAGCTTTCAATGTCAGGTGCTCTGATTAAAAAGCTTTTAATTTTTGATTTCTTAAGTGTTCGAAAATTTTAATTTGATAGAATACTGTTCTTCAAATTTGTTGTATTTGAGAACCTAACGGTATTCCATTTCAAATAATTTGACACTTTGCCTTTGCAGTCAATTTCGTAATTTTCGTTTTGAGTTTTTCGAGGCAAGTGATTGTTCGCGTACACTTTCTTACAGGTTTCTGCAACTGAAATAGATTTCTTGATCAGATATCAGTTTATTACTGTACTTGGCAGTAAACGGGCACTCTGAACTTCGCGCTACATGTGAGCACATTATATACGAGGTGCCATTATACGACATTTTGTTTGTAATCACTGAAATCATTCCGAGTTCATGACTCGAAGATTGTCAGAACCGTTTACGTGTCAACATGCAATTGCAAGGTTTGTGACGCCCCGTTCGAGGAACGAGGCAAAGTATATAGCGATTGAAGTCTATCAAGACTAACACTATCCCGCGGATTATACTTTTACAAGCTGTATTTTTCCAGCTCTAAGAATCTCCACAGCATTGATCGTTACTCAGGAATTTATGATTTTTTATTACTACTTTCCTGAAGTTTCGATCATTCTCAGTTATATCACATCAAAAGTTATTTTTGTTTCATATTCATGCCACTTTTCACTAAAGTAGGGGACCTAACAGAAATTCAATAAAAATAATAAAGGAGATAATATAATGAAAAATGTAACACGCTCAGTAAATATTCCAACGTAACTAAGTGGTCAATGTCACGTAGTCCAAGGTAACAAATTACGTGGTTAGTAACTTAAATGTAAGTTACAAATGACGTAACATGGGTAACCTCATTAATGTAACAAAATTACGGAAAAAAAGTTACGTAAAAGGAACGAAACTTTTTTTCATTGAAAAATATAACATCTTTTTATTTTAATATTTCTTAAATGAATTGAATAATCAATTCAAATATATTTAATACACTACTTTTCGCGAGCCGTCAACAATGAATTTTTGCCAAATAGTTGATTTTTCATACAAAAAAATTCATTTTCAAAAATCAAAGATGAATTTTCAATCAAAAAGAACGAACTTTTCATCAAAAAAGACAAATGTTGAACAAAACAGTTGAATTTTCGACCAAAAAACATTACTTTTTAACGAGGTAGTTGAACTTTCAACAAAACGATTAAATTTTCAACCATATAATAGAATTTTTGAATAAAAAAATGAATTCCTGACGAAAAATGTAATAGTATATTATGGACTGGAAAATCAAACAATAAAATATTTTGAAAAATAGTTGAATCTTTGACCAACACAGTTCTATTTCCAACCATTGCATTTTCAACAAAATGGTTGAGCTTCCAACCAAATAGTTGCCTATTTAATCAATGAAGAAATTTTTTTTCAAAGACCGTTGAATTTCCAACAGATAAATTTATTTTGAACCAAGAAAAATGAATTTTTGACCCGAAATCAGGAATCTTCAATACAAAAAGATGAATGATCAACCAAACAATTAAATTTTCGACAAAAAATGTCATTTTTCAACAAATTAGTTGAATTCTCAACACAGATTCAAATTTCAAACCAAATAGTGGAATTTTGAACCATCTAGTTGAATTCTCAGCAAATTGGTCCAATTTTCATGCAAAAAAGATTAAATTTCAACCAGTTGTTGAATTTTCGACTAAAAAAGATGAACCCTCGGCGGAAAATCTGATATTTCATATGTCAACGAAAAAAGATTTTAATTTTGACTCAAAACCAGATAATTTCAACCAAAAAAAAAGAATTTTGAACAGAATAGTTTCATCTTCAACCAAAATGGATGAATTTTCAACCATTGCATATTTAACCATACATCGAATTCTCAAAAAAACAGTTGCCCGTTAAATCAAAAAATACGAATTTTTCAGAAAACAGTTAAATTTTCAACAAAAAAATTCATTCTCGACCCGGAAGGAGGAATTTTTAATTCAAAGGGACGAATGGTCAACCAAACAGTTGAAATTTCGACCAAAAAACATGACTTTTCAACAAAATAGTTGTATTTTAACGAATAATTAAATTTCAATGAAATAATTGGATCTTTAACCAAATAGTTGAATTCGCAACAAAATAGTTGAATTTTCAATCAGAAAAGATTAAACTTCAATCAAATAGTTGATTTTTTAACTAAAAAACATGAGTTCTCGACGAAAAATGTAATAGTTGATATGTGAACCAAAATGGATTTTATTTTTGAATCAAAACCAGATTATTTCATCATGAGAAGAAGAATCTTGAACAATATAGTTGAATCCTCAACCAAAACAAATTAATTCTCAACCATTGCATTTTCAAAAAATAAAATAAAATTTCTACGAAAAAGTTGAATTTTCAACATAAAAGTTCATTTGCAACCAAGAAAGATAAATTTTCTACCGAAGAGGATTAATTTCTGAACTGAAAGGTGGAATTTTCTATCCAAAAAGATGAATGTTCAAGAAAACATTTGAATTTTCGCCAAGAAAGATAAATTTCAACAAAATAGTTGAAGTTTTAACAAAATAATTTAATTTTCAACCAAAAGTAGTTGGATTTTCTTATTGACTTCTATTAATTTAGTAACAGATCATAATATTTTCTCTTCTCCTTTCCCCCAAAAGCTATTACGTAATCAATGGACGCTCCCTAATTGTCCGTAGCAGGAATCTTCGAATTAAAAAATCTCCCTATACATTGACTAACAAGGGTAGTTAGGTTGGTGTCCGGCGCCGATTATTTGCCATTTTGCAGGTGAAAAGGGCGTTCCAAACTATGAAAAAAATTTTTTTTCGGACATCTTGTTTTGATATTGATTTCTGTTAAGAATCATCGATGATATTCGAGTCCAATAAGACAACTCTTAAATTATGTGTAATCCACCCCTATGATATTACTAATGAATAAAAACTATTAACGTTACGTTTCTGTAAGTAATGGATTAAAATATTTCGTTTGGACAATCGATAATAATGAAACTAATTTCTTGTTGACAGTGACACCTCTTCTTATATTAATGAGCTCTTGTTATGCAAAAACTACCACTTAAAAATTTTACATATTTTGTTTATCAAGCAATGTTGATGATGATGTACATAACAAAACTGTTTGCGGAATCTTTATTTATGCTCGGAGAAGTACATATATCCATTGAAAATTGCTCGCCCTCACACATATCATCCCTTCAACCTTTATTGCTTAAGGTTTTTGACTCACAAGCTATCTTTTACAAAATTAAAAAAAAAGTGAGATATGATAAATATATTACAATTTCAGCATTTGTGAAACTGCGCATAAAATTCCACCGCAATATAAATGCGGTGGGAGAAAGGAAATAATCAAGATACAATTAATTCTCCAATTTTTTTAATAATGAAAGATTGTTTGAAACAGAAAAAATTATTCTATTGTTAAGACAGGATGTTATCGCAGTAGTGATCTGCTTCGAAAAAGTGTTTTAGGCACAACCTCTTCTTGCACCATACACATGTTATCACGGCAACATCACCGCAAATATCATAAGAAGGTTCCATTTCTTTGTTGAAACAAAATTTTACAGGATTATCGAAATGTGGAGCTTTATTGTCCGTATATCCGGACTTATACTAAGAATATTCGAATACAATAATAAATCTAAGTGAAGACAACTGATTATGTGTGAGAGACTGTAACTTTATAATGTTACTCCTAACATACAAGTTAATATCAGACATTGAAAGAATAGTAGTGTCAGAGATTTTTCTTACGAAATTTTCCCGAATCCGAAAACCAAACACATCCGAAGGCTGAATCCTCCCAGTTGTGCCTTTTGGAATTGTTTTAGTAAAGGGCTTTTACCTTTTGGCATTGCTTCAGCTACTTCAGGAGAAAATACATCCTGATGCCACATTTGCAGCAATTCTGAAGAAAGACTACCAGGTTTGGAGGTTTGTAATTAAATATTTCTTGCCTTAAAAAGACCTTCTCCGATTCTTAGTACAAATTGTGCAGATGGTTCTCTCAAAACTACAAAAAGAAGTGAGAGTAAACTTCCATCGGCAGATAATGTTGGCTGAACTGTATAGCTATGCATGGTGGAAGAAGCCGGTTGAACAACATTTTCCACAGTTTTTGTTCCTTGAAAGCTTAAAGTTCTTCCACTGTGCAGTTCCAAGTTAAAGCCACTTTGATCGGAATTAAAGGTGTTACTTTTCCCATACCTCAGAATTTCCGGTTTTACATTGTTTTTAAAAGCATCACATTGTTGTTCTGTATCCCTAGTTTCATGTAGAGATGACACAGAAATAAATTTTGTGATTTTTTCGCGAAAAAAGTTTATGCTGTTTCTTGAATTGCCATACCCATCAATGTGAAGCTTTAAACCATGGCATGTCCAACTCACGCTTCTTTTGTAAAGCCCATCTTCAAACATCTATATCGTGAACTGTCATCTTCGAATCAATGGCCTCTTTCAAATTGTCGGAAGTGTATTTCGTAACTTTGTATAGTTCATCTTCTCGGTCACCACCACTCTTAATTTGTCCTTGCTATCTTCTTAATTGTCATGAACGAAGCTCTTTAAACCTTTGATGAATGGTTCTAAGAGATAAACGTTTCTTTGTTCCAGAGTTCCAGAAGTCAAGAGCTTCTTTTTTATAGTCGGAACTGACTTTCTGCTCTTGATATAAACAACAAGGTATCACCATAATCGTCTTCTTCTTCGTCTTCGTCTTCAATCATTTGTATGTCAATTTGATAATCCCCATCAGAAAATTGTAAGTGAACTAAATTTTCAGTAATAAATGAGAAATCAAACATACTCCTCCTTTTAATGTCCTCTGATATATCGTGTAGATGTACCTCTTCAGGAGTCATTTCTGATGGCTGAATTTCGAGTTTTTCCGTATTGAACGTTATTGTTGATAACGATAGTATATGAAACGGATTTTTTTTTTTTTTTTTTATGAGTAGGAAAAAGGGCAAAATCTTTTAAAGACATAGTGTTGGATTCTCCTAGGACGGGTCTAGGCATACCAACTAAAACCAAAAACCTCCTCTGCCGAACCCATAACGCTGCTCGTGGAAC
>JAUMHM010000085.1:28910101-28923248 GCA_032362435.1 Melikaiella ostensackeni
GTATGGTAGCGAGACCTGGACGTATCAAGAAAATGATAAGAGCAAAGTAAACGGGGTTGGAATGCAGTTCCTGCGGAATATGTGCGGTAACACACTAATGGACAAAGTTGATAATGAGTGGGTTCTCAAACAATGTGATGTAGAAGAAACGATATCTTATAGGACGGAAATGCCAATATCCATCGCCCTCCCAGCTGACAAAACAGTCTTCGCTCTCTTTGGCGCACTTTCACCAGGTAGTACCTACCTCTTTGACTGCTGCTTTGTCTCGGGTGTATAGTGGTGGATCCAGGTTTCGTCCACAGTCACGAATCAATGCAAAAAGTCCTGCAGATTCTGATTAAACTTCTCCAAACACTGCTATAAAACGTCTTCTCGGTTGTGCTCTTGATCGTGAATCAGCAATCGCGGCATCCATCATGCACACACCTTCTTAATCTCCACTTTTTCGTGTAAGATGCTATAGACTCGTGCAGTGGAGATGCCTACAGCCTTAGAAATTTCACGGACCTTCATTCAGCGATTTTCCATCACCATATGATGATTTTTTTTCATCACAACCAATGTGGTGACCTTGATTGGGCGTCTGGAGCATGCTCCACTGTAATTGTGGTTCGGTCAGGTTTAAATTCTTTGATCCAAAAATAAACGGTTTTCAAGGAAGTAGCAGATTCCGTGTAAACTTCCTTTAACTTGACTTTGATCTGCGCGGCAGTGAAATTTTTTAGATAAAAATGTTTTATCACTGCACGGAACTCTTCTTTCTCCATTTTTCCAAAAACCATTGACGCGCTCAATTGAAACGTATGTCAAATGCAAACCAAGCACCGGTTTCGGCTGAAACCGAGTAGAGGCTACTTTCAAGAGTGCTATTTCTTGGCCATATACCACAAAGTTTTTTGGTGCCATCTAGCGGGAAATTTATCTTACTAATAAAGCGACCCTCGTAAAATCAGAATCATCTTCATTGAAGTTAGCCAAGACGCCAGGATCTCAAAAAATCTCAACATCCGTAAGAACTGAAACGTAATTTGCATTGACTATTTTTTATCTCGAATTAATTATTTATGATCGATTTATGCACGCATTTTATTTTATATTCGCATATCTACTTGCTGGTCCATTGTGTATTTCTTAAAGCGTCACTCAACTCGTCAGTATATATCATTCAATTTTTTCTTTGCATTAATTTCAATATAACATATTTCAGAAATTCAAAAAATTATTGGATAGTTATATATCTCATGACCTAACCTTTTTAAATTTATCTATCATGCTTCCTTAAAGGACCTTCCACTCACTTATTTGTTAAATATTAATTAAAATCTTTGAAGCTTCAAGGACAAGTTTGCCACAAATGTATGTGTTTAGGTTGACAACTTTATACAGATTAATGTAACCTTAAATCGTTCGATAATTATAATAACTCTTATCCAACAATTTTCGAAGTTCATAAAATAGGCTTTCGATTTAAATACCACTGCTCAAGGATACTTTTTTAAAGTTGAATTTTTCCTTTCGAGAAAGTAAAATTATTATATTATTATATTATATATATATATATTATATATTATTATATTATTATATTATATTATTAGAATTATCTGGGGTTATTCGTATGGAGCATAGTGGGAATATTTATGGAATATCTTGAAGACATTCAGAGGCCATCAGAGAGGAATTCATAGGTTATGTTTAAGATATATGAGATATTTTGAGGATATCTTGTTTAGTATAAAGCTTAATATTTTCAAAGGTGGAAATGTTAATATCCCCGGGATTTCTATGAGATGTACCAAGATTGAGAATTTAAAATTTGAAGCGTTAAAAGTGAAACACTTCAAATTTTACCTTTTAATATTCAACAACATGAAAATTGAACAATTGACCCAAAATATTAAGCACAATCTACAAATTATCAATTTTATAAGTAGTGAAAATTTTCAAACGTAAACGTTGAAAATGTTTGAATTTAAGATTTGAACTCTCTAAGTGTTAGTGGAATTGGACTAATTATCAGTACAATTTTCCTCATTCAATTAGAGAAAAGTCGGTCACTGAGGATTATTGGAAAATCACTGATTCAATTAGTCTAAATATTTACTAATTCTGTAATGAAAAAGTACTAATTGATTAGTCGGGATATGTGAATATATTTAGGTTTTCTTTTAGTTTCTCCTTGTTATGATCAATTTTCTTGGCTCTCATCGTCCTGAAATATAAACAGAAAACGTGGATTTTAGAGAAAATTTGATATAAGAACGCGATTATGTAACATTTTTAACTTCATTGAAACAATAAGAAGGCATGCGCTAAAACTTGTAAATAGGCTGCGTCACATGATCCCGGCTGATATTACGCCAGTTATACCAATCATAATATATTTACAAGTTATTACTCCAAAATGGAAAAACAATAACTATTTTTATAGGTGACTATGCGGACTTAGTTATCTTACCTCACTCTATTCCCGTTAAAAATAATTCCTTTAATGCGTGTTACAACACAAAAGCACACATCGAGAGAATCAAGTTTTCGATGTTTTATAATTACAAAGATACATAAACAAAATTACGAATAATACAAAAAAAAGTCAATATTTCTTATCCTATTTAAATTTTTTCACTTCATTTTCAAGAAAATAATTTATTTATATTTTGACCCTAAGGTCAATATAATCAAATTTTCTTGTATTCTTCCAGGGTATTTATCCTAAGCCGTTTCAAAAAAGAATATCGAAACAAAGAAATGAAAAAATTTATAATTGCGTTTTAATTTCTCATAAAGTGCATTTGAGTGTGAGGATTGACGTCTCATTGAGACAATTCTTCGCATAGTAAATACTAAATTTTACTAAATTTCAGACAAAATATTTAACCGTCCATATAAAAAGATCTCTTCATGGTCGGTATGCAGTTACCTATGAAGAAATACAGCTGGATAAAATTTCGACCTTTTACGGCCAAGACAAACCATCAAGGTATAAAAACGAGCCACCGGGTGCTTTTTGAAGGTAAAACTTCCAAAAATTGAGTTTCGAGAGAAACGTGAATATCTCTTAAACAAGAACCAATCTTAAGAGCCCTTTTCTTATAGTAGTTTAGGGCGGAGCGAAAAAATATTTCATTTTTACATTCTCATACCAATGAGAAGGTATTAGTTTTACGTAAAATTTGGCATCGCCAAATTTTATCAAATTCCCGCATCTTGGGACTCCCTGAGTGAGGAAAAAGGGTTTTTACGAGGGTGTCTTTCTGTCTGTAGTAGTAGTCTGTCTGACTTATTAAAGAATTATATGAATACATATGAAAAATCGAGTGCGAAGCGAGAGTATTGTAATGAGAATGTGTTCCTCAAAGCCGATAGAGCCGTAAATAAATAAATTTTTTTTTCTAATCTTAAATGAAAACAAATTTGACAATCTCTTTAAAAGGAGGGGTCTCGACAGTTTTGTAATATTTTCAAGTAAGCTTTCGCATGTGCATTACACTGTGAACTACCCGTGTGGAAAAATCTTCTGGCGATGGTCCGGCCCAGACCAGACCGTCTGGTTTGTAGTCTTCATGCTGACTAGACGGTCTGGCCTGGGCCTGGCCAAAAGTGTAACGTTTTCTTTGGCTGACCCTTGAACAGACTGTCTGATTAGCCGCTAGTTATTTGCCTTTCAGCCACTAGTTAATATCTGATGAGCCGCTAGTCATTGGCTGGTCAGCTCCTAGTTAATAGCTGATGAGCCGCTAGTTATTAGCTGGTCAGTCACTGGTTAATAACTGATGAGCCGCTAGTTACTGGCTGGTCGGACCCTAGTTAATAGCTGATGAGCCGCTAGTTATTAGCTGGTCAGCCCCTAGTTGATAGCTGATGAGCCGATAGTTATTAGCTGGTTAGCCACTAGTTAATACCTGATGAGCCGCTAGTTATTGGTTGGTCAGCCCCTAGTTGATAGCTGAAGATTTGATAGTTATTAGCTGCTTAGCCACTAGTTAATAGCTGATCAGTCGCTAGTTATGAACTGGTCAGCCACTAGTTAAAGCTGATGAGCCGCTAGTTATTGGCTGGTCAGCCCCTAGTTAATAGCTGATGAGTCGCTTGTTATTAGCTGGTCAGCCACTGGTTCATACCTGATGAGCCGCTAGTTATTGGCTGATCAGCCCCTAGTTGATAGCTGATGATTTGATAGTTATTAGCTGGTTAGCCACTAGTTAATAGCTGATGGGCCGCTAGTTATTGGCTGGTCAGCATTAAATTTCTAAGAAAATTGTCGAAGTCTTTCATCGATTTTCTTATTTAATAATTCATTTAATGCAAAGTGTGTATTAAAAAAAAATGAAAAAAATTATCATTATTGTTATGAATAATTTAAAAAACAAATATCCAATTTAGCTATTTTACTTATAATCAGTTTTTCAACTTTCCACTAAAACTTAGTAGCATCATTTAAAAAGTGATTTTCGATAATAATAATTAAATATTTAATTTGCTGATAACAAATTTGAGAAACGAAGCACCTATTTTGGGCTTTTTCTTACTGAAAAATTTACTTTACGTTAGAAATTATCATAAATCAATTTAATATTGATTGTTGAAGTGATGAGATGAATCTGAAAATAATTAGGACTGTTATTAACAAAAATTTATAACAACTACTCATGCTAGGCATTTTTGTAGAGATTTTTTTCTCTCTATAACATTAAATATTTCATCCTTTGTGCCAGAAAGCATAGCATAACTATATTTGATCATTTTCAAACAAATAAATGAACAATAAACAATTATCGTTAATATTTTTATTGTTGTTCAGTGTTAAAAATTTCCAAATTCAAGTCTTGTATTACCAAAGGCACTTTCTCCTCTGCATCCTCAGTGAGAACAGAATAAGGTTTAGATTTTTAAATCAATAAATATCATCAACAATAAATAATTATAATTATTTTTAATAATATGATTGATGAAAATATCAGATCGATGACTTACTTGGAGTATATATTCTGTAAATTCGCTTTGAATAATCTGCAATAATTGACTTGTTGATTTATTTGTTGCAAAATAATTCAATATAGTTATATAATGCTTTCTATCAGAAAAGATGAGATGTAAAATGTTACAGAGAAAGAAATATATATCTACACAAGAGTGCCTAATATAGATGCTTGTTTATAAAATTGTTAATAACAGTCGTAATTATCTTCACATATGTTCCATCACTTCAAAAATCAATACTAAATCAATTTCTTCTAATATTCATTGTGAAAGCAAATTTTTCAGTGTGAAAAGCCCCAAATATTTTTGTTCATAAAATTTATTATTAAAAGTTGAAATGGTCAATTATTAAAATCTAAAATCACTTTTTAAGCGATACTATTTAGGTTTAGTGGCAAATTCAATTGTTTCTTTGAGAAAATATAGTTTTGACAGGAAACGTGTTTCTTCACTGCTCATAGTGAGAATTTTGTCTGGAATACTTTTTTTCATTAGAATTTATTTTTATAATTCACTGATTGTTTTGAACTCAACAAAACAACCGTAAAATCATTTTGATGCACAAATTAAATGCATCTTAAAACTGCTGCCCTTTTTCGCTACCTCACATTCTGGCCGCATTTTAGCCGCATTTCATAGAAAAATTGCATAAGATACAATAAATAAAATAATATGATGATAATAAAATGATTTTTTTATATACGACCTAGGTTTGCTTCGGCCCCCTGCGTGCTTCGCGTTCCAATTTCACTCAAATTCATATAATTAATATACATTTTCAGGTTTTTGGATAATTTAAAAAGAAAAGATACATAAAATGTTAATTAAGCAATTTCAACACGTATTGAAAAAGTCTTATTGGAACAGTTTTCCAGTATTATAAGATTATTCTGTGATGATGTTCGCTTTTAGGAACTCTTTGACTGGTTTGTGATTAGCTTCGTTGTGATAGATTAGATGAGATTCCAAAAAATTTCACTTGACAACTTTGGATTTCAATTATACACGAAATAGAAGTTTCAAATTTTGAAAAATGGCTGGTCATTAATAGAGATACCCAATTTCACTTAAAGTACATTTCTGTTTCTCAATAAATCCTTATTAATTTTCAATAATAAACCAAAATAAGAGTGCCTCACATTCGTCGCAGTGTGAGGTAATTTGGCACATGTGCATTATTAAGGAATTTATTTTAATTAACCGTTTTAATTGACTTGAATATCATTTTTGCTAAAAATAAAGAAGAGCTAAAATATTGATCTACGTGTTTCATATTTTGCCACTACGTTATAAAGTATATTTTTCTTTATATCGATTGATATATTTTATGTGCGCCGCATTCGCCGCTTTCTCCCCAAACAACTTTGAAGCCTCTCTAATTGTAAGGAATTTTATATGATAGGTGTTATCATAGTCGATTACAATCATACAAAAGTAGTTTCAATCAAATTTTAAAAATGCATGACAGTTTCTGAATTTTAAAATTGACTAAATCTTCATAAGTCCTTTGAGAATACTAAAAAAAATATGGATAGATCCTGACATGAAAACTCCAAAGCCTCTCAAAAAAAGAAGAGCAAAGTGGAAATAATTTTTAGTGGAAAAAATATCGTCATAGAATTTGTAGCGTTGTTAGAGCTTAAGCCCTTTCCCAAGTTCGAATTATTTAAAAAAAAGGTCTGTGAATTATAGAACGATGAAAATAAAAAATAACAACTCAGAAGCCTCATAACTCCAAAGCCTTTTATTATATGCGCTGGTAAAAGGTCCGGAGCTGCATTAAAAAAAGATGAAACGCCTCCTTTTGCTTCTGCAAACGAAAAAAAACAAGTTTCGGAAGGTGTTTTTGCTCAACAAAAAACCCAGAAACTATTACTAACTATATATTTAACAAAATTTTTGTTTGAAAACATATTTGAAATTTTTTTCTGAATGTACAGAGACAACTTTTATACATTTTCGAAACTTTTTCAGAAACATTTTGACTCCGTAAACCTGCCCAAATTAGTCTTAAACCATGATAATAATGTACTTCAAGTGAAAGAATGATTTAGGCACAAATTAGTGGGAAAAATTGTAATAAAAATCAAACACCTTTCTCACGTTATAAAGTACATCCTAGTGCATTTATTTATAAAAGTTTATGATAATTATGGCATCATTCAGAACTTCAATTCACTCGCATAACGGAAACCAAAATTGAAATCTTTTTGAAAAGCTGCCATATAAATCAATGATTGATCATTGATCTTCAAGAAAATTATATTAATTTCAATAAAGTACGCTAAAGACCAAAAAAAATATTTCAAATTAGTCACTGATTTACTTTTTTTTAAAGACGCTTTTTGAAAATTCATGAAAAATTCTCGAAAGTGTGGAAGGCGACATGGAACGTTTTCGAAATTTGTAAAAGTTTTTAAAAATTGAATTCTTAAAATAAAAATTTAGGGTAGTTTCTAAGCTTTTCAAGTTTTTATCCACGGCTGAGAATGATCATATTTCTGGAGCAATGAATGATCTTCTCCCATCTTTGAGTTCAAACTGCAGGAGACTGGTGCACTTATCAGTATACAACACAAACCGATCATAGCTCCTTTGATTTTGGCTTGGTTTTCATACTTTTCTTTGAATGACCGAAGTTTAGTCGGACTGACGTTATGAATGGACACGTCACCTTATGAGGACTTAACTGCTTATTTTGGACATGATTTTATACTTATGGAATAAACTTCTCGCATTGAGTTGTAGTTGGGTGTGTACTTTAAACAATGAATAATACAAATAATAATGTAGCCTCGGATAGGATTGACACTTCTGTTGATGAAAGGCATGTCGTCGGAAATTTTCCGAAGATGAATGGAGATTGGGTCTTTGGAATGCAAGAGGTGTAAATGGTTTCAAGGGATAAGAATTGTGGGACAAAATAAGCGGAAGGAAGCTATGTATTTTATTTATACCGGAAACAAAGAAGAAGGGATGCAAGGTAAGAAAGATAGAGAGCGGACTCGAACTTTCGTCAGGAGTAGATAATAAATCATATGGTAGGCAAGGAGTCGGTCTGATTATGAATGAGAGAGCAGATTAGCATGTCATAAAGTACGAATTTGTATCTCCTAGATTACTACGTGTCAGAATGAAAGTGAAAATCAGAAGACTATTCATCATAGCGTGCTACCTTTCAGTTAATGGTCACAAGAGAGATGTAGAAGTACTTTCTAGGACTCGCTAAATAATATACTGGGGACTTGCGATCCTGGCGAAAGAATAATTCCACTTGGAGATAAGAATAGCTGGGTTGGTGTGCAACGCGAAGGTACCGACAGGGTTCTGACCATTTCGGCGACCCAAAAACGAACGGTAACGGAAATAAATTGATTAGCTCATGTTTAGATGGAGGCTTGTCTATACAAACACTTGATTCAGACATAAAATGATCCACAGGTATACTAGGCGCAGAGGCGAAAGCCACTGTATGATTGAATTTGTTGTGGCCAATGAGAGACTGAGGGTTATGAGAGGTTCTGAGTGCGGAACGGATCACTAGTTCTTATTGTTAGTTTCAAACATGAACCTGCGTCAAGGGTGGAGAATAAAAAGAATTAATAATAAGTCGAAGCGAACGCGAGTTAGAATAGAGAATTTGCAGAAACCAGAAGTATAATTGGTATATCGTGAAAAGCTAAATAAATATTTAGGGTATCATAAAGAGGACTGGAAGACGGGATTGGGCAATAAAATAATAGAAAGTGCATGGATAATGCTACGGGATAGCATCTTCAAGAGCGCATCTGAAGTGTGTGGTACTGCGGCTGTAGGAAGAAAGGCTGGAGATACTTCGTGGAATGACGAAATCTGCGTAGCTATAAACGAGAAAAGCAAGCAAATTCGAGGATTTTATACATTAAAGGTCCTAGCGATGAGGAAAGGACTAGATTAGAAAATGGTTATTAGGACAAAAACAGAGAAGCCAAGGTGTTAGTCAAAGAAAGCAAGAATAAAATCAAAGCAAGAGAAGATACAAAAAATGCAAAGGGATTTTGAAGGATAGAAGAAATTATTTTGGAAATGGGTTGGAAGATTAGGAAGAAGATTGGAAGATTAGAAGAAGATTAGGATAGAAAGTACTAGCACTTAGTAAGTGGGAATTGAAAATGCTGCTGGTGAAATGGTATGGGATGCAGACAAAGTAAAAGACTGTATGAGTGATTTTTTCAAGAAATTGTATGAAGGTCAAGCTATGGAGCATAGCAACCGTGACACTGGCGAGGAAACGTTAGATAATAACGTTGTAGGTAGCGGAAGAAGAATCAATATCCACAACATTATATCCGTGATTGAGAAAATAAATAATTGCAAGGCTGTTGGTATGGTTGGCATCACCACTGAAATGCTCATGAGCGGTGACAGATATTTTTTTATGTGGCTGAGCGAGTTTATGAACATGTGTGCTATGCATGGTGCAGTTCCAAATGATTGAAAAAAGGCGATTATCATCCCACTCTACAAGGGAAAGTGGGATAAGGGTGACTGTACTATTTATAGAGCGATTAGACTACTAAGTACCACAAAAACATATTTACCAAAATACTTGATGGGAATGTCACGAGAGTAACTAAGGAAATGATCTGGGAACTCCAATGTGAATTTATGCCAGGGAGATCATGTGCAGATCAGATATTTAGATTAAGACAGATCATTTAAATATCACGATATCACCCAAGCTGTTTTTCCAGCAAATATTGTTCTCTCTGCTCGATAAAATGGTTTTAAAGAATAAAGAAATGACTCAAGAAGGAGGCGTTACTAATTTCCACTCTAATAAATAAGAGCAATGAAGCAATAAAGGGGGTCAAGATGAACAATGCTTGAGCAGGCAGAGAAGTAGTCACGTATGTCTCGATTTCAATTTTAATTCCGACTCCCCGCGGATGTAAAGTGTACCTTGAAACAGAGCCATCCCTCGTGGACAATGAGCATCGCTTTATCGCCACTTGGCAACGGCTAAGCCGGTTTAGCAGCGGATGAAGTGTCGAGTTTGTACACTGAGGCAATGCAACGGAAATGAAGGTAAGGGGCGCGTGCGTGCATTTAATCTGCATACCGGCCAGATAGAAAGTAATTTCGTTTGGTCTCACGGTGAATTAATAACGAGCCATCCCCCAAGGACGTGAGTCACAGCCCATGAGCCATGATGAAAATCTAAAGCATCCCTCTTTCGCCCCATTTTACCCCCTTTTTTCTCTCTCTTCAAACTGATGCACCCCTCACTGAGTTTCTCCTTTTCTCACTTGTACTCAACATCCTTTCTTCTATTTTCATAGAGGCTCTCTCTCTTTCTCATTTTTCTCTCCCTTGGTCTTCAATCCCTTTGGATTTCTCTCTCAGTTCCGTTTTGTGTCATTCTCAGTCACTTTCTGTCCCTTGGTGCACGAAGATGTGACTCTGAACGACTGGACAAACATTCTAAAGGAACTCTCAGGCCAGAGATGTGTTGCCTCTAACGTATTTGCATTCAATTTCATTGGAAGGGTCTCTCGAACGCGAAATAGAATTTTCCCGGGGATGAAAACGAGCATTAGTGCTGCCCACTCGAAGCCCCAGCGCTTAAAACGCTGTTGTACTTGCCTTTCCACTCAGTTTTCACATCCAGATATTGGGTAGAAATTTAAGAAATTTATGTGCGGGGGTAGAGTATTTCGGGTTTACTATATGTATTCTCAATTTATTCACATTCAGACGAAGAAATCCTGCTCAACAATATGGTATAATGATGTATTTTCTAACAGAGTCCTGATTAGTTTGATAACAAACAAAGTATACTTTTGGTTGTAATCTCTTTCTTCGAAACACATTTGGAAGAAAAACAACAATAGAGTACGAATGTTTTCCTTCAACATATATCTGCTCGAATCATTATGGTTCAAACACTGTTGCATGAATAACTGGGAATGATAGGATACAATTTAAACAGATTATTTCAATATATGTACTTTATTTGTGAAACAATGTATGCAAATATATTTTTCCTTTATTCAATTTGATATTCAGATATTCATTGCAACCTATATTTCATGAACTTTTCAGAAATTCATCTATTTTGTCTAGTTTCGAGTGAATGATTAACAGTTAATTAATGGATGCTTTGCTTGCAATTTGCCAGCAATTAAAAGCAGACAAACATTAACAAGTAACTAGAAAGTAACAGACAAGTCAACTTTAGAAGCAGAATTGGAATCAATGTTGGTGAGAAAGTTGAAGGCAACAAGTGACAGTGAAATATTAGCTAGAAAATTCAAGCAAATCGCAACCAGAAATATCGAGACATTTCGATTCCTGTCTTTGAGCTTTACCTTTATGCACGAAGATTCAGTCTGACTTTAAGATACTGAGAAGATCGCTTGGCTAAATTTAAATTTAAGTTTTATGGACTCTTTTCAAACGTTTTCTTGTCATCAGTAAGCACAAAATCAGCCTCTTCATTGATCATCTGATCACACGCATATTGTTTGAATATAAGTTTCAAGTAATCTAAATTCGATTTGGAATCATTAAAACAATCCGCCTCGGCACGTTTTGCGCAATCAATCACATTCTGAACCTGATGTTTAAACTTCATCAAACGTTGTGGGTTTGATGTAAAATTCGGTTGGGATGCAAATTGTATCATCTTATGCACATGGTGGTTTCTGATATCTTGTGAACAAAAGTGTTGCCACGAGTACTTTGGTGCTTCTTCAGGCCAAAAACTCGTTCGGCATTTAGTGCCCAACAGGTTTGCCCAACAATAAGAAATGAGACTGATTCTTCGGCTGCAGAATCTTGCTGACCCACGTCATCATGTAGAGATGAAGACTGAAATTAAGATATAAGCTTAGAATTCAATTCCGAGATGTAATTGCAATGAATTTATAATACTTCTTTAGGTACGTCCATAATTATATTTATTTTTGGACCATTTTCCATGCAAGTTAAACATTAATATTATAAATAAGATGTCAAAGTATTGTTATTACTATTTACGGCAAGTAACATTTTCAAAATGTCACATTTACAGCGAGTCACATTTTGAAAACTTCGCATATGTGGCAAGCTAAATGTGGCATCTCTCATTTGGGAAAAATTTTAAGTCCACATCAAAATGGCAGAAATGCGGCAACTCATATTCCAACATTTTCCATTCGCATTCATCCAGAAATAGAGTTTTGCGGATAAATTAAACCACAGGTGAAACTTTTTAGTGATATGATACTTTTCTTAATCACTGCGCATAACATTTCGCTACGATTTTTAGAGTAATTTAATTTTGTATTACATTTTTTTTACCAAATAGTCCTAGAAGGCTTTGATTTTCCAAAGTTTCATTTTTTGTGCTCATCTGAGCCGAATTGCACACACTTTTAGCCCCTGCTAATTTTTCATTTGAAAACGTTGTTCACATACCATGCGCGAAAGATTAGAACATTTCCAGGTTACTAAGTTGAGCTACTCACGTATCATAACTTAAAATTTTGAATGGTCAAGCACATTCAGTGAGTGTATTGTCAAAGTTTATGAAATATACCATGCAAATTAGGTGGAGAATAACACCAATAAAATGAAAATAATAAAATAAACCTGTGTAGGAAAATTTGAACTTTTAATAATTTGGCAATCAAAAAAAAAAATTCGTGTCCATGTTGAATTTTTTTATTCATCATAATAGTTTAACATCGTTCCTCAGTTTTTAATTTTCCATCAAAGGTCGTATGCGGCATCATCCTCATTATGTTCACCTATGGCATGTGCGGTCGATCTTCATTATTTCAACCTGGTGGCTAACGGAGACCAATATTATTTTGGTTTGTGTTATGTTGACGAGAGCATAGATTAGGTTTTAGTTTTTAATTTACCTTCTACACGAAGAGAGTATATGCGTACAACTGAAGACGATACCGTCGAAAAATATCATTCTCATATTTTGCAACAGGAAATTCACTGCGTATTACTAAATCACCTACAACTCGGATTTCATCATTCCACCAAGCATCTCAAGCCTTTCTTCCTACAGCCGCCGTACCGCAAACTTCAGATGCACTCTTGAAGATGCTATTCCGTAGTATTATCCATGCACCCTCTACATTTTTATTGTTCAATTCAGTCTTCCAGTCTTCTTCATGATATTCTAAGT
>JAUMHM010000085.1:28929162-28941235 GCA_032362435.1 Melikaiella ostensackeni
TCCGTCCTTTTTATACTACTGGGGACCCAACATGTTTCGAAGCCAATTTAGACTTCCTCATCAGGGGAAATTTATAGCAACACAAAAACAGGTATATTATACAATTTCAGAATCATTTTAAGCTGTAATAGAAAATTGAAGAATTTATAAAATTGATATCATCAAGACAATTTTGTCTAGAAACATTGATACTAATTGAATTTAATATAGGAACATGCAACTTATCTTAATATTCCAATTGATTCAATCCACCTCCTCTAGTACACAACACTTTTTTAACCACTTTTTATTTTCAAGCACTAAAAAGTTTTTTAAATTAATTTTTAATTTTTAATTTTTTGTATTATTTTAAAATTGGAAAAAAAGAAACCAGTATTGAGTTGTTTACTCTCTGAAAATTTGACGTACACTGGCTGTGTGGAAAAAAGGACACACTGACGTTCTCTTTTCTTTTTTTCGAAGCATATTTGAGAGCAATAAAAAACTCAATTTATGAGTTCGACCCCTTGACTGGGTTAGAGAGTTATGCATCGTCTAAACCAAACATTGGTACAGACATTTTTCAGAAGATTGTCAAAAAAAGCTTGAAGGAATGCATTTAGAAAATCTCTTTCTCTTTATTTCAAGATTTACAAAATTAGTACAATTTGTAATATTAAGGATGTTGAATGGTGAATTTTATTATTTCAGTTATTAAATTAAGTGTATATTCTTGTGGTAGAAACAAATTGAGAAGGCATTTTCCTTCAATTAATATGAAAACACATTTTTAGGCACTTGGCAAGAGACTTGAAAGAATAAAATCAGAAAATCTTTTTCTATCTAATTCACTATTTATAAATTAGTACATCATGTGAACATGAAGCATTGATAGGAATATTTGAAAAACTGGAATCTAGAGTAAATTGCTGGATTGTATTCACGGAATATTAGGATTGTTGTAGCCTATTATTAAGATTCTTTGATAAAAAATATTTTATTTAATTTTTTAGATGAAAAATTCCTTATACTGAAGAATTATTTGGTTTTATAAGTACCAAAAAGACGTATCAATTATTAACGAAATTTTCAATAAAATTATAACATAATAGAAATGGACATACGAAACACATAATCATATGAAAATTAATAAGCATTCAATTTTTCAATTTTTGGATCACAAAATTCTGCGAAGAAGAGGGGTGAAAAAAGAGTGTTTTCAACAGCGTCGTTTTTTGACTTGCAAAAAATGAATTTTATGGACTTGGAATCAATCAGAATGAATGAAAATGCACTAAGGGAACATGGTGTCGTAAGTAACTTAATTATTGCCATAAACAAGTTCAAATATGGTTGCAAAGGTCTGAGATTTGTGCACAGAGAACAAGCTTTTCCTGACTATGATGATGGCTATTCGATATATATGAGTTGTCTGGAAACGAAAAATCTGTCAAAAAATAATTTATATTGTTGTAAACGGATCTTCAAAACGAATATTCAGGGTCTGATGTTTTTAGACCGGAAAAAATCTTTCTTACCTGAAATTGATGCGGCGTGTTATAAGGCTTCTACCCAGTGCTAAGAAATGCTACAGACTGGTAATTTCACTGTTGTAGGTTGGTTACATTGCCAATTGCTCAATTGTAACATTTTAGCGTGGAAAAAATTTTTTCCTCACTTGAATTACTGCAATACGCTGTGTAAATTTTAAGTAGATGTGAAAATTGACATGAATTAGCAACTGATGTTGTTGTGAACAAATTATATAAACCAATACTCGACATTGCCGCTAATTACAGACAGGATTGTGAGAAAACATTTAATAATTTCAACATGTGATTTTCGTCACTAAGTAGAACTTTCATGATAAATTTTCAAAGAGAACAGGTTCTTCAAATTTATACTACACATTTCAAAAGTTCCGACAGTTAGGTGAAGACGAGCTTCGTAAAAGCATCATATCATACCTCGAGTTTCTTTTCCCAAACAGTCTGTCGAAAATCGTGGTCTGAGACGCTTCGCATCGCTATTCGAAAAATAAAAATATTTTTAAAAAATTACGTCAGTTTCATACACGTGCTTATTTTTCAATATTTGTTGTGCTTTTTCAATATTCTTTATCAGCAGTTGGCACATTCTTTATATGGAAGGCTACGGTTTGAAATTTAAATTATTACCCTTGAAGTTCTTAAAGCGAACGAATAAGTGCCGTGCGAGCTTAATATTCGAGGATCATTGAAATGACAACAAAATTCTCGATGTGTACTTTATCTGTACTTTTTTATTTTCGGTCGAACAGAAATTTCCCAGAGGCATCAGTTCTTGAAGGAAACAGGTTTTCCAAATTTACGGAACACATTTTAAAAGTTCCGTTCGTTAGAGAAAGACGAGCTTCATAAAGGCATCATATTACACCTCCAGTATCTTTCCATCAACAGGTTTACGAAAATCGGTTCTCTGAGACTCTTCGCATTGCTATTCAAAAAAAGAAAAATACTTCAAAAATATTACGTCAGTTTCTTCCACGCGCTTATTTTTCAATATTTTCTAGTACTTTTCCAATATTATTTATGTGTATTTGGAATTTTCTTCATATGGAATGTTCTGGTTTCAAATTTAAATTATTATATCACTGAGGCTTCCGAAGCGAAAGGAAAAGTGCTGAACAAGTGATAAATTACCGGAAATTTATGGAAAGTTCTTGAAATGAATGCTGAAAATTGTTATCATATTTCTGAAGCAATAAATGGTCTTTTCCTACCTTAGAGGCCAAACTGCAGGAGACTGGTGCCCTCCTCAGTGCACAACACAAACCTTTCGTTCTGGCTTGGTTTTCATACTTTTCGTTGAATGACCGAAGTTTGGTGAGACTGACGTTATGAATGGACACTCCACCTTATGACGATTTAGCAGCTTACTTTGGACATGATTTTATACTTATGTAATTAATTTCTAGCATTAAGTTGCAGTTAGGTGTATGCTTTTAACAACTAATAATACAAATAGTTATATACATAGCATCGGCTGAGACTGACACTTCTGTTTAAGAAAGGCATGCTCTCGGAAAAGTTTCAGGCGACGAATGGAGATTGGGTGTCTGGAATGCTAAAAGTGTGAATGATCTTAAGGAAAAGGAATCACGGGATACAATGCGCGTAAGAAAGCTGGATATTTTATGTGTACCGGAAAAAAAGAAGAAGTGATGTGAGGTAAGAAACACAGACAACGGACTCGAACTTTGGTCAGGAGTAGATGATAAATCATATGATAGCCAAGAAGTCGGTTTTATTCTGAATGAGAGAGAAAAACAACGTGCTACTCTCCAATTCATGGTGACAGTAGGGATGTGAAAGATACCTTCTGGGACTTCTTAAATGATATACTAGGAACTTGCGACCCTGGCGAAAGAATAATTCTACTTGGAGATATGAATGGCTGGGTAGGTGTGCAACGCGAAGGTACCGACAGGATACTGGGCCATTTCGGAAACCCAAAAACAAACGGTAACGGTGATAAATTGATTAGCTTATGCTAAGAAAAAGGCTTGTGCATTACGAATACTTGGTTCTGACAGAAAATGATCCACATGTATACTTAGTGCACAGCAGATCAGAAAATGACTATAGGGATAAAAACAAAAAAGCCAATATGCTAGTCAAAGGAAGCAAGGATAAAATCAAAGCGGAAGAAGATAAAAAAATGTAAAATGATTTAGAAGATTATGAGAAATTATTCTGAAAATGGGTTAAGAAGATTAGGAAAGAAGTACTAGCACTAAAGTAGTCGGAATTAAGAATGCTAATGTATGAGCAATTTTTTCAAGAAATTGTATGAAGGTCGAGTCGTGGAGAATAAAAACCGTGACACTGTAAAGGATACTATATTAGACAATCCCGTTGTAGGTAGCGGAAGAAGAATCGATATCGACGACACTATATCCGTGATTAAGAAACTATAGAATGGTGAGGTTGCTGCTGTGAACGGTATTACCGCTGAAATGCTCAAGAGTGGTGGCGGATATTTGTTTGTTTTGCTGAGCGAATTTATAATTTTGATCCATGTGTTCTGTGAGATAAAGATTTTTCTGAAAATGTGAGTGCAGCACCATCGGTCACTTAAATGGATATAGTGGCATATTTTATTCTACGCCACAGTTTTTACATTACAAGTCAAATAAAAGCATATAAAAGCAGATAAAAGTTTGGAAGCCTATAAATTCTATGATGCTGGTTTTGACGTAAAGGTGAAGTGCAAGGAGTTTGATGGTACTTTTCTGATTCTCAGTTTCAGTTTCTGATATTCAGTATTAGATGAATATGACTGTCGTAACCATACTCTAGTGTTGTTGTTATTGCGTCTTCTGTTCCGATCGTCTATCGGCCAATTGAGAGCCAGGACTCCTTTTTGTGACCGTGATTGGCCATTTAAGTGACGCGCGCTTATTTAAAATCATGCAATCCTTCATCCTAACCCCTATATACCCTTTAGCAGACTCTACAGATATTCAATAAGAAAAAAACGATTTATATATACATGCCACTCAATAATTCTGTCAAAAATAAATATACCAATTTTCAAACATCTCCATGTCATATTATTTCTAATACTGACCTAACAGTGCAGCTCTCATGCTTTTTGTTGTGCATTTTTATCGAAAAGATTCCTTTTTTATATGATTGCACCATTAGCACCATAATTAACACATTTCACAATCTGATACGATGAAAAATTTCATTCTAGTGATCCTAACCTAGAAAATGCTACACAAAGAGGTTAGGTCATATGACACTTTCAAGTAAAATAAAAATTTCACCTATTTCTGTTTTACAATTATATATAAAACTATTAAAAACATTGAGTTTAATGAATAAGCTATCTAAAGAACCACCGGAAATACATAAAGTGCGTGATTTTGAGTATGATTATTGACATTAAAAAAAAAGAATAGCAGAATGCGAGCTTCGAAATTTACATTCTCGGCTTTTTCGAATTTATTCATCACTGGGCGAAAATTTTTCGAAAAGTAAATTGATATCATACTTTCTAAAATAAGTACAAAGAACTGTTACAAAAAAAAGTATAACGATGAAAAATTTCATTCTAGTGATCCTAAACTAGAAAATGCTACACAAAGAGGTTAGGTCATATGACACTTTCAAGTAAAATAAAAATTTCACCCATTTCTGTTTTACAATTATATATAAAACTATTTGAAACTTTAAGTTTAATGAATAAGCTATCTAAAGAACCTCCGGAAATACACAAAGTGCGTGATTTTGAGTATGATTATTGACATTAAAAAAAAAGAATAGCAGAATGCAGGCTTTGAAATTTACATTCTCGGTTTTTCCCAATTTATTCATCACTGGGCGAAAATTTTTCGAAAAGTAGTTTGATATCATACTTTGTGATATAAGTACAAAGAACAGTTACAAAAAAAGTATAACCTATGAAAAAATTGAGTGGCTCATATTACTCTCTATGCCCATCTCGCCTACGCTACCCTATAAACTGCTATACCTGCTTATATTTAAGTAATTACATTGTATAAAAAAATTGAAAATAAATTTTATTACGAAAACCGAAAAAACCTGATGAATTAAAAATTTGAAGAAACTCCTATTTTCCTGTGATCTTAGCAAATAATAAAAGAAGAAAGGTTTAAGAATATAGATTTTAATTTAAAACTAAAAACATTTTGAGAGACGACTAAAAAATTTAAAATTTGAAGAAACTTTGAGTTTCACGTAATCTTGATGAATACTACATAAAAACAAGAAAAAAATTTAATTAAAAAGTAAAAAAAAACATTCAAAATGAGTAAGAAATTACAAATTTCAAAGAACTTTCAGTTTGATACATTCTTTAAAATTACACAAAAAAATATATCCAAAAAGAATCACTTGCTTTAAAAAATGAAAAAGTACGTAAACAACTAAATAGGAAAATATGTAAACTTTGTTCAATTAAAAGAAATAACTGAAAAATTGAAAGTTATAAATTTGAAAAAACTCCCGGTTTTGATTTTCTTCATAATCAAAAAAAAAAAAACAATTCAAAAGAAGTAGAGAACCCTGTAAATCATAATAATTCGGAAAACTCCCAAATTTGGACAATTTCTTTTTGGAAGCAAAGTAAATAAAAATAACTGTTAGAATTAATCAAAAAGGAAAAAAAAAAATTAGTTCTACATCATTTTGATAATTGAAAAATATTTATTATTATACAAATCATGCGAAAATAAATAAATAAATAAATTACCAAGCAAAATTTTTTAATTTAGAAAAATCTTGCTTGGTAATTTATTTATTTATTTTCGCATGATTTGTATAATAATAAATATTTTTCAATTATCAAAATTGTGTAGAAATAATTTTTCTTTTTTACTACGCTGGGGAAGTTTACGGAAAATCTACAGAAGGAAAAGAAGAAACAAATGTCCCCGGCGTGGTTAAGATTTTTTGATTCAGATGAATTTTGCTTGGTAATTTATTTATGTATTTATTCTTGCGTATTTTTCATAAGATTTCATGATGTTCTTAATCGGATGATGTATAATCAATTTTTTATTCTCTTTTTTCCTTTTTGATAATTTAAAAAATTTTTCTCATTTATTTTGATTCCGAACAGAGATTGTAAAAGTTTCGGAGTCCTTCGCATCATTATTATTTGCAAGGCTTTTTAATTTTTTTTTTCATTTGAAAAGAGCGGTGCTAATAACCACCTATGACTTTGAGACATGATAACTGCGTCGGATATAAAGCTAGACATTTTATTTGAAATTTTTCAGAAAGCCTATAAAATTCCACTTTGAGTCACTCAAAGTAAAGGTACTTCTGACTTTTTGAATAGGATACATCACTTGAGAAGTTTTTAGAAGAAATTCAAGAATTTTTTGAATTTTGTACGTCGACTTCAACTCATGACATGATAGGAGAAAGTTGTAGAAAAAAATTTAAGTTCATAGGACGCAATCTTTGAAGTTATATCTTCAATTGAAAATCGTAAGAATTCAAAAATCCTTATGAACGTTTTTTATTAAATTGAAGCTAATCAAATTCTGAATAAATCGGTCGGGGTCGATTTTGATAAAAGTTTGATATATTTTTTTATTTGATAACAAAATTATAAAAAAATTTTTAAGAAGAGTACCGGTTTTTGAAAAATACTTGGATTGAATCCCAAATATCTAAAATCAATAAAGCAACTATCCAGGAAAGTTGTCTGATAGCTAAGAAATTGTTAAAAAAATTTATTGAATTTTTTATAAGCAAATTTTATGAACAATTATCTATAGCAGATAGTCATGTTGAAATAAATCAAGTTTTTCCTATTGAATCGGCCAAAAATTTTACGAAAATGTCACAAAATTATCAGATTTGTTCATAAAATAACAACTGATGATTGTTTAAACAAATTTAATGACCGAATGCACTGTCTGGCTATTTTTGGAGGCAAGAACTCTGTTTTTCCAACGTAATAAAGTGTAAATAACAAATTTCCAAACTTTTAGGGAGCTTATATGACAATAAACAATTTCCATTGTTAACAACAATTGTTTAAACAAATTTTTATCATCTTAGGCATTTTTTAAGAAAAAAACCGCATTTCTTTAAGGCATTAGCAGACTTTTATTTAGTGATGACTCTGTGCTATATGTCGATAAGAATCGATAATTGTTTGAACAAAATTGATTAACAAATGCATTTTTCGGCTATTTTTAAAGGTAAAAACTTGTTTTTTTCAACATAATCAACTGTTAGTTACTAACTTCTAAACCTTTTTATGAAACTCGATCTGTCCAGCAGTACAAAATCTAATCATTTGTTCAACAAATCATCGTTTGCTATCAAATGATACCAAGGAGTTATGGCTAAGTAATTGTCTATATATTTTATAAGGAAAACGGAAGTTTTTGTTCACAAATGTATGAAAGGACAACAAATTTTCTAGAAAAATAGTAATGACAATAACAATAGTGAATCGTTTCTGGATAGTTGCTTCATTGATTCCAAGTATTTTGGATTAAATCCAAGTATTTTTCGAAAACCGGTATTCTTATACAAGAAAAATATTTTCTTTCATTTTTGTTATTAAATAAAAAAAAAAGAAACTTTTTTCAAAATCGGCCTCGGCCGATTAAAGCGGAATTTTATCGGCTTCAATTTTTAAAAAAAGTTTGAATTGGTTCACAAACCGCTCCTGAATAGCAATTTGTACAGAGACATTTTTTTTCCTCACTGTGCGGCATCGCTACTTGAGCCGACTGAAACTCGACGCAGATTTTTAGTCATATTTTAAGAACCTGTGGTGATTTTTTAAGATAAATTCGCAGAAATAAAAGATACGATTTCAAAGATAAGGTCCTCTGAATTCCAGATTATTGACACAGCTGTCCTAGGTTATGACACGAGTTGGAGTCAAGGTACAAAATTCGAGAAAATTCTAGAATTTTTTCAAAAAACATCTCACGTGATATATCCTCTTCAAAAAGTCAGAAACATCTCTGCCTGAGTCTATTCGATGTGAAATTGCATCAGACTTCTATCCATTTTCTTTAAATTATCCAGCTTTATTTCCGACCGAGTTATCGGGTTTCAAGTCTATTTTTGAATTGTGAACTGTTTGGGTGTGCTTTTTCAGTAAGCACAAAATTTTCATAAGAAAATAGATTTTATTTCGATCTTTGAGAAATTTTAAAAGGGAGATATAAAACAAAGATTGGCTCCAATCTGCAGGGTTGCCTATGAATACTTAAGATTTCTTTTAATTGAGGTTGTTAATGATTAACTCAATTTACCAAAAGATATGTATTTTACTTAAATATGTCCAGAAAATTTGAGAAAGTTGGAAAATTTTCAGAAATATGTTATTGGTTTCGATTATTACCTTTTTCCTTCTTGAAAAATGGAATAATTTGAATAGATTGGTTCTAAATCAACCTAGAAAATTTGATCTTGGCACTATGATCTCTTTCCTTCATTTTCCATGTTTTGTGTATATGAATCTTTTAATAATTTTTTCAGGTTTTTCACTCTTTAAACCAATTTTAATGTTAATCTGATCCTTATCAAAAAATAAGGTTGCCCATAGCTTTTTATATACATTCAGGGAAAAGAAACGATACCCTCGTTGCCTACAAAAAAAGGTATTCTGAGGATGATGCCATATTAACAATATGTGCATATCTAATCATGCACCATTGTGTACTGTATTTTGACTAACATTTATGTTGCTAATTTTTATAATTTTATAATTTTTCAGATGCTTATGTGTTTTTCTGTATCTGTTTTAAATTTTCACTTATCTACTCCACTCTTGAGTTTATTGAACATTGTGTAAATATAATCATAATGTCATATTGATACTCATGAGAACTCAATAATTTTGGCAGAAGTAGATATTCTCTCAATCTTAATGTTTAAGACTGAAATTAGTTTTTAATGTTCTTTTTCAGTACACAAACAATTTTCATAAGAAAATAGAATTTGTTTCGATCTCTGAGAAATGAATAATCTTGTCAGAAGTATTTGTTTTCAATTAAAATTAAATCTAAAATTTTAATGTTTCAAATATTCTATTATCTTATTATTGCTTCTTTAGAAAAAACTCTGAATTTTGATATTTGGAGCTAAAACCTTCTGTATAGTTTCCTGAAATCTATTGACATTCTCCGAACAGATAATTTTTACGAGGGTCTATGACTGATTATTCTCTCTCAAAAAAAAAAACGTTTTGTTTGTCTAATTGACTACACAGACGAGTTCAGTCTTATAAATTCTATCATGCAGTGCGGTTTATGTTCCTTTAATCTTCTTCACGGTAAAGATTTTTTACGATAATTCTGAAAATTTCATAGTAAAAGAGATGACAAAATTTTAGAACATTCTTTTAAAAATAATTAAAAAATTTTGTTTAATTAGTGTTGTGATGAGTGTGTTTGCCGAACTTTGGATTGCTAAATCTTGGATATGATATGCAGGAGGTTATATCTAAAAATTATTTTATTTCTTTTTACTTCCATGTCTTCACTAATAATAATTTTCAGTATAATTGATAAAGAAGACGAAAAGAAAAAAAATTTGGCGGAATGTGATTTCATGAAAGATATTACTGAAAATCCTATATAATTGTATCACATGAATTTATTCAGTTAGTAAAAACTTAGGTTGGAAGCATCACAGAATGAATCATGGACAAAATGAAATTTGTATGTTTTTCCGAATGAAATATCTCATATTAAGAAGAAAATATGTCTTGACTTAAGTAACGTAAATGTGAATATCGATAAAATCAATAAATATATTTGAATTTGGTTACAAAGAAAAGCTGACATGCACATATACACAGTTAATATATATTTCAGCATCCATAACTGTAGTTATTCTATAAGTTACCCCTGATGAGGAAGTCTAAATTGGCTTTGAAACATGTTGGGTCCCTAGTAGTATAAAAATGACGGAGAAACGAAAGTGTGTGAGGATGGTTTTGGTTGACTCTTCCTTTTTTCTCCCACTTTTTTTTCTTCTTGTTATGTACATTCATTGTACATCTATCTCTAATGAGCCGAAAAGACAGAAAGTCTATTTTTGAACAGTGAACTTTTTGTGTTTTTTTTCAGTGCACGAAAAATTTTCATAAAAAAATGGATTTTATTTTGATCTTTAAGAAATTTTGAATGAGAGACGTTAAGCAAAGATTGGTTTCAATCTGCAGGGTTGCCTATGAATACTCAAGACTTCTTCTGAATGAGGTTGTTAATGATTAGCTCAATTTACCAAAAGATATCTAATTTACTTAAATATATCTAAAAAATTTGAGAACATTAGTAATTTTTCAGAAATATGTCATTGGTTTGGATTATCACCTTTTTTCTTTTCAAAAAATGAAATAATCTGTATGGATTGGTTCTAAATCAACCCACAAAAGCTTATTTGTTTGGTTCCCATCACTACCAAATTTTAGATGCGTTGTCTAAAACTCTCAAACATTCATAGAGAATGAATATTTTCACACTCCAGACGCTGACTTCAAAATCCTCAGTTTATGATTATAATTCAAATCAAATTTGCTGTCTTCTTCAAGGATAGGAATCGCTCACAGTAAAGAGATGAGGCTGGGAAAGAGAGAAAATGTGATTTCTGATCTCCAGATTTCCTTCCTCTGAGAGTTAAGAGGGGACGATTGGGGGAGGGGGTATCAGGTCGGTGGAGAAATTTGGTCTAGCAACTTTTCCACTTGGCAGAATCGTGCATAATCCGCACCAGGGAAAAGAGCAGCCGACTGGTCTCACTGCGAAGCAGTGGGTATAATCTTCGGTTTGTACTGATTCAATTAAGGAAGTCTTACTTCTTGGGTAGATTCTTCCATTGCTCCCATAAATGCCCCTGAAAAAGACCTTCCTAAATTATTTTACACGAGAGATTTGAGGAGAGTCAGCGAAGCGAATCTTGCAAATCTTTTCAGAGGAATGGAGTTACTCACTCTCTCTATATTCTGTTTTAATCTCCCTTTGTGGCAATTAAAATATTAGATATTGCGTTAATTTTCAAGGACTTTAATAATATTTCTTGTAATTTTGCTCCTTTGAATAATATTATTTTTAATAATTGTATATTGTACTTGAAATATAGAATCCAATCATTGGTGTCTATTTATTTTCGTAACACCCCTATGATTTCGGCTCATTATCATGCCTGTGGAGCGAGACCACAAACTCGCTTCTCGAGCGGTGTGAGTAGAACGTACATTCTACTCTCTAGGGAGTAGAAAAATGACGTCAGCGAAAGAATATGGCTTATAATAACACAACTCCACAAAAAAAAGTTGTCAGCCTCAGAAGCCAGAATAGGCTCACCCTACGTTGTTGAGGTCGCTGAATCCGAATCCGGAGCCGGTTTGGCTCCATCACGTCACATTTCGTCCCCAATTTCGAAAAACATGGAAAATCGCTGATTTCAGATGAAACATGATTCCCGTCTAAGAAAAGTGGTCATATCCTATGTTTTCGTGGTCGCTGAGTACGAACCCGAAGACGTTGTGGTTTTATGAAGTCATACTTCGTCTCCAACCTCAAAAAAAAGTGGCGAATTGG
>JAUMHM010000085.1:28951161-28974143 GCA_032362435.1 Melikaiella ostensackeni
TTTCGGAAAATCGCGGGCCCTTCTGAAAACTGCGGGCCCGGGGGAAACCCACCCGTCACCCCCCCCCCCTCTCGGTTGCCCTGGTTTTTAATGCTTTTTCGGAATTTTGTAAGCCTGCAGGATTTCAATTTGAACTTGTTATATAGTGGAATGCTTCGATTTCAAATATGCATCAGTATTCAATTAGTAATTTGAAATGTTTCATTCCGACATTATTAATTTCGTAATGAGAAACACAATATATATTTATTTCAAAAACATTAGTTTACAATCATTAATTCCATTTGGTTGTACAGTTTCGAAGATTTGAATTTGACCCCAAAGAAGTTCATATATCATTAATTGAATATTTTTTTCATTTTACACTTACTCATGTATTTCTGAACTTTAAATACTGAAACCAACCAATTTAGCGTATAAGAAACTAAAGCATCTCCGCGACCCCACTTCATGCTGCGAACGAATTTCATTACCTTCTAACGCGTATGTTTGTAGATTATTGTTAGTAATAACGCTTACTTATGCATTTCTGAAGTTTAAATAATAAAACGAACCAATTTAAAGAGTATAAAATAAAAGTACCACCACGAACCAACTTTATGCTGCGCATCGAATGCATTAGCTGCTAACGCGTACGCTTGTAGACTATTGTTAGTAATTACACTTACATATATATTTATGAACAGGGAGCGGACGAGCCCAGTCTGAAGTTGCGCATCCAGCCCAGGCTAGGCTCCCTCGTTGCGGATAACCACCGCATGGGGGGAAGTGGTGGGAGAGCGCGCGCGAGGATTTGAATATCAGTGACTGTGATTATCGGGCATCACTGAGTGTGCGCGCATGTTCGCTCGCTCGGTTCAGGGTCTCTCCGGAACGAAGGAGCCGAGCCTAGGCTAGGTGCGCTATTTCAGACTGGGTTCGTCCGCCCTCTGTTTATAAACTTCAACTTATAAATCAAAGCAATTTAAAGAACATAAAACAAATATATCTCAGCAAACCAACTTCATGCTGCGAACTGAATGTATTAGCTGCGAACAGAATGCTTCCAGATTATTACACGTAATTCTATTTGAAACGCTTCTCTTTTGTTTTTAATATAAATTAATGATTCCTTCTCTCATCGTAAATTATGAGAACATTATGAACCCATCGATCGCTGGCTCTTATCTAAATACCGCACACCTATTGAAGTCCGAGGGTATTTAGGCTTTCGGCACGTGGCCTTTCGAGTAGATCCCGAATAAACCAAGGTAATGAAGGATTAACGTGCAGCACACTGTATGAGAAGCACTAGGACTAGGAGAGTCCCTCGGGACTGATGGATCTCCTCTGGGATAGCCAGGTTGAACAAGAGAGGGACTTTCCGAACAGGGAGTCTCAATCCCGTTGTGATCCGAATCCGTGAGAGTGAGAAACCGGGTTAAATGCAGATACGCACCCTTGCCATTGCCCTACAAATCCTTCAACGACACGCTCTTTAATGATAATGGCCTTCTCACATCGCTTCGGCCCCATTGGATCGATGACCAACCGCGAGGGTTTGGGGAAAATTGATATCTTTGTGTGGAGCTTCATTTGCATCAGGGCAATTACGCGGCCAGTCTCGATAAATTTGTGTTACCCATATTCATTCTGATGCTCTAATTTCTACGGGAAAGCTATGAAATTGATAGCAGAGACCACTGATTTCATTGAATTAGGAAAACAGTTTGCTTATCTCCGCGAAGGATTGGACACAAAAAAATTAGCCTTGCTGTTCCTAAAAATGTAAAAAGAATGTTTTTCCTCTTTTTCATTAGATGTTTAAGATCGCATGAATTTCGTCAGGGCTTAAAATATTCAGGAAATTCTAATTACATACTTTGCAGACCGTGTGGAAATCGACCCAGCTTAGCCCAATATACAATTAGGCGCCAATTTAGAGCCACCAGGCAGCCTAGTTAAGAAAAATTGAAATTAATAACCAAATGATCTTAATTACATGGTGCTAGAGTGATTCTGAAATTTTTGAGTGACCTACTGTAGATTGTAGGTCTGGTCAAGTACAACACAAAACCATGTTTGAGAATTTTCTTACACCCTCAGATTTTTAATTCAATGTTTGAAAACCGTTTTTGGGTGACTTTGCGCGCTAATATATTAATAACTCAGTCATTTTTCGACCAATTGTGGGTTTCGAAACGATTTTGTGAAGGGAAAGAATATTTCTTTTGAAATATATATATTGTTTTGCTCATCGAGCAAAAATATTTGGAGACTTTTTTGTAAGAATATGAAATTTGCACCTTTCTTCTCATTTTCCCACTTTGACGACCTTTTTTTGCATAATTTTTGCAAAAACAGACTTGCTTGCGTAAATACTTTGAAAGCGCGTTCCATTCTGAGTAAACAAAATTTTCATTTACTAAAAGTTTCCAAAAATTGTCGAAGTTATTAAACTTATCATCAATTTTGTAAAATCATCTCAAGCATACTTTGGAAGCATAATATACTTTTTCATCATTCACACCGAAAAGAATGAAGAAGGAACTCATTGCAAGAATCAATTTACTTTATTCAAAGGATGACAATAATTTTTTTATAATTCATTTCTTTTGATGGAACTGTAATCGACTGAAAAAACGTCACTCATATTGACAAATCGAAAAGAAACTAAGTTTCTGGTTAGTGACTCAGTATGAATCACATCATTTCTAATTTCCCCAATTATTTAAATTTTTTTGATATTTAAACTCGTTTGAATGTAATTAATCAAATTATTACACATTTATCAGTGATCAAAAAATATTCATTAATGCATCGGTAGAATATCTTCGATTAGTCAGTGGCTTTTTGTTTTACTAAAAAAATGACGGTCTGAATCTCACTCATTCATATTCCGAGAGTACACTTGAATGATTGCATATAGAATTAATGCAATATAATGTGTGATAAGCGCAATCAGTTTTGTTACTTGTGCGGTTTGTTTATTGACAAGCAACATCGTTTTGAATTGAAGAAAACAAAGCCGTGGTTGAAGCATTCAATCTTTTCTTGAACCGAACGTTAATACATAAATTTTTACGAAAATGTCACCATTCTTCCTTAGAATTGTCTTTTCTTTTCTGCTTCGGGCTGATTTTTATGGACGCTACTTTCGCAAAAATGATCATAAGGTCAAAGACGTTAAAGTCTCAAATAGCAGAATTTACTTTTCTGAAAAACTTCAATAACTCCGACAATTTTCAATGAATATTCATAAATAAAATCCCATTTTACTCAGAAAAAAATGCACCTTTATAGTATTCACGAAAGCAAGCTTGTTTTTGCAAGAATCATGCAAGGAATGGTTGTCAAAGTGGAAAAAATGAGAAAAAAAAGTGTGAATTTCAGATTCTCACGAAAAAATTTCCAAATATTTTCGTTCGACCAGCAAAACAAAAAATATATTTTAAAAGTAATATTTTTTCCACTTCCAAAACCGTTCAAAATCCACAATTGGTCGAAAAATGACTAGGTCGTTAATTCATTAGTGTACAAAGTCACCCAGAAACGGTTTTCTAACATTAAATTAAAAATTTGAAAGTGTAAGCAAATTTTTAAACACGATGTTGTGTTGCACTTGACGAGACCCACAACCTACACAAAGTCACTTGAAAGTTTCATTCAATTTTTTTTTGTTTTGCAGCACCGTGTTATATGAGAGGTTAAATGCAACCCCACCCGAATAGTGAATTTTGAAAATTATTCTGAATCTTTAATTATTTAAACTTCTGTTGATAAAGCTGATCAGTATTTTATTTTGTGCTTGGGCTTATAGTCGGCTGACCCATACAGGTAGAGCGCCCATATTGGGCAAAGAGGTCTGACCCCATCAAGCCACGCCATTTATAGGTAGAGAGGCAAAATGTCTGCCGTGGTCTGCTGATATTTACATCGATAAATTGATTGTTAACCACATCACATCAAAAATAAATATTGACCGAAATATCTAACTTTGATGAAAAACGCCGTGTGAATGATAAATTACGTCTACAGGTTTAAAAATATCGAGCGATTGAAGCAGAAGTTAAAGAGACAAAGAAAGATTTAATATTTTAGTGCTTAAAAGTGCCCGCCAAACTTTTGTCGGCTGCTAATGTTCAAGCACTCTGCGCAAATTCTGATGCGCAAACCTATCTTCCTCCTATGGTTCTACAGTTAATCAGCTGTCAGCAGTCGCTAGTCGCACGCGTCATTTTATTCTTGGCTTTTGTGTAATTTTGTGTCAATCGATTATTCTGAGTAATAAAAAGTAAGCAGGTAGAATTTACTATTTAAGATATGTATATAATTTCAGAAGTAATTTTTCACGTATGTTAACATTGAAATTCATTTCATCAAGATGGACGTGAATTCGAATTTTGAAGATAAAGATATGGATGGCAAAATTTCTTAAGGGCCTGAAGTGGACTACAAATTGGAAGAAGATAAAAATTTTTATTAGAATTCACTAAATGCGTACATACATCATATTCACGTGGGAATCCTCATCATTTCAGATTTAGCTTAGTTGTGGAAAACGATGAAAATATACGAGTTTTCCCGGAGCCTATAAAAAAATACACTACGCAATACGCAGATATACAGGAAAATGATATGAAAACTAAGAATCATCTATCTAATTTAATAATGATTTTCAAAATATTGGAAAGTACTGAAAGCAATATGAATAATTTTAAAGTATTCGATTACATCACAGTATATCCTGAGATATCAAAAATACTGCAGCTCGATTTAATCTTCCATTTAATATCAAAATGATTCAATCTAGTGAAACAAGAAATCTACTAGCCAAACTCCACGATCCTAGCAACTGACATTTTCGTTGTTTTTCTTTTTGTAAACAGACGGAAAGGAAAAACATATGTGGAAACATAAGGTGCTATATAGTAAACCTTTTTCAAAAAGGGCGTGATGGATTTTTTTCGGTCCTAAAATGTCCATGGGATTATACTACCGTGCTAAGGAAAAAGCTACGTAAGTGACACTTTGGTCAAAAATGAGTTTCTGGTATCAGTAACTCCTAAGAAAGAGCTGCATCTGACTGTAGTGATCAAAATTAGTATTTATAATTATTTATTGCAGGAAATAGTATTAAAAATTACAAGAAATATAGAAAATGAAATAATGAATATAAAGCACGCAACTCACCTTGTGTGCCCTTAAAATCATACAACGCGTTCGTTTCGTCTATAAAATGTGTAGAAAAAATTTGCACAAAGTTCCTTGCGTACTTCTTCTTCTGGAAAAGTGGGCGAGTGCGAGTCTTTGAAACAAAAACCACGATTTTGCTTGGCTTTAAAATTACGTAGTTTTTCCATCAAAAAATAGTTCGAATCGACCACGCAAGTCCGAACCGGATGAATACGACGCCCCGTAGAAATGCGACTTGCGTAAGGTCTTATATATCACCTTATGCCCGAGTTCCACTACCTATTTACTTAAAATTACTTAACTTTTCAGTTAATATTTTCTATAAGTGAAAAACGCGAGTCTATTATTTAAGAGAGATTATTTAAATAATCTCTTTCTTATTTGAAAATCAAAAAGAGTACATTCGCTTTATGCAATCAGTAAATTTTAATTTTGAAAAATCTTATCCACATTAGAGTTCTTGTTACAAATAGTTTTTCTCGATTATCTCGATCAAACCAAATTTGCACTTGCGTGAGTTTCATCGCAACACGGCAGTATAGACTACAATAATAACCAATCAGAAAATACCACGTGCAAGGACCTTGCATTTAAAGTTGGTTAAGTCCTACCTTGAAACATTTGTAGAACTTATGCAACAAACAAAGAAACTGATCCAAGACGATGATGATAACATGGTAATGATGATGATGATGATGGTCTATAATTGATGATGATGCTGTTAACTTACTTTTGATGATAATACTATCTGAAGGTGTGTGGATTGTGTTATAAGCTGCTGGTCTATGATTGATAATAATATTGGCGAAAGTTGCTGTTATAAGTTAATGATGATGCGTAAGTATTGATGATGGTGTTGCTGACTCATAATTAATGATAATTCTATTTGAAGATGGTGTTATGTGTTGATAATAGAAGTATATGATGATGGTGATCTATGACTCATAATGGTATTGGCAAGAGATGGCGATATGTAGATGGTGTTATAAGTTAATAATGATATGTAAGTGTTGATGATGATGCTGCTGACTTATTATTAACGTAATTTCTTCTGAAGATGTATGAATAGTTTTAGAAATTGAATATCTATGATTGATGATGATATTATTTAAAGATGATATCATGTGTTGATAACTAAGAAAAAATAAAAATTTTCGAGGAATGGAGGAAAATTTTTCAGATACGCTCGGAAGGATCAGCACCTTCCGAGCGTGTGCAATTCCCACCCACTAAGAACCACCATCTTTTCCTTCTTGGTCGAGATCCCCCCAGAAACCGCTTTCACATTACTTCAGGGGGCACCGTTTTCTTGAACTTCTTGGGCGCCTGCTGGCTTCTGCCTCCTGATTTGACTCCGCCATCATGTAGGTCAAGGTGTTCTTCTTCTGATGCAACTTGACTCTCGATGTGGGTTCTTAAAGCTTTCTCTTCGGAGCTGCCTCTATGAACGCTGCCCATCTCACTGTCTCCGGAACATGGTGAGTCCTCCGTTGCTGGGTCGAGGTCGAGGATCTCCACCTCGATATGGAAAACCAGCTCGCGCACGATCCCCCCGTTCCCAACAGCAACTCTGATGAGAGAGGTCAGTTTTGCCCTGCCCTTTGCTTTTTTACCCATCTCGATGAAAACGTTACCATTCCTCGTTTGCCTGACACCCTTGATTTTAACACCATAGGAGTACAGGACCAAACGAGCCAGTCAGTAGTGCACCGCAAACGGCTGACAAGGGGACTCTAATGGAGGAAGAAACCGAGGCATCTCTCGCACCCGTTCCGGGGAGAGGACGAGAAAGGCTTCACCGTGTTCTTGAAGTTTTTCAGGCCTTAAGAATAGCTCGAACCCTCTGCCGTTCTTATAAGAACCGCTTTGGGCCGCGCTCCTCTCTTATCTCCTTCGTCTTCTAAATCGTGCTGTCAGGTTTCTCCTCCCTAACTTCGCTCTTTGTGGCTGCGGGTCCGGCTTCCTGTACCTGAGTCTTGAGCTTTTTTAGCGTCGGCCTAGACGTGTCAAGCTCCGTGGGACTCGCGGTAGGCTCTCTCGTCCCCTTCCCGTGAACGGGTGCGAGGGTTGACCTGGTTCTTTCTCCGTCTAAGTCCCCTTATCGGCCGCTTGGGGTGCCCTACTAACCGGTTCCTTTGGTCCTGTAGTCCGTCTCATCTTCCTCATTTTTTGCGCGAATGTATCGCATATGAACCAGTCGTGGGGTTGGTGGAACCCCCATGGACCTACTGTTCTCTCTTTCATGTTTCAGCCTTACTAGCACCCTCTGCGCATCACCAAGTCTATCTCTTATCGGCCGTAAAATATGGTATCTCTAAGTCTTCTGCTGAACTCCTCCATTTTTTTTAGCAAAGTCTCCATTCCATCGAGCCTTCGGACCTCCTGCTGCCTCACCCTGATCAAGCAAAGCTTGGATTGCTTCGCTTAAGACCTGTCCTAGTCTCTCTTATTCCACTCCCTCTTGACCACCGCGACGTCCAACTCCCCTCCAAACACCATCTCACAAAAACTTCTATTTAATTGACCATTCTCCAAATTTCGTCCCACAATTAGCTAGGGAACTGCAAGGTCCGCTCTCGCAGAGCCCCGCATGACGGGGTAAGGATTCAATACTCTAGGAGGCGACCTGGTATCCTAGGGACAACGAATGAAACACCACTCCCTGGTGCCACGCAGCCTTCGGCACGGTTTTTCACGTCCTGGTTTAAGGGGTATTTCCTTCGTGACCACTTCTGGATCATTTTCCGTGACTGCATATTTAGTTGTGTAACCGTATTTAGCAGAAACCCTCGGTACAGAGCCCCTGTATTCGCGACCCGAGGACGCACCCGATAGCCTGATCAAAGGACCCAGAGATGATTATATGATAATGATAGTTATGATGATGATGATCAAATAATAGCGTTGAATAGAAATGATTCAAATTGCTCTCAGATTGTTTGAATCGCTTTTTTTTTGTATTACATACATGTCATTTTTGCAGATATTTATACATAACGGGATCTGCCTTTGACATCCCCAGTCCTCGTCTCCATGTTATCCTCATTATATCCGTGACAGCTGTCGAGAAGAAAGGGATACTAGCAGGTGTTGTCAGGTAAAAAAAATATCTCAACAACTCGACAATTCTTCAAAGGGAAAAAGCATGTCGCACACACACCGACTTCTGAATGGGAAATCTGAATAAATGCGACTCAAGACGGAAGTCACGGCGAAATGGATAAGCGAGACAAGCGCATTCCCAAGCGATTCAGTGATTGAAAAATCTTGATCGCTGTCGATTTCCTTTCATCATGCACGATTTACTCGTGTTTTCGAAGCACGAAATCGTACTTTCTCATCGAATAGACAAGTGTGAAAATTCAAAACGACAAGGTTAGGAAAAGATATATTTTTTTAGACGATAGCCACTATTTATTATTTTTCCAATCAACCATTTCTTGATGTTAAGTATCCAAATATATAAAGACGATTGTTCTAAAGGTTTTCCATAAAGCCCTAGTCGAATCGGCGTCCTGCATCTCGCGACCTCTCCTTGTAAGTTACAAGAACACGAATAAGCTTTACGTTATTACTGATTGTGAGCAATCATAAAAAATTTTTACCAGTGAATTTAAAATTTCTGCGAAATCGAAAATACGAGATTCATCGCTTGCGCCCATTTTTCATCAAATGAAACGTTATAGATCTATGTCAGGCCAATTCAAACTCAAAGAACGTCTAATCTCCCAAAGACGTTTTTAGGACGTACTTGAAACATCAGACATTCTTTTAGAAACTGATTTGGCCTGACTAAGGACGTTCTGATGACGCCTTTTAAAATTTTTGCTCACTGAGATCATTTGCTGCAGACTTTTCCAACATAAAAAAAATTATTGAAGAAAGTAAAAGGGGCTAAGATCGTTAAAGAACTCTGAACTCGATTTTCACCATATCACGCTGAAACAATAAGCTGCCTGCGAATCTTCCAGTGGCTCATAAAACATAGACATAGATGGAGCAGTTTATTGAAAGAGACTTATCGATATGAACGGGATGTGTGCTTCCAGTTTGTGTACATTTCGCATATACATGCTCTACGCACCATGGCACAGTAGGGGCTAGAGCAGCAATATCGAGATGAGTTATTGTTCGACGAACACAATGCACTCAAATATGGAATGAACCCGGGAAATTGATACAAAAAATCCGTTTCATTTTTCCCAAGGTTTTATCAATTTTTTCATCTCATCCAAATCAAAACCGTATCACTCTATATGCTCGCCGCTCTAAAGAGCATATTCTCGTTTCAAAAAGCTCCTATGCTTCATAGATTCTAGTGTTCATGTGATTACTCCAAATAAACTTCATTTTTAATGTTCTTCTTTGGCAGAATTTTATATTGCTTCCTCAGATGGGTAATGACGTAAAATTTTAAATCTACACAAACAACAATAGTTTTAAAAAACAAAACAAAAATGAATTTCACTAAGGTTTCTCCACCTGAGCTTCATAAGTCAGGACTTCTACTTTATGCGAAGTGCATGAAGCAGTAATGTCTCAAAATTAAGTATAACTCAGAACTTTCGCATGTATATAAAATTTCCATGCCAAATATATTCAATTTTCAATTTTTAAAAATTAAAAATTAAAACCCAAATTTATTGAGCAACTTGTAATGCTTTAAAAATGTATAAAAACCATGTTTTTTAAAATTTAGTTAATTGAAAATTTGAAAAAAAGTTGTACACGTCAAATTTCTGCAGTTGGAGTTGAAGAAACATGTCACTATTTTGCTGTTATAAAAAAAATGTTCATAAAAGGCCAAATTCAAGATTTGTAAACGCTTTAAAAGGTATGAAATAATTTTTTTTCATACTTACAAAATACTTACATGTTTCTTCGATTCAAACTCAAAAAACTTTCAAATTCGACATGTGCGACAATATTTTTTCTTTCAATTTCTTGTACTAGAAATTTACTACATATTTTGTACTAGAAGCTGTATTCAAAAATAATACGTCACATTTTTTTAGTCCATAAGTGACATTTTATGATTTTTCAAATTTAAAACCAGAACAGCAGGCATTACCAATTCATTTTCTTCTTTCGAGTGATATCATACACCTTTTTTTTCGCTCAGATATTTTCAACGTCAGAAAATATTGTCTTTATTCATAAACAAGTGACTTCTTACACGTGCTTTCGGAGTCAGAAAGAAAAACAACTATTTTGGAAAAAAATGCAGAGTTTTTCCTGCTCATTTCGCACATTTTTCGGAATAGACCCAAATTTTTATTTTCAGATAGATGGCCTCTATTTGTGTGATTTTCAAGCGCTCCGAAATTTTCTTGCTGATTTGGAAGACTTGAGAAACCTCTCACAAGAATTAAACAGGGAAAGTTTACTATTTTTATAATTTTGAAAAAGACCAGGTTTCCGCTAAAAACGTACCGGTTTTTTTTCGAAAGAAATGCATAACATTTTTGGGCACCCGGCTGCAAAACTCCTTCAATGTCCCAAAGAACACATATGCCTCCTTAATCATTTGAGCGTAATTTGGAAAATTTCAGTTGTACCGATGCTACTAATTATCTCAACGGCAGCGGTATTTAAGAATTCGTTTGAATGAATAGATAATAGCTTCAATGTGAATATTGAATTTTAGTACTTCTTTGACGCAATTTCTTATGAGAAATATGAAAAAAGCTTACTCCGAACCAAGCCGCAAACTGATTTTTTAGGTAATCTGTGATTTTCATTGAAATATATTCCTATATACCTGTATTCCCAAGTATTCTGAAGTATTTCCCAATATTCTTAAGTATTTTCAAATATTCTCACATATTCCCCCATATTTCCACATATTTTCTCATGCTCTCATATATCTCAAGTATTTCTTGTATTCAAAGATATTCCCACATATTTCGATACATTCTCTGGTATTCCGAAGTATTCTTTCAGAATATATTCCTCGTACACACAAACTGAGGGTGGTCCATCCCTCGGTTCAGATTTACAAAAAATACATTTTTATTACAAATTTGAGGACCTTTTTTTGGAAGCCAAAAATTAAAATCTCAAATATTCCACAAGGACCCCGCAGGAGGTCCACCTTGTAGCTCTTATGCATCAGCTTACAAAAATGAATCAATTTTTTTGTTCAATAAATTTTCCTTTGAGTTAAATAGCAACAATGTGAAATCCAAGTGTGCAGTTATCGAAAATAAAGAGAATTCCAACAACTTTTAATGCGCGTGAGGAGTGGCTTTCTGAAAAAAAGATATAAATATTGTGGTAAGTTAGTCAAGCGGAAAAATGCAAGTCTGATAAGATGCTGTTTATGAGTTCAAGTCCCCTTCAATGATATTTTTTAAAGTACCAATACCGATCTGTAAATAAAAAAAAATACCTTGTCTACTTATGTGAGGAAAACTTTTTAGATATTGTGGATACAACATTACTATGTTTTATGTAATTGTTTGTGTCTTCGAGATGCGTCATTTGATCTACCTTACACTACCAATCGCGACTTATGAGGTGAAGAAAATAGTTTACTTTGATACTTGGAATATAACAGGATTACAATTTGAAACATTCATTAACATTTTATTGGACTCTTGTTCTCTAGAAATAAGATTTTCAGTGAGATAGAAACATCAACTTGAAAAATATTGAAAATGCCACTCTTCTATTTTTTGTAAGTATAAAACCTCCCTCTATCAGAAAGCAAATTTATTTGAGGTCTAAAAGAAAGCAAAGTGCTTCTTTAGTGAGCACAAAGGAATGCACCCATAATGAAACCAATTCTTGGAAGCGGTTTTTTTTGACTGAGGTTGGATTAAAAGTGATAATCTGTTCTTGACAATGGCAGAAATTTTTACGATCATGTGAACATGGATCGAATCTAATTATTGGATAGAAAAATTCTCAATGCATACAAGTAAAGCGTGATAGTATTAAAATTTTTAATTTTTGTCTCCTGACAATTTGTGTAAGAAGTAATGAAACTGTTTGTCTTCTTTAATATTCAAGATGGGTGAAGAAGAATAAACAGTGATTAGGTAAAGTTGGAAATAACTTTTATTATTTTATCACAGCTCATTGTTTGAAGAAGTTGAGTTACGAATAATACGTTTCTCCATGTTTCACAATATGATAAACAATGTAGATATCATTCGAGCAAAAATTTTGGGTCAATACATCTCTTATTTCTCAAACCAGATGTATCAAAATACTCAAATTATACAAAATATACCACTTTAAAATCAATTTTCAAAAGAAGCAATTTTTGCATTCTCATTCTGAATGGCAAGGTATTACCTTCATGTAAAATTTGACTTCTTCGCTTTTCATCAAGTGTGTTTGTAGTCTGTAGCCTGTGGGCACAATAACTTTCGAAAGACTCATCAGAACCGATTGAGCTTTGGCATATATTTTCCAGGCCTAAAAGAAAGAACAAGTTCGTTAACCAGTTATTTTTTACCAGCGCTTCTGGTTCAAAGTTTAAAACATTTTTGACCAACAGATCTGGTTTAAACTTTCTTCTTCTTTTAGGCTTTAAAAAAGTACGCCAAAGCTCAATCTAATCTGATCAGTCTTTAGGAAGTTATCGTGCCGACAGGTTACAGACTACAGACAGACTTGATGAAAACCAACGAAGTCAAATTTTACATAAAAGTAGTACCTTCTCATATAGAAGCAGTATGTAAAAAATGCCGCTTTTCAAATTTGATTCAAAATTGGTATAGCTTGTATAATTTGAGTATTTTGATACCTCTTGTTTGAAAAATAAGAGATATTTCGACCCATAATCTTTGCTCGAATGATATCTACATTATTTATTATGTTGTGAGATATGAAGAAATGTATAATTCGTAATTCGAATTCTTCAAACAATGAATCGTGATAAAATAATAAAAATCATTTCCAAGTATACTCAATCTCTGTTTATTCTCCTACACTCGTATTGACTGGAAGAAGACAAACAATCTCATAACTTCTCACATAAATTGTCAGGAGACAAAAATAAAATTTTTCCATACTATCACGTTTTAAATCATCGAAAATCTTTCCTAAAAAATTAATAATTCAATTTCCTGGCCAAAGTATGCATGGTGCAAGAAAAATATTGTGAAAAAATTGTTCACCCTTAAAAGATCTACAAATTTTCTTCTCATCATTCCTTTGATAAGATGCATTTCCTCTACTTTATTCGTAAACATTTTTATTGAAAGTAAAAAATTCCATTTTTCAGAAAAATTGTGGAAGATACAAAAAAAATTTTAGAAGCAAAATTGTTCATATCAGAAATATCTACGAATTCACCCCACACCATTTCTCAATAAAAGGTATAGTTTTTGTTTTATGCATGATAACACTTTTTTTCAAAAAAAATAAAATTCCATTTTACAGACGAACTATGCGACATACGAAAAAAAGTCTGGAGGACAAATTTTTTATTTCAAGAAGACGTACAAAATCGTCTTAAACCTTTTGATGGAACTCACGGTTTTTCTTTTCAACATTGCAAATGCTATCGAAAAAAAATGCTATTGAAAAAACGAAAATTCAAATTACCAGCCAAAAACTTGAAGAAGATAAAAAGTTTTTAATACATTTTTCTTTTTGAAAAACTTCCAAAGTCTGCTTCAACCATTTTTAGGTAGAACTCACCGTTTTTATGTTTAACATAGAAAATGCTGTTGACAAATCGAAAATTCAAATTTGTGTGCGCATGTAATTTATTAGAGAATTGTATAAATGCATATACAAAATCAAGCGCGAAGTGCGAGTATTGTCATGAGAAGGTGTTTCTTAAGGCCGATGGATCCTTGAGTAAATTAATTTCCGTTCTAATCTAAGCTCAAAAAAATTTGACAATCTCTTCAAACAAATAGAGGTTTCGACAGTTTTATAATATTTGCAAGCTTCTGTATATGCTTTACACTGTGAACTAAGCCGAGCACAATGTGCGAGGACTGAAAATATCCAAGCATGTAGCACGAGGTGAATTTATTATGGAGGTAAATTAAGGTAAATAAATAAATTATCAAGGTAAATTTACTATCGATTATTGCCAGAACTAGACCTAAAAGTAGAAACATTTAATAATGTCCGAATTGGAAAAAAATTAGGAATGATTTGAATTACTTTCAGTTCTATTGAATTATTTCCTTCAAGTGATATTTAAAAAAACTCAACTAAATGGATTCTGTGAGAGAAATCGACTTTGAATTGGAGCTTCAGACGAAAACTAAGTTTCTTAATTCGTTCTTTTTTGTCGGCTTGTCTATACTTTTTTTCCCACTTAATGCAAATTACCTTTTAGTCTAATGCCCTTCGTATAAAATCTCAATTAAAATTGTGAGAACTTTGCGGTGCTATGATTCGTTGGCTCTGCATATCGGATTTGCTCATTCGTCTCCTGAATCTCGTTTGTACCTCAAAGTCGTTTAAAATCCACGACCTCGTAACTCTTCTGTAGCGAAATTTTCGGACCAGAAGCTTTATTGGCACAAAAGATTTATACGTATTGGGTAAATGTGTCGCTATACAAGCGGGTGGCTGCTCTGCGGCTGGAAAATTTGTAGTTGTAAAAATCGCGTATACTTATGTACTTATCGATAAGTCTGATAGTATGAAAAATGACTTCAACATTTAAAAGAAATTAATTTTGAAACAGACTTTTTCATAATCTTCTGACAGATGATATATTCTTACTAGAAGTTATTATTTACATAAATGAAATGATGAATGCATAATATTAATTTGTGTTCGAATGCGGCAAGATGACAGCTGAGACAGCAGATAAAGTGCTAGGATTACGAAACCGCGTAGGAAAATTGGGAATTCGGTGTTGGTACTTGCGCCTTTTATTGTACGTTATGTCGTTATTAGGTGAGATTTTGTGAGCCCTTATACTTATATACATGTCGAATTTTGATTATTATTATACCATTGAACCAAATCGTTTTCGGGGTAAGCGGAACTATTTCGTTTCTAGCCTCGTGATACTACCGGGGATCAAGGACTTTATATGGTATAGGTAGGTAAGGGATGTGTAGGAAAAGGGATGGGCTTATACCAATCCAGAAGTCGCGTGCTGTTCATTTAAACGGCACACTTGTCCCACAACAACGCTTCGACATGGATCATTGATCAACCTCTCTAGCAATCACCCCAGTTGAAGAGCTTCGCAAAGCCATTATACTAATCTGCTAAGAGAATCTATTCACGCGGGCCCATTAGTATCCAAAATCTTTCGCTCCAGGCATCATTCTTCTTCTTATGAACAATCGTTCTCCATACATCCCTATTCTTGCATACACATTTTGCTTCCGCTACATTCATACATCGTTTCATGCATGCTCTCGCGTTTCTATGACTTCTAACATTCCTTCGCTTCAGAGTCTCATTTACACATTCCAAGCATTCATTCTTCGGTCTACCTATGGATATGCTACCAATCACTCTACCTCAATATACTTGATTCGTCAAACGTTCTTTACTCATTCTCTCAACATGACCAAACCATCTCAGGAAATTTCTTTCGCTCTTGTCAATCAATGTTTCTTCTACACCACATTCTTTGAAAACTCACTCATTACTGACTTTGTCCATAAACGTTTTACCGCACATATTCCGCAGGAACTGCATGCCAACTGCGTTGACTTTGCTCCCATCATTTTCTTGATACGTCCAGGTCTCGCTACCATACAACACTGTGGGAGCAAACACAGAGTTATGTATTGCAATTTTAGCTTTATTCGTTATATTTTTACTTTTAGTAATAGCTTGCACACTGCCGATAATCCTTCTACCCTTCTTTATACGTCTGGATATCTCTGCATCTAGCTTTCTGTCGGCAGTAAATAAACTTTCAAGATACACGATCTCATCAACTAGTTACATCCTCTCTTCATTAAAGGAAGTGTCGCATATTGTTTTCTCACACCTTCTTTCAAACACGATAATTTGTGTTCTATTTACGTTGATCTTAAGATCCATACTCTTCATGCTGGTATCCAGTCTGCTCATTATTCTCTACAAATCGTCAACTGATTCTGCTGTAATAATCTTATCATCTGCAAACACCAGTCCACGTACTTTCACTGTCCCGAGATCAACACCTTCTTCGTCCAAGAGAGACATTCTTAGACATTTGTTCATGTATATATTGAACATCCGGGAGGACATAACGCAGCCTTACCTAACGCCCTGCTTAATATCAAACCAATCGCTCAGTTGTCCATTCACTCTTATAGTCGCTCTACTACCATTATATATTGCTTTTATTGTTCTTGGAGGCCAACCATTCACTACATACTCTTTCAGGACTCCCCAAAGTTTAGATCTTTTCACCTTATCGCAAGCTTTTTCAAGATCAACAAATGCACATAAAACTCTTCTGTTTACTCTCAAACTCTTTTCTATGATCTGTCTCAAGCTAAATATCTGATCCGCACATGATCTCCCTGGAATAAATCCACATTAAATTTCTGAGATCCTTTCTTGGGTTATTCCCATGACCTTCTCAATAAGTATTTTGGTGAATGTTTTGCCCACGGTACATAGTGGGCTAATCGCTTTGTAATTAGTACATTCGCCTTTATTACCCTTTCCCTTGTAGATTGGGACGATAATCGCCGTTCATCAATCATTTGGAACTTTACCGTGCACAGGATACTTATTTATAAATTCACTCAGCCGCACAAACAAGTATCCGCACCGCTCTTAAGCATTTCAGCGGTGAAACCATTCATACCAGCAGCCTTACTTTTTTATAGTTTCTCAATCACGAATATAATGTCGTCTATATTGATTCTTCTTTCGCAACCTACAACGAGGTTGTCTAACGTATGCTCTTCAATGAGAAGGTTGTTATGCTCCATAGCTTGACCTCCATATAATTTCTTGAAGATGTCTCTCATACAGTCTTTCACTTTGTCCGAATTTTATACCATTTCACTATCAACATTCTCAATTATGACAACCTCAGTGCTAGAAGTTTTTTTCTGGTCTTCTTAACTCATTTCCAAAATAATTTCTTATTTTCTTCGAAGTGATTTTGCATTCTTTAAGCCTCTTCTACTTTGATTTCATCTTTACTATCTTTGTCTTGTATCTTAGCTCTTCTGTTTTCATCTCTATAATTATTTTCTAATCTAGTGCTCTCCTAATCGCTGAGACCTTTACTATTTAACATTCTCTAGAATGCTTGCCTTTTCTCGTTGACAGTCACGCGAATTTCATCATTCCACCAAGCATCTCCAACCTTTCTTCCTACAGCCGCAGTACCGCGCACTTCAGATGCACTCTTGCAGATGCTATCCCGTAGTATTATCCATGCATCCTCTACATTTTTATTGTTTAATTGAGTCTTCCAGTCTTTTTCATGATGTTCTAAATATTTATTCGGCTTTTCACGATATACCAACTGTACTTTTAGTATCTGCAAAGTCTCTATTCTAACTCGCGTCTGCTTCGGCTTATTATTAGTTCTTCTTCTCCTTCACCGTTGACCTAGACTCATTTTTGAAACTAAGAGGTAGCGCTCCGTTTCGCACTCAGAGCCTCTCATAACTCTTGTATCCCTTGCAAGCCCTCTCAGTCTCCCATCCGCTACAGCAAAGGCAATCATGCAGTGACTTTTGCTTCTGCACCAAGTATACATGTGAATAATTTTATGTCTGAACCAAGTATTCGTAATAAACAAGCCTTTCTCTAAGGATAAGCTAATTAATTTATCCCCGTTACCTTTTGTTTTTGGGTTTCCGATTGGCTCAGTACTCTGTCGGAACCTTCGCGTTGCACACGAACCAAGCTATTCATATCTCCAAGTAAAATTATTCTTTCGCCGGGTTAGCAAGTCCCTAATATATATATCATTTAACGAGTCCTAGAATCCTTCTTGTCGCCATCGACTGGAGCGTAGCACGATATAATAAATTGTCTTCTGATTCCCACTTTCATTCTAATCATAGTAATCTAGGTGATACACATTTATACTTTTTGACATGTTGTCTTTCTCTCTCATTCATGATCAGACCGACTTTTTGGGTACCATGTCGCGTGGAACCATGGGCGAAAACATACAAAGCATTGGTAAAATCACGTAAGCTCTTGCCGAAATCTTGAGTATTTCTAATGCCATGCTATTCATAAGTAACGCCACCGTAGTCAACTATGGGCCAATTGTTACTAATGATCGTTTCACATGGTAAAACTATGGGAGCCTGAAACCAAGGGAGGTACGGCCAAGTTTTCCGGCCATCTAAAACTTCAAAAACAATGAGAAATAAGCAAAAGTCCGTGACTCAGTGGCTAGCCCGAAAGCAAAATTGCACTCGGTCTTCAAACAGAATTCCCTCCAGGAACTTCAGTTTTGAACCAATTTTCATCATACATTGAACGACTCCAAAGAATCTCGCAGTCCTGACAGACCGATCTTGTGCACGAGAACTCCGAAACGTATCTTCCTCGAGGAAATTTTGTTTTGGATCAAGCTTTGAGAGATCGAGGTTACCTACAAAAAGTCTCTTTTAGTGGATGATTTAGGTGTACTAGGTTCCCAAAATGAAAATTTTTCAAGGTACTTGAGTTTCGACCCATCTCTCATCATACATTGAAGGACTCCAGAGAATCTCGCATTTTTGACAGACCGACCTTGTGCGCCAGGACTACGAAACACATTTTCCTCGAAGAAATTTTGTTTTAATCAAGCTTAAATAGATCATGCTCACCTACGAAAAGTCTCTTTATCCCAGTGGATGCCTTAGGTGCACTAGGTCCCCAAAATGAAAGTAACTCCGGGAACTTGAGTTTCAAACCAACTTTCATCATACATTGAACAACTCCAGAGAAGCTCGCAGTCCTGACGGACCGACCTTGAGCACCAGGTCTCGGAAACACATTTTCCTTGAGGAAATTTTTTTTTGGATCAAACTTTAAGAGATAGAAGGTCACCTACAAAAAGTCTCTTCATCCTAGTGGATGATTTAGGTGCAACAATTTCCCAAAATGGAAGTTCCTCCAGGAACTTGAGTTTTGATCCATCTCTTATCATAAGTTGAACGACGAGAGGATGGAGAAGCTTTTTGTAGTTGACCTCGATCTCTTAAAATTTGACCCAAAACAGAATTTACTCAAGGAAGATGTGCTCAGTTAGATGTTTCTTACTTGACAACCCTTCTTCTTTGTTTCCGGTGCACACAAAATATCTAGCTTCCTTACGCACATTGCATCCTGCAATTCCTTTTCCTGAAGATCATTTACACCTCTAGTACCATATTTCAAACACCCAATCTCCATCAATCGACTGAAACTTTTCCGAGGACATGCCTTCCGTCTGTAGAAGTGTCAATCCTCTGCAAGGCTTCATTATTATTTGTATTATTCATTGTTAAAAGTATACACCCAAGTACAACTTGATGCGAGAAATTCATTCCATAAGTATAAGATTATGTCCAAATTGAGCAACTGAATCCTTATAAGGTGGAGTGTCCATTCATAATGTCAGTCCCGCCAAAGTTCGGTCATGCAAAGAAGAGTATGAAAACCATGCCATAACCAAAAGTGTTATGATTGGTCTGTGTTGTTTACTGAGGAGGGCACCAGTCTCTTGCAGTTTGGTCTCTAAGATGGAAAAAGACCATACAATGTTCCAAAATGTGACAGGAATACTAAACGATGAATAAAAACTTAACAAGCTCATAAACTTCCCTAAATTTTCACCTGAATAGTCAGTTTTCAGAACTCTTATAAATCTCTAAAGCCTTCTACAATTTCAAAAACTTTTCATAAATTTTCTTAAAACTCTGCATAAACCAAAAGTTTCCATAACTTTCCATTCATTTGCAAACCTCATATTTTGTAATACATAAAATAGAGAAAAAGTCGATTTATTTCGATATTCTGAAATTTCAAGGTCACTTAGGCAGGATAAAAATGATTTGATTCATTTTTTGCCATCCAGCTGTAATTTAGAAAGGTTTTTTTATGGGTTTGTTAGTATATGAGTTTTGGGGATAAGAACACAATTTTTTATGACGTAATTTTCCTATGTTGCACGGTAATTTATATCAATATTCTCAAATTTTCGTGACACGTTGGAGCGCATATAACGGATAATGAAACGTAGCGTATAAATAATTTGATAGGAGGATAAACAGATTAATGAAGTACAAGCATCTCAGAAGAATAAGTTACTCCCCTTTAATCCTCATTACAAATAGTAGAATAATTTAGAAGGGCGAATGAAGTAACGACTATTATACATATTTTACACTGCAACAACAAATTTCTCTTCACTCAGTTTTACCTAGCTAGAAAAAAATGAGGGTCGTTTGCACTCTGGTCTTCGCTTCCGTTTTTTTCTTTAATTCGATCGGTAAATATATAATAAAGATTATAATATATAATATAATGTTGTGTAATTTTTCAATCGTAGTTTGATTGCAGTACAAATTTATTTCCTATTAAAAATTGTTCAAATCAAAAACACTTTTTCTCTTAATGTACAAAATTTTGCGCCTTTCATAAAAAAAATCTTTGAGCTCCAGAAGGCTGTGTATGTTTGTCAATAATATTCTTTTTATGATAACTCGAAAAGAAGTTCTGCTAGAAAAGTTTTATGCATTTTTATTAAACTATTAACCATACCCTGTGAAACGAATTTTTTCAAACAGAGGACGGTAACTACTTGATATCAATCGATGGAATGTTCATAGCTATCCCCATAAAAAAATGTCTATCTTCACGAATGATTTACGTTTTTGATTTTTCGTTTATGAGTCAAATTCTTTGTGGGTTGATTTAGAAGCACTCTATTCAGATTATTTCATTTTTCAAAAGGAAAAAGGTAATAATCCAAACCAACAACACATTTCTAAGAAATTGCCAACTTCCTCAAATTTGTAAGCTACATTTGAGTAGAATAGATATCTTTTGGTAAATTGAGTTAATCATTAAAACGTCAATTGGAAGGAATTTTAAGTATTCATAGGCAACCCTGCAGATTAGAACAAATCCTTGCTTAATGTCTCTCTTTTTTTACAATTTCTCAAAGATCGAAATGAAATCTACTTTCTTATGAAAATTTTTGGTGTACTGAAAAAGAAACACCCAAAAAGTTCACAAATCAAAACTAGACTTCGGGACTATGCGCTTTTCCGGCTCATTAGAGACAAATGTAAAATAAATGTACAAACAAAAAAGAAAAAAGAGGGAGAAAAGGAAAGATTCAACCAAAATCAACCTCACACTCTTTCTTTCTTTCGTCTTTTTTATATCACTGGGGACCAACATGTTTCGAAGCCAATTTAGACTTCCTCATCAGGGGTAATTTATACGGAAATCTACAGTTATAAATAATGAAATATATATTAATTGTGTATATGTGCATGGCAGCCTTATTTAACCAAATTCAAATAGATTTATTAAATTTATTCATATTTTCATTTAAAGTTCCTTTGTTATCTTTTTTTTGTTGAAGTCAGAACATATTTTCTTGTTAATATGAAATATCTTTTTTGGAGAAAAAACATGAAACTTGCATTCTATTAATAATTCCTTCTGTAATGCATCCAATCAAAGATTGTACTAATTGAATAATTAAACTTAATTAATAATTAAATTAATATAAATTTCTTATTTGAATGTTGAAATATTTCACTATCTTATTATTATCTCTTTTTAATAAATTCTGAATCTTGTTATTTGGGGCTAAGACTTTCTGTATAATTTCCTAAAATCTATTGGCATTCTTCGAACAAATGATTTTGACGAGGGTTTGGGACTGGTTTTTCTCTCTCGAAAAAAAAGGGTAAAACGTTTTGTTTGTCAAGTGTCTATGTAGATAGTCGATTAAGTCGTAGATTTTCTTTTGTTCAGTGCACTTCGCGTTTCTCTGAATTTTATTCCCGGTGAAGAAATTTTTTCATGATTTGTATAATTTGAATGTGATTTTATGATAGATATGACTGAAATTCTGGTGTAAGAGTTTTAAATGAATTTATTCAATTAGTAAAAACTTAGATTAAATGCATTACAGAAGGAATTGTTGGTCCCCAGTAGTATAAAAAACGGAAAAAAGAAAGAGTGTGAGGTTGGTTTTGGTTGACCTTTTCTTTTTTATCCCTCTTTTTTTTTGTTTGCACATTTATTGTACATTTGTCCCTAATGAGCCGGAAAAGCGGATAGTTTCGAAGTCTAGTTTTGATTCGTGAACTTTTTGGGTGTTTCTTTTTCAGTAAACCAAAAATTTTCATTAAAAAGTAGATTTCATTTCGATCTTCAATAAATTTTAAAAGAGAGACATTAAGCAAGGATTTGCTCCAATCTGCAGGGTTGCCTACGAATACTTAATATTTCTTTTCATTGAGGTGTTAATAGTTAACTCACTTTACCAAAAGATATCTATTTTACTTGAATATAGATTAAAAATTTGATGAAGTTAGCAATTTTTTAGAAATGTGTTATTGGTTTAGATTATTACCTTTTTCTTTTCGAAAAATGGAAGAATCTGAATAGATGGGTTCTAAAGCAACCCATGAAATAAACTGATTTGATATTTTCTATCAGGAAATGAACCCAGAAATCTTGAAATCTTGAAAGAGGCGATGGAGACTATTATGGAAAAGACTTGTGTGAAGTTCAAAGAAATATTCCCAGATAAAAATGGCAAATTTCCATCATCCTCTTGGTTAAACATCACCGGAAACCAGAGAGGCTGTTTTTCAGATCTAGGCCGTTCTAGATTTGGTGCAAGTAATTTAAATCTTGATGTTACAAGGTGTTTTAATAATATTGGTCACACAATGCACGAA
>JAUMHM010000085.1:29059723-29102673 GCA_032362435.1 Melikaiella ostensackeni
GCTGTTTTTATTGGTATTATTTTTATTCTATTATCATTTTTACGTGTAATGTATATAATATTACCCTATTGTCCAAAACACACCTCCTATTCTTATTGATATCAAGCCTTATTTTCAGCAATTAAAAATTTAATTAAATCGGTAAGCAAAACTTAACGAAACTTATAAAAACGCAGAAAGCGCAAAAAGTAACCTATTTAAACCGAAAAAGTCACTGAAATTGACTGAAAGTGTGAAAGTGACTAATGTGCATTAATAATGTGACTAATGTTCTTTTAAATTCAATAGAGTTCGATGATATTCATAAGAATTCCAGTAGATTTTTGACGAATTCAGGATAAACTCATAACAACTCAGAGTGAATTTGAAATACATTACAAAAAAAAAAGGAAAAGGAAATATCGAACGACTTTCCGGTCCACGACATTCAGAGAGCCATATATGAGCCTGAAACTCTTTTAGGAAAATAAATTAGTATGAAAAATATTTAGTTAATTTGTTGAAACAATAATCATTCGAACAATTTTTAGAAAACTTCAATGCATACATATATTTAGAGAGCCCTAAATGAGCCTGAAAAATATGCATTGAAAATAAATTTAAAAAATGAGTTTTTTGTAAATTTATTCCAATAATTTTTAATACATTTATTTAAACGATAAATGTTTTAAACAATTTTTAAAACTTTTATTATTATGTCATGAGAGCCTCAAATGAGCCCTAAATTAAGGTATGAACATAAATTTGTTAATCAATTTTCGACTTTCCTGTCCACGATATTTAAAGAGCCCGAAATAAGGGTAAAGTTCTGTTATGGAAATAAATTTGTTCTTTAATTCTTTAAATTATTTTAAGAACAGTCATTTGAACAATTTTCAGAAAACTTTAATTATCATATTCAGAGCGCCCTTAATGAGTCTGAAATTATGGTATGAAAATAAAGTTTTAAAATGAATTTTTTTTCGTACATTTGTTTAAACAATAATTGTTTTCACAATCTTTTTGGAATTTTAATTAATATATTCCGAGAGCCTCAACTGAGCCCTAAGTTAAGGTATGAAGATAAATTTGTTAATTAATTTTCAGTACGTTTTATAGCATGTTGTTGCCAGCTTAACGTTCAGCTAGCAAAAATACTACTTTTTCCTAAAAATGATGGAAACCTAAATTTAGCAATGGGGGTCCGAATCAGCCCTAAGCGAGTCCTAAATTATATGAGAAGAAATAATTGTTTTCTTGAACTTGTTCATGCATTTTTTATAACGTTAATCTGGCAAATACTATATTTATAAAAAAGGCAAAATTGAACGACTTTCTAGTCCACGATATTTAAAACGTCCTAAATGAGCGTTAAAATCTGTTAGGCAAATTAATTTGTATGAAAAATATTTAGTAAATTTGTTTAAACAATAATTGTTTGAACAATTTTTTTACTTTGTTTATCATATTCCGAGGGCCTCAAATGGGCCCTAAATTATGGTATAAGGATAAATTTGATTAATTAATTTTCAGTACATTTTATAGAATTTTGTTGCCAGCTTAACGTTAAGCTAGCAAAAACACTGTTTTTTTGCCAAAAATAATGTATACTGTACGCTATTCGTATTTGAAGATATGAGAGTGACGACGGATAAAGAAATATTTTTCGATATTCTGTTTTTAATGATTTCAAGTAATTTAGGACACGATTTATCGATACAAATAGGAATGTCTAAAAGTAATTTCTCCTTACACAATTGAATTTTAAAATTATGAGAATGACATTAGCTAAGGACCATTTGGTTTTTCCGCCCTCAAACACAGAAAGTTATTTTTAAAAATGTTTTCACCTTCCTGAAAGATTGAAAAATATGGCCACATACTTTTATAATTTTGATTCCATTTTCTAACATGTAGTATAGAAATAAATTTTTTTTGTGGTTCTTATCCAGTTGTCATTCTCAAATTTTCATAAATTCTTCAATTCCAGTGCGAACGCTTTTCGATATTGTGGAATATCAAAGAATACATATATTGCAAATATTTAACAGGCCAGAAAAAGCTCTTAATATATTTTCGCGATTTTTAAAAAAATCCGCAGTCTTAAAATTTATGAGATGGAAAACTGGATATGGACAATTTAGTTTTTCCCCCTCCCACACAGAAAAAACTTTTTCCTAATGTTTTTAGATCTTCAATGCGGAGTTCTTAGAAACACATGCTTCTATAATTTTATCAACATTTTATATTTGAAAACCTATCGCAGAAAACTTTTTTTGTTCGGCCTATAAAATTTCATCCTTAGGCCATATCTAGTTGTCATTCTCATGTCTTCATATGTTCTTAAAGATACATAAATATCAATACAAATTATGATTTTTACTCTTCAATATCACGTCCCTGTAACAATGCAAATATTTAGTTCTGAAAATAATATTTATTGTTGGTGCTTATACTTATTTTAGTATGAAAAAAGCGTTTCACTCAAATTCGTTCTATTATTTTGCAACAATATAAGAAAATTGGAGATATATCTTAGCTTTTTTTGTCCTTTTTACAATTTTAATATATTACATATTCTTAAGATTTAAAGAAATCAAATCTTTAATAATTAAATTAAGTATAATACACTATAAATCAACTTAAAATTTTCTTGAATTGAAAAATATTTCGAAATATACTGCAGTTTTCTGAATATAATGTTCTCTTCGAAGTTAGGAAAAGTTTGAGTTTATGCTTCATTTAAAGAATAATATTAAGATAATAAATAGAAATTTGTGTAGGGAAAAGGTATTAGTAGACGATTTTTTAATGTTATCTATGACGCAGTTTATTATACAATTACGATATAATACTAATTATATAATGTTAAATAATATTGGTGTACCTAATTGTTAACATTAACTCTTTGCGATTGATATGGTTTGTTTATACACCTCGCCCTCCTTGTAAATCATATCCCTCACAACTCATAGTCCTGCGAAATATTTATGGAAAATGTCCAAAACTCATCTTTACCTTATCCTCATTAAAATTCTGCGCAAAGAGCGTAGAAAACCATCTTTACCTTTTTACCCCTAAAATCGCATAAAAGCGACCTTTTTTCTAATTCGATAACATCGTAGTTCTTAGTAGAAAATATTTAAACATTTCTATGTAGGAAGTTTTGCATTCTTTGTCGTAAGACTGTAAGAACTATCATACCGTGCCCTTTTATTTCGTTTGGAAATTTGATTTTCCGAACCGCCTCCGTCTTTGGATTCCAATTACGTATATCCACTTGCATCTTCTAATACGAATTATACATCGATCTTTATAAGTTCAGTAAAGCTAAACCGCTCAAAAGACATAATCTTATTATTCATTTCACTCAAGGTATAATCGACTTCTGACGAAACTTATTTTTCTTTTTTTTTCATAACGACTCTTTTCTTTATATCTAAATTCGCACACCCGATTACATTGTCAAAGGTATAACGTCACTACTCGATTATTTGATATTTACAATTTGGGTATGGCAGGACGGTGGCAGAGTATAAAAAAAACATTCAAATCACAAAAAACAACAAGGAAACGTAATCAATATTTACAATCCAATAATTACATTAATCATGTACCTAAATTAGTAAATTCAATCAAATTCGTTCTAACAATTTTACACGATCCAACAAAACTTCGCTACTAAATAACAAAAAACATCTCTAAACATAACAAAGAAAGGTTTGAGAAAAAATAAAAAGGAAGAAAAGAAGGAAAGGATAAAAATAAAAGACTAATCAAAATTAATGAACCAACTGAAATCTCCGTAGCATTTTATTTTCAAATAATAAAAGTTAAAATATAATGAAATAATATTAATAATAATATAATATAATAATTGCTATGATAATGTGTCTATGTACGCCGTGTATCACACGAAGAACAAATGATGAAAGAGGGACGCGAGGGTGATTTCTGGATTCTACACATTATTTCACTATCTACAAAACTTGGCTCAATTAAACACAATTATCTGTAAGACGTGACCGTTTCCAGATTTCAAGTTATTGCTAAAATCGGTAACGTCATTGATAATTTAAGTGCTTTAGAGTCCCTCTCCATATTTTTGTACGTATTTTGATTTTTTTATCAATTTTCAAAACACGCACAATTCGCACCGGAAGGGGTGCTTCGTTTAGGAACTTTATTATTTTTAAATACGCGTTTTTCTACAACTTGGTCCACCTCTGGAATTCGATGCTGAAAGAAGAACCGTCCAATGCAACAATAGACCGCGATAATACGTCTCTAATAATTGTACACGCGTCAAGTCGTTTATATAGTTAGAAAAATCTCACAAAAATGTACATATTATCGATGACGCTGATAATCATCGATAAATGCATCGTTATCCTCGATGCGAGTCAATCGACGGAAAAATCGATTCCCTATCTTTCCTACTATTTACATTACATTTCCTCACTGTTGTGTATTTATATATATATATGCATTTTTATTTATTTATACGTACATACGATTCGCGTGCTTATCACTTTATGATGTATTCGCTATGTATAGATATTTATAAATACATTTATGTCCCGCTCAGTGTACTCTTGCATGATCATAGCCTTCTTCAGACTAGATGTAGGAACAATTTCTAAGAAATTTTTCACACCAGAATGATGAACACATTATTCTCTATTTGTAAGAAAAAAATTAAGAAAAATATTTTAGCAATCCTCCGCTTTACTTGTTTTTTTTTCAAATTTCATTTTCATGAAGAATAAAAAACATTGTAATAATTTTTTCGACTTTTGCAACGTACACTGTGATCACTGATCGCACTATATTTTGCAGGAAGCACTCTTCCCTTACAGCGGAATAAATATTTACAATCTTATGACACAGATATGTAAGATTTCGTGAGAAGTGTACTAAATTTATTTACACAGTCGTGTCGAAAAAGAGTTCGTTGCCAGCCTCTGAATATATACAACCCTGCCTATCACTATGGTCCAAAAAAAAAAAAAAATGAATTTCGCTTTACATAATTAAACAACAATTCTTGAGAGTTTCTCTTCAACTTATCATCTCTTTCGTCCCCATTCATGAATTATTAGATAAAATTCTTCACCAAACAAAACTGTGGGAACAAAAGAGGTAATCCAAAACTCAGAACAATAGTCCTAGGTAATTGTCACAAAGTCTTTAGGTCTGGAAATTTCTTACGTTATTGGGTACACTTAATAATATTAAATTGCATGTTACTTTTGCTACGATTATTTGGGGAGTAGTACGTAATACTGATAGGTAATTTTGATCGTAATACCTTACAGATGAAATATCAAACAAAATCAAAGAGTTCCAACATTCCTGTATCATTCCTCATTCCTACTGCCAGATGCTGTAGTTAAAAAGTCGTCTTCCTGCAACGATACGCGATTGTCCTATAAAAACTCTGTGACATGGTATGATACTTGGTCGTCTGTTCTCGAGACGAAGCCGAGAACGAGGAATAAAAAGCGGAACATAGTCGCTGCCAAAATTCAACGACATCGTTCTACGGAAGACGATCTTCTTTGGACCTTTTGAAAATTCTCCTTTCGACAAAAATGGCATTTACAACAATAAAACTTTACTACCTATGTACATAGTTCGTCACATTCTTGCCAGGATCTGGTCAAAACACATTAAAAACAACAGAATTACAATGTCACAAATTTTAAAAAATTCGGAAATCTGCAACTTCAAAGTTTTACACTCTTTTCACTGACCAATCACTCGGCTGCTTTTTGGTACTTACTTCCACTAGGAGAGAAAGTTCTTCTCCCTAAATTCACTGAATCGAATACCTAATTTTCCTACCAGTGACAACAGAAAAAGTTGACTCAATGTTTCAAAACTTTCAACGCTGATCACACTCTACACTTTTTCTCTGGGATCAAGATTAGTGGTAGAACTCTGGGAGATTGCACAATCGTCGTTGATGTTGGTGATGTTGATGCTGCTGATGATGGTGATGATAGAGAGCGTCCCCTTGTTGGGTCGCAGGCTTGTGTCACTCGTGAGATTTCCCGGTTAGAGGATGGTAGTTGCCACCAGCAGACGCCACCAAAGCCAGGGGCAAAGGTGAACCAAGGGACCCTGGATGTGGGTGCGAGTGACCCATTCCGGAAGAATGCGTCGTCAGAGCCAGTGGACTCCCAGACATACTACTTGCTAGGGATGCAAATACAGATGGAGATGGTGATGTCATCGTCGGACTACCCATCGTCGATGGTGGGTTGATTCTCTTTTCTTTCTGCCGCCTGCAAGCCAAACAAATTGTTAGCAAATTCTAAAACCGTATATTAACTCTTGATTTCCTAAAACAGATTCTGAAATCATCACCAACTGACCTATTGCAAAACCAGACTCTGACAACTTCCTTCTCCATTGCAAGACTATCAGCCAACATGGTGATTTCCTCAGAAGTTGGTTTTGGATTTTGACCAAAGGCCTTCTCTAATGCTAACCGAACACTTGTTTCTATCGAAGTTCTCTTCTTCCGCCGTCTTCCAATTGCTTCAGGCGTCGTCATTGGATTCGATAAGGAGTTCGGGTTGTTCAAGGAATTATCCGCATCTTCTAACCACTTCTGGAGAAGAGGTTTCAGCTTGCACATGTTTTTGAAGGAGAGGTTTAGAGCCTCGAACCTGGAAAACAAATTTTTCGTTAGCAAACTTTTTTTTATCGCTATCAAATTCAGGGAAAAAGAGAATTAAAACCTACCTAGAGATTGTTGTCTGCGAGAAGTCATTTCCATAAAGTTTCCCCATCGCAAGACCCACATCGCCTTGAGTGAATCCCAATTTGATTCTCCGTTGCTTAAACGTTTTAGCAAACTGCTCAAGTTCCTCGAGATCTGTTGTTTCCTCAGGCGAAGGTTCCAGTCTCGTAGGGGGTGGTTTCACAGCTGGTGGTGTTCCTGGAGGTGGTGGTGACCTCTGTTGAGCTAAACTCCTTCCTACAAGTCCACCTCCACCCTGAAGAGCCTGTTGCTTCTGCAGTGCCTGCAGCTGCTGTGCCGCTTGTGCAACCGCCTGTTGTACCTGCAAAGAAATACATCATTAGTGGGATGATCTTCATTTTTCTAAATCGCTTTTAGGACACTAGAGCATATGCAGGAAATAGAATTTGGTAACCCAGACTTGGTGAACTAATCTACAAAACAAAACTGCTCCTTTTTTCATGCTCCTTTTTATTCTTTATATACTTAGAGAGGCAATCGTATACTTTAAAAAGCAATCTAGAGACCCTGTAGGAAACTTTGTACCTGCATGGACTGTGAGCGCGGATGACTTGGTCTCTGTGGGTAGCCACCGCTCTGCAACAGCCCCTGCAAGATGTCAACTTTCAATAAACAAATCCTAACATTTTGTATCTTGTAATTTTTGGAATTGGGAGATTGTGTAGGTTGTAGGAAATAGTGGATGAAACGTCAGAAATGTTGATTACTGGGAAATTGATGATGCTGATTGAATCATTGTCACGTGCCATGTTTCTAACAGGTGAGAGAAGATTAGCTAGGCAAGAGTTCTAATCGATTATCTCCACCCTTTCTTAAACATGCGTTCGAATATGAGAGTGAGTTGGGGTCGTGACTCCTGCAGGCACCCTTTTCGTAAAAGGGTTTCGGATCTTGGTCAGGTCGCGTGTCGCCGTACCAACATACTTTATGCTTATTTATGTAGACGCCCCATTCGAGTGCTTTACATTTAGCCACGTGCGGGTTCGGCGACAGGTTATTGCGTGAATACCAAGGTCCCTTGCATATATGCCGTCGCCGAAAAAGGGTTGTCGTCTTCCAATGGTCGCGTGTTTGCTAATGGCAAGGATCTTATTGTGTCGACACGCTTTCACAGGTAAATCGAATGCGGACTCATTTCACGAATTTGCCTTTTCATCAGATTATCACGAGATACAGTGATTAATTTATCTGAAGTAATCCATCCTCAGGAAGATGCCTCTTTGAGACGAATCTATTTTTAAGGAGTTAGTTAAAATATATATTTAAGATACTAAAATTATCTGAAAGTCTCAAACTACCTTGTGAGTATGTTTAGTATTATTTAAGATGAAATTCCTAATTGAATGATGTAAGGCGTGTCGATAAAGACCCACCCACAAAAGATCGGCCTTGCAAAAAGTAATTCTAAACCGGAAGAGGCCACGTAGTAAAGAATATTATCGAACTTTTTGAAACAGGTTGAGCGCGTGTTCATCAAAAGGGTTGAAATCTTGAGGAGGTCGAGTGTCTCTTCGAAAATTCAAGACAGGCGGCACAAGCGGGAATCGTGAGGAAGAAAGAATGAAATATATGAAAAAAATTCTTCACCCTAGCCACGTGTTAGGTAACAAAGGGAGCCCGCGGCAAGGTGCCGTAGATTTCCCTTAACGAATCGCATCGGAATACCATACCTTTGAAAAGATGCGCAGGGCCCCAGGTCGAAGGAGGACTCCCATTAAATCTGCTAGACGCAAAGTCGTTTTGTTACTTCTTCCCCTATTGCATTTGCCTCTGCTCTGTCCATACATGCACGCCATTCATCGCTTCGTAAATGTAACCAAACCTATTCAATCCACGGATCTCCGCATTATGCCAGCGTGCCTGTCGTTAGGATATATGTATCGGGTGTACACAATCGGGCGTTTTTTCAGAAGAATATGAATTTCTTAGGCAAAAAGAGGACCCTATCGATGAATCATTCCGAGAAGAGAGCAATAATAAATTCTCTGATGGATGCACATTGCACAAATTATCATTTTTCAAATGAAGACCTTTGGATGCGTTTCAAAGACGGGAATGAAGTTAAATCGCTTTTGGATATAGAAAGGATATATTTTTTATGTAATTTAGGGCTCTTGAAGAGAAGGGTAATTGATAAACTGATGGGGTGAATTTCGGATGATGTTCTTTGGTAGGTTCATAGTATATTCAAGATTGTTTTATCCAAGCTGAAGATGTCCCTGAAAGAGAACTCAACACTTCTCCAAAGGGGCATAATCTGATATCAAAAGGACGATCAGATACGCTTTTCTGAGTGGAGAACACTCTTGAAGGTGCATCTTCCAGCGAAAATCTAATTTCTTAAAGTAGCTGAGCGGGAAGAATGGATCTCAGGTCCGCCCTCGAGAACTTCCGCTCGGGAGATTTCTAGTTTAGGAAAGATGGTAAGAGCTTGAAGGAGGCCATTACGAACCTGATTCTGAAGGAAGAATTGCGCCTGTGCAGGAAGTTGTCCCGCAGCCGCTGCCGGATTTGCTTGTTGGAACATGGCGAACTGTTGAAGTTGTTGTTGCAGGGATTGTTGTTGTTGTTGAAGAGTCGAAGCCAAGGCTTGGATTTCCTGGGGACTCAAGGCGCCCAGAGACCCATGCATTAGGAGTTGTTGGCCCACGAGTTGAGCCGCTAAAGCTGCTTGCGAACTTCCGGTGTTGCCTGCATGACTTCCAGTCAGCTGACTACTCACTCCGGAGCTGGGCGAGGATGCGCTACCACTGGTACCGCTGCTGCTGTTCCTATGTGAAACATCCGTAACCTGCAACATTATAGATTGATTTATTAATTAGGCATTTCAATAAAAAATATGGAAATATTATTTGAAGTAATTTTTTTGGAGAGGTTCTTGAACTTTTAGTGGATGAGAATTCGCGTTGCGTGGGAAGGCGATGAAACATCGGAAATCGCAAGACCCACCCTCCCTAATATCGTAAAGTAAACGCTGTCGAACAAAGCAATGTTTACACTCGGCCAGGTCAGGATATTGGTCACTCGTGATCCATCGTATAAGCTTTTGTGTTTTATAAAACCTTCTGAGCCACCCCCTCTATTAGAAGTAGTCGCTTTTATTTATTTCTCAAATATTGAACTCGTGCACTTTTTATGCCACTCAAGGGTGAAGGCAAGAAGTCGAAATAGGATGTGCCGGACTTTTTGATCTGTATGGATGTTTCTTTTGGAGGACTGGTAGCGAGTCCTCGTCTTGTTTAAATCATGTTTATATCCCGTGGGGATTTGCAAAATGTGGAGATTGAAAAGGTAATAAAAAAATTGACGTAAGGGAAAAGCGACTTTTGGATATAATCATATATACAATAATTAGAGTGTATACACTCATGTGAGTCTTGTAAGTATAAGCTTCTGATGTTACAGAATTAATTGGATAAGCCTATAAATACTAATGAAGGGGAAAATTCAAAGATAAAATGAAAAACCAACAATTTCCTATACGCCAAAGCCTTAAGCAATGTTAAGCAGCCCTTAGAAAAGGGTCGTCATCATCTGTTGGACACTAATTAGTTACTAGGGTTTATAACCCTGAAACACCTGCAGCGGAAATCTTCAAACATAGGGTGATCTAGAAGATAAAATTCTATTGCTGTAAAGTGTAGAGCTTCAAAGAATCAGTACCATGACTCTGATTATTACATTCTCATCAATTATTATTCCATCAATTGCCACAAAAAGTTAATTCTTCGGAAATAATTTAGCATTTCAATATTTTTCTATTGGTTATCAATCCGTACTTGCTTTCTTTTTATTGAATAAAGTTAGGTTGCAAATTTTCCTTTTATTTTAAGGAGTCAATTATCCACAAACGAGAAAATTGTAAACGTGAAGCACCTGCAGCTTGCATGTTTGCTTGACATGTTTAGGATTAACCCTATAGACAGGCTTGCATGAATGTTTCTCCTAGCGAGAATTAATTATCCCCTTCATTATAAATTTTACATGCTCGGAGGTTAATCATTTAATACGACTTTTGACATCGCACGAACTGCGCGTATATAAACTATAAATCAGAGCTCCAGTGAAAAATAACTTTTTAATTATTGAAGGTTCGAACACGAGGTTCAATTGTTTTTCAACTTATTTTTAATTCTAAATTGTGCTTTTGACTTGTTTTTTTTTCTTAAAGTTTTATCCTACTAATAATTATGAATTTTATTTTTACTAACCAGATTGAGGGCTCCCCTATCAGAGTCCATGGAATCGTGATCCAAGTGTGGTTCATGTCCATCCTGAACATCACTGGCGATACTCCTGTCATCGCCACTAAGTTCATGACCATCAACTTCCCCGTGCAAATCGGCATCTGTAACAGAGAAAAAGAATATTTTTAATTTCTTTCTTTTTGGTGATTTTGCAGGGGAAAAATATTTTATATTTACTAATAATTATTATTGACTCGAAAAGTCTGTTTTTCTCATAAGTTACTAGTATTTTTCAGAAGATTCATGAGTAACTTTTCTCGACTGTCTTAATAAATTTAATTATTGTAGAGAGAGAGAGGGAAAGTGAAATTTGGAAAAGTGATTTTGTATCCAAATTATTGTCAAAAACCTATGGGTGTGTGTGTTTCGCTTCGAAAAGACAAACTTTATAAATTATTATCATTATTTGACTATAAAAAAATTAAAAATTACAAAAATAAATCGAGTACACACTGTATAAAAAATGCGAATTTTTATTCCTCTACAAATTTTGGCCTATAATTTCTTTACGATTTTCAAAACATTCCGGAAACTGGTACATAATTTTTCGTCGAAAAAATAAGCAAAAGTTTTCTACGAATCAATTTATTAATTCAATATCGCAGTATTCGTCCAGATTCTTCAATGAATATCCGTGGCGGGACAGAAAGATTACCCTTCCTTTTTCAACTGTGCGAATCAGGTTTGTAAGATTTTGGCTATCTGTCCTGAAAAGCTGGACCACTAGCCAATTTAATATTGGAAACTTTTAAGAACTCAGATATTTTAATTTTTATTTGATAATTAAAGCATATAAAATCGAACAATTTAAATTGTCGCTTCAGTAATTTTAAATTCGAACCACAGAAGATGATAGCAATTTTAATTAAACAATTTTTGATGGTATGAAAATTTTCAAATATAATTGAAACGTGTTCTGAGGCATCAAAGCGTTTACACGGATACAACTTTAAGTTTGGAATTAGCCACACACGTTAAATATTTTTAAGCCTTTTTAACTTGACATTTTTTTAAATTAAAAAATGTTAAGAATTATATAATCTCCAAACCCAGATTAACATTAAATAATAAAGCTTAAAATTTTAGAAACATATAAAATAAAAATAAATCCTACAGTCATTGTTGTTTTGCGCTCTATATTTCCGATGATGATGGTGATGATATCGGGTAGGGGTGGTAGTAGGGGTGCTCGTAGCATGAAGTCTCATGTCGGTAAAAATCATTCTGGGATCTTCCAGAAATACCATTTTCGAATCACTACACAACGATCTCTCACTATTCACCCTCACATTGATACTTGCTAAATCCAGCATGAAAATCCGAAATCGTCTTTTCCTCTCCAACAAGAGAAGAAAACTCTTTTCACTTGCACAAAATATCTAATCTAATTTCTTTCACTCATTACAAGTCACTATCAGTTCTTCAAACTTCAAACCATTTTTAATTTTTCACTAAACTAAGTCCCCAGTATTTCAAATCACGATGAAAACAGAACTTAAAAAATAATTAATAACTTCTAATGAAGTAACACTTCATTAGTAAAATTTATTCAAAAATATTCAATTAATGAATATTCATTATAATTTAAATTTTATTAGTTCTACCGCGGTGATAGAAAAAAAATGAAAATGTCCGGAGCACTTGCCTCTCTGAATCCTGACGGAGAGGCCGACACGGAGTGAATGTCAGAGTGACGCAACGCATCAGCGGCCCTAAGGGCAAACTACCCCCACCAACGCAGGAAGGAAGAGGCCAGCTATTGGACGCTCTCTGCAGGGCCGCTGCCTCCATTGGTTGGGGGAGAAAACCCTTTGCTCTTCGGTGCGGCCTCCCTACCTTGCAAATCAACCCTTCGGGCATCCATCATCGTATCTTATGACGGCCTCCCTCGCCACCCCTTTTATTATAAAGACCCCTTTCTCTCTCTCTCACTCTCTCCTGATTTTTGAAAGTTTAATGTGACCTTCGGTCTGTAATTCCAAACATAATAGTGATCGGAACCGATTTATCGATTGAGAAAACGAGCTTATGGTTTACGCTTACGGATCGTTTTGTTGGTTGCATGTGTTCGCCAAAAGTGCACGTGTAACGCAGTCGCGCATAACGGTTTTTAATTCTAATTATTTCGATACACCGCGACCGAAGACCCTTTTGGCAGCTGGATTTACGACGCGCGTTTAATCTGAAAGGGTAAGTAAATGTAATTTCATTCTTTGGAAGGGGGAGAGAACTTATGGGGATAATTTTAATTCTTATTTTTTATGTAACGAAATTTCAGTACTACTAGCCAATGGCTTCTCTTGTAAGGATATCAAATAGTACAAATACATGGAGGAAAATGCGGACTTCAAAATCTATTTTTGAATACCTGATATAAAGTAATGAATGTAAGGAAATAAAACTGAATGTTAGAAGTTTAGAAATTCATTTTCACGATGAAATTCTGGGACTGCGTCTCAGACTTGTCATACTTTTGTGTCATCTAGTCCATGACCGTTTGCTAATTCTATTACAAAAGATACTGTATGCTTAGTTCCAAATGTAAAATATATAGTACTCTTCTCGAAAAAAACAACGTGAAAATGAATTGCTGGACAATAAAAAGCATTTGCTATATAATACTAGTTATTGTATTCAAGAATCAAAATGATTCACATTGATCAGGAATCGGAATATATTTTAGTCCGATCATCTTTATGTATAGACGATTTGGAACCAATTTTTAAAGCTTCTGAAATCTAAATTAAGAGTGTATAACTGAATATTATCCAAGTTCGAAAATAATTATTAAACATGTCTGAAATAGGCGTCAAATAAATTTTAAAAACTGAAAACTCGACAATGTAACAAATTTAAAGGAGACAAATTTGTATCTAAAAAGTAAAAAAAGTGAGCTAGAATTTCAATTTTTTTGTGATGGGAAAAGAGAGTTTTTGACAATTTTAAACTCTTGAATTAAAAAGTGTAATAAAATAAAGAAATATTTGTAGCAGAGAATGAGATTGCAAATTTAATGGAAATAGAAAAAAAGAACAAACATATGTATGTGTTACAATCAATGTCGGAAACCAATGTCGGTTCTCTGAAAACTATTACTTTTCGGAATTGGCAATGTTTAGCTCATTCAACTTAATATTTTTGTTGTTAAATGTGAGAAAAATTGATATTCTACTACAACTGAATAAAAAATAGATGCTATTTGACAATCGTGTGAACAATTTTTGTTGAAAAATTCAGAATTTGACTAATTTTCGACGCTGGACTCTAGTTTAGTCAATGCGCTCTATTATTCTTTACGGAACCAACTGAAAGTATCTTCCCGATGACACATCGATAAAAATTCTTCAATGTTCAAAAAAATTTTTATAAAAGAATCCATCAAATGGATATTTTTCAATTAATGGGCTCAATTTTGTATGGAATTAACTAAGAAAGTCTTTCCGATGATTCTTTGTTATGATAATTTGCAAATTAACGCCTAAGACCGCTGGTCTTCGCTATTGTCGACAATGACTAGTAAATTTGAAAATTTCAGAATTTTAGTTTCTGGGATAGACATTGCTCAGTCATTATCGACAATGACTGCATTTAAACCTATTGGAATAATTAAATTTAAATATTTTTCAGATAAAATATTTGTTCAAATTTTGAATGTTTCTAAATTAAAAGCGAAAAAAATTAAACACCAGCAAAAATTAAAAGCATTGAATCTCAAGGTAATCAAATTTGCATTGCCGATTTATTGATGTCTTAAAAACTTTCAAGCAAGAAAAAAAACTAAACGCAAAATAAAAAATATATATTATTTTGAGATATTTTTTCATGATAATTTAAATTTGAAAATAATAATGTATTACAATTTAGAAATATGCAATTATCGTAATCATAATAATTGGGAACAGCTTTGTAAAAAAATTAAATTTACAGTCTAAAAGTAAAAGATTTCAAATATTAAAACTTTCAATTGCGAAATGAATCTAGGACTGAAGGAATAAAAAGTTCAAAGCTTTTAAGTTGACTTTGTAATGTGTTATAAATTTGAAAGTTGAATATGTGAATGTAGCTTTCCATATTTGAAAGATATCAAGTTTAAAATGTCAGAATTCGAAAAAATTGAATATTTTTCAGAAAAATTTGTAATACCTTTGCTATGGCATTAAATTATTTATTTTATATAAAGATGGTTTATTAATATATTTTTAAAAAATAAATATTGATTTTGTACTATAAGCTGACTAAAATAAATATTTCTTTTACAGCAATCTTTTGAAATCTACAGTCTAAGTATGTATACCAGACTAATTTTACATTCACATTCAAAATCCCATTCCTTAAGTCCTAAACTGCACCAAGAAAAAAACAAGAAAAAAAACATTGCACTGTGGGAAAGTTGCAACTAAGTAGGGTCAGTGATCCGAAAAAAGTCGCTTAGAATTTTCGCATGACCGTCCAAAGTTTCCCATCCTTGGGATATTCTGGGTAAAAAAAAGCTGGAATATCGTCGGCAGGTAGAGAGTGAAGCGACTACCGACGATGAGGGCTGTAAAAGAAAAAATTCGAAAATCCAGCAGATCTCAGGATTCCGAGGCCAACGCCCCTGTCAGATTCTTCTCGATCTCCCCAAATGTTTTTTTACCTGACGCAGATTCCCCTGAAAATAGTAAAAAAATACGGGGTCAGGTAGTCCCGGCATTCGAAAGAATCGAGAGAACCCGCCATATTGGCGGATACGCGATAAAATTTCAGTTGCGTTCCCCACTCCTTATCAAGCAGAAGATCCATCCCCACTAAAACTCAACGCAGGTACCAGGATTCCCCTGTTTGTCAAATTTGCATCTAAATTATCCTCTCCCCTCGTATTTTCTCTTTCACTTTCGATCCACCTTTTAACTTTTTTCACCTTTTTCCTTTTTTTGCTAAAATTACGTTTCCGTGAGAAGTCATTTCGGTTTCGAAGGGTGACCAGCTTTTGGGGTGAAATCTCTCTTTCAGGATTCCCTGTTTTATACCCTTTTTGTATTGAATATATAGATTCGAACTAGCAGGTTCTGACATTTCCCAGGCGCACCCTTTTTGCCAGATAAGGTGCAGAACCGTTATTTTTTCACGTCAAAGAAACTTTTTTTAAGGAGTTAGGAGAAATGTGCAAGTGTAAGTGAAAAGAAGAGAGGAGACTTGTAGAAGAAGATAGAAAGCAAATCCTCTTGGAGAAGGGGTAAAGAAAAAAAAGTTGGGCGCTATATTTCAAATCGTCAACGGATTTTTCGCGCCACCTTAGGAGAACATGAGAAAAAAAGTGGAACAAGGTAACTTCCAACGGTCTTCTTGTAACGTACTCTTTCGATTTTTAAGCTTCTAGACTCACACCAAGAAATTCTAGCGAGATTAGGGTCTGAGGTGTGAATGTGTTCGTAGCCAAGAAATCAGACAATGGAGCTCATTTATCAGAAGGAAAATATCGAATTTAGAGATTGAATAAATTTTCGTAATGAGAGAGTTCTCACAAATATACTGCATTATTTTCATTTCGGATTAAAATCTACAATCTTTAAGAACAGTAATTGAATTTTGACAACACTAAATCAGCTAGGGATTGTAGAAATGGAATTACGCAACAAATATCGTAATTCCTATCAAGTCTATAAATGCAGACGCAATCTGCCCCAATTGTGAGATGAACTTTATATCAAAATGCATGAAAGGAGCTTGAAATCTGAAAAGAAGGAAAAATTTCCCAGGGTCCATATCGGTGGATCTGTATCGAGATTTAGAATTTTAGATTCTAAAGATCTGGATCAGTAGCGTCAGCGTGGTAAATCATCGGGCCTATCTTCGCTTTATGATGTGATGCAAGGGGAGCATCATATGGGGCACCCACGCTTATGCAAGGCAGGCAAAATGGGTATGGTACCTACATGCGAACATAATAGGGGTCCATCATGAGATCCGAGGGATATTGAAAAAGGGCCCGTTTAACGTTTGCAAGAGTGACACGGTAAGCATCTATCCATCACCCACGCATTCACTCACAAATCGTTGTTGCATGGTCCATTCTGCCAAGGACAGAGGCAGCTGGTTCCACTGATGGTTGCGTTACATTTCGGGTCTCGCTTTTGGCTTTTCGACCCCTCGAGTAACTTCGGACGTTGTCCGAGGGACATCGAGGGGGTCATGACTTCATGTCCGTCAGGTGATAAAAAGGCACAATACCACCTGAGGAGTTGACGTTCAAGGACCTGCTCGAAAAGGTCTTTTTTGCAAGGATGGTGTACCATTCAGCAACGGGAAGAAAATCTCTATTATATATTTTCCTTCGTAGGTTGATTTCAGTTTAATGATATGTATTAATGGCTCTACATTATTGGCTTTGAGATGTCTAATTCTGATGCATGAGCCACTAGCAACTTCACATTTTAAAATTGTTAATATATTCACACTAAATCTGAGTGTATCAATTTGATCTGCAGCAAAATGATCCAAGTATGTAACAGTCTTTTGTTTCTTCATATTGATACAGTGTCAATTAGGCTGGACACCCAAAATTCAGAGCAGATGTCGCCACTCCTTTTGGCTCCTTAGGGCGCATGTTTTCTATAATTTTGTTTTGTTCATGGCGATCAGGATGATCAGCTATTTGCAAAGCTTGGTGCATGCGTGGAAAAATAATCTCCACTGTGTATGTCCGCAGCGAATAGCAGTTCACCATGGATAATAGAAAAAGCTAGAAAATGAGCGCCCTAAGGAGCCAAAAGGAGTGGTGACATCTGCTCTGAGTTTTGGGTGTTCAGCCTAATTGAATATTGTTGCAGCAAAAACGATACCTCCAGATTTGCTGTGTTCTCAAATAACTTTAAACATTGCAATTTTCCCAATTTTCTCCAACTCCCGCTTCCGTTGCTCCCAGATTCCAAATAGAAAAGAATATTTCCAAATTATATCTCATTTAAAATCAACAATAAAGGAGCCTATAATGCACCAAAAAATTGGGCACGATGCGCGAGCAGTTAATGTTAAATTTGAAATGTGAAAAATCTGTTATGATGAATGATGTTCTGGAAATGGAAATGCATGCGAGGATGTGTATTAGATTACATTTGAATTGATCTAATGGTCCGGCGAATAATGAATCTTCATTCTCCGCCTTTGGCATAGCGGATCGCCGCGAAAAGTCCCAATTCTTTTCCGCTGCAGGATATTCGGTCTGAGTGGAACAATGATTTCGAACCGGTAGCGCCTTGCGTGGGTTCCTAAGGTGTTTTGTGCCGAGACGAGAAGCCGACGATGAGGGCGTGTTTTCCTTTTGCGTGATCTACATAAAATATCGATTTGGTCCGTAGGAAAATCATCGAGTCATGGCAAAAGCGGCCGCGGCTAACGAAGTCGACCACAAAGGGAAATCGTTATTTTCACACCATACCCGATTTCGCGGTTCCATCCCTTCATCTCTCCGCCCCCTACATCTCTTTACTCCCATTTTTTTCCTTTTGTTCACCACTTTCCATCATTTTTCTCTGCAGTTATTCACTCTGATAAAGCAATAAATTATACAATAAATTTTTTAGTAAGTAACTTCGTAAAAAGTTGTAGGCTCGAAGAAGGCATTTTACGATAGTGAAATTTTTTGGCATTGTTCCTTTTGGTGTTTTGTATCTTCACTGCTTCGGATTTTCGTTGTAATTTCCAAGGATCTCGCGTTGGTGCATTTAAAATTATAGTTCTCCTCCCTCGTTATCCCTTTTCTCTTTATGTTTCCCTTCCGGTCCTTCCGCTCCTTTCTCCAGGAATCTTAGTAACCGCCGCTTTTTTAGTTTCGTGACGACCACCCTTTACGCAGTCTTCTTCTCGGGAATTAATTAAGAAAATTTGCGAAGACCTCAGCAAGGAATTGTAGGATCTTCATTCGCGGAACCGCACTAATCAGCGAAATAATGGCATGAAGAGAGAACGAGGGAGACTAAAAGCTCCATCTCGATGTCGAAAGGTGAAAAAATATTTAATTGGGGTAACGTAAAATTTCTTATTGTTTTCCGTTCTCTCTTTATTATCGTCATAATTTCCCACTCAAATTTTAACTCACAAGGAGAGGCCGCGATATTCGGGACGCCGATTCAACTGAGGTTTCACATGATAAAAGTGCATCAAAATCCATTAGATAAGTATTTTTCCTTTCGATTCAATAGGCCTTAGTTTCCAAGTTATCAAGGTTTGAGTATTTTCGTTTGAGCACTCAACTCGCCACTGCCGAGCGTGGACCGCGCTCAGAAGCGTATACTCAAATTTAGATATCTCGGAAAATAAAGCCCATTGGATCAAAAGAAAAAATACGTATCCGAAGGATTTTTAATTACTTTTACCCTATGAAGCTCCAGTCGAATCGGCGTTCCGCTTCTTGAGATCCCTCCTTGTTAGTATAATTCAATAATAAATTTTACAATGAAACATCAGTTTTGAATATTCTTTCTTTTGATTTGAAAAATGTATATCTTTTCACTACTATTTACATTCGATTCATGAATTCGGGCGTCTTTTAGGATGCGCCCCAGCAAGACGGCAGATCGCATTAGAGCGTGGAGGGCTTTTTTCTTGATCGTGTATCAACGCGATAGAATTCTGTCTAAGCAGCATCTGCTTCTACGTCGCCATTCTTGTTCTTAGCTCCTTGCGCAACATAACAAAGCGACCCACCGAGGTTTACGGGGGAGGTATCCCGAGTTTTTCTGGTGTATTCGCTGCCTGTCAACCGACTTACGATTTTATTAGGGCCTTACGTCATTCGATTATGTTTCTGGGCCCGATTCTAAGGAAATCCGGGGACATTGGGACACTCTACTATGCATCCCGTCCCATTCAACATTATTCTGAATTCACGCACGCACGCGTTAAATTCATTCCTACCAGTTTACTTGGGATATTTTTTTCTCAAATTGATTCGTTAAGGCTGTGATTCACTGAATTACCTCAAGGCGCGTTCCAGCCTCCTCAAATTTTCCCTATTTTATTTTGGAAAAATAAATCGTAAAGGGAATTTGGCTCTTGGTGTGTTTACTCGATTACCGTTTTTCTTATTATGAGTAGGGGTTATTTGTTAAAGATGGTATCAGAGTTAACTGACTGAATCAATTTCAATTCAGAAAGGTTCTACACTTCAAGTCGCAGAACCACTCAGTGACGAAATATGTTGTTTTTGAGGGGAAATTCGGTACGAATTTTTGCATTTTTTCTCGGAAAAAATGAAAGATAAAAATATTTTGAGATAAAGGTTTGCAAGTCTAGAAAAATTCTACAAAAAATACTTCTTGTTCTTCTGTGATACCTCGCATCGTTTACGAGAAAAATTTAAAAATTATATTTTCATGAAAGAAAAATTCGGCCAACCTCAAAAAAGGTTTGGCCCGCATAAAACTGATGGGATGCATTCCTTATATAAGCAGAAACTTTTAGGAAGTATTGAAAAAAATTTAAAAAGTGGGGTTCTCCAGCAAATCTTCTTTTCATGTTTCCAAAATTTGAAAACAAAAATAAGGATTTTCTGGAAAAACTCACCTTTTTTATTTTTTGGAATATTTTTTTAAATTTTCTTCTCATAAAGGACAAGCATCCTATCAATTCTAGGCGGGCTAAGCCATTTTTGAGGCCAAAAGATTTTTTTTTTTAATATACCATAATTTTTTATTTTTTCTCGTAAATGATGCAAGATATCACAAAAGAGCTAGAGATATTTTTTGTAGAAATTTTCTAGACGTGTGGACTTTTATCTTAATCTTTATTAGGGTTTTCTAGGCTTCGCCAGAAACCCTTATAACAATGTTTTTTTTTTTGAATAGTCGTTAAAGTTTAAATACTTTTAACTACGTGGATTTTTTTTCTTGTATAATAAAAATACGTGTCGCCTAATTTCCTCTAAAAAAAACCTATTTCGTCGCTGAGAGATTCTGCGACTTGAAGTGTAGAACCTATCCGATTCGAAATAAATTCAGTCAACTTATAATAAATTTCCTAAAATTTAAAAAGGGTCAATAAATAAAAAAGACCCAATTTCGCCAAGCAAACAAGCAAATACTTCCATTCAAAGTAAAAAAAGGAAGATAAAAAAAAGGAAGGCGACCTCCAAGTCCCTTCCTTGTTTAAATTAATTAAATAATCTATTTAAATTATAGCACTGACTAGCGTTACGGAATTTTCCGTATAACTAACCCGGTCAAGTGTAGCGCTAAGGCTAGAGTTATGGAAAATTCCGTAACTTTAGCCCTAAACGAGCTGGAAAGGGGTTGTACGGAAAATTCCGTAACAGTAAACGGTTCGTTAAATTATTAAAATCGTGATAGGAAAATAGTGTGAAGGCAATAAAAAAATTGAGAGAAAGCTATAAAGTATAGGACATCAAAAAATTTTTTTGTGAATTGAAGATGGTGTTAGCGATCTCTAATTTTCAGCAATTCTTCTGAGAAGATGGTGATGATGGTAGTGATTCGCAAATGGTGGACATCCAATTATGTTTATGTTTCTTATAAGCGATACTATTTATATATTAGATTAGATTTTTACTCTATGTATATCCTTTTTGCGTTTTTACATATCTATAATTCCCCCTCCCCTCATATCCATTCCCAAAATTCCCAATTACCCAAACTCTTATAATAAGCTTCCAAGCAATGCATGACGTACTCATTCCTGTGGGCTTTTTCAATCTCTAAAATCGCTTACCGTCTGCAGCCGGATTTTTATTAGAAGCGCTCGTATTCATCTGAACATTTGGTCAGGGGAGAGGAAAACTGCAGAAAAACAAAACTCCCGAGCGCAGCCGCTTGCTGAAAAACGAGTTTGGATGTAGTCTCTCGATACCATCGACTGCCCACATCGATCCTCTGCGTAAAATCTCCCCCGCTCGACAGTAGTTGAACGCAGTGAAAACACGACTAAGCGAGAATCCTGATAGGTAACCCATCCGAGCGCCAACCGCGCACGCCCGTGCTTAACATTCAAGATTTCAGCGAGTCGAGAATCACCACCCTGCTGCTGCCGTCGTTTGATACTATTTATAATTTACTATTTATTTTTTTATCTTTTGCTAATTTGTTCCATGCTTTGAGTACTCGCAAGCATCATCTGCACATAAAAAGATTATGAGAATGATGAAGATCGTACTGATCCACATTTTGATGGATGCTAAGCTACTCCTATCTTCCTTACCCTTTGTTTTTATACTTTTAATTTAATATTAATTTTTCTAATATGTAATTAGTGTTGTGTTTCCAACAACTTCACATAAGATGTCATTCTTTCTTTTTATCTCCTATTTAAATTTCTCAATTTATTATTTATTTTCCACCAACTGATCATGTGATTTTCCGGGTAATATTCTTAAGGCTCACACTTGGGGAATTTCCTTCTTAAATTTCTGAAAGGTAAAACTATTGTCCAAGTAGGAGAGGCTGGAAAGGATCGTGTCAGTGAGGACTATAGCAAAGCAGGATGTATCGAAGGGTTGGGGGAGCGAGGGGATCAGAGCCAATAGAATAACAGTGTCTCCTCGTATGTTTTGAGCCGTAGGCAAGGGTGAGAAGGGGTGGACTGGTTTTAGACCGGTGTGGGGTGAGCATAAAACCGTTAGGTTGGTCGCGTGCCGCCAGAGGCACGTGGCCACTCTTCTTCTAGCCAGCACATACACATTCGTACCTGCATACAAGTCTCGATTCTATGTACCCTCTCCTTCGGTACACATGTGCCTCTTTTAACTTAAACCCTTTCCACCCAGCTCGTTTAGAATCTCCCTCTGGCAACTTTGTTGGTTACATTTAGGGTTCCCCACTCCTTGTATAATTCAAATCAAACCGCGACTATATAAAATGGCGCCCAACACGAGATATAGGGGTCTAAAATGAAAAAGACAAGAGCATAAATTAAAGACAAAAATCTTAAGATTGACAATTTAATAAGAGAGGAGATGATAAAAATATTCTTTAGATCAAGAAGCAGCTGTTGGGGAAATTTTTACTTGTAGATAATCAAATACAAAATATTCGGTTTGATTTAGTGCCTCTGGGAGTGTCCATGCGTGGAGGCATTCTTGACAAAGAAAATCCTTTTCGACACACGAGACTCGTGCCTAGCGGTTGTCAGCTTAAAACCTGGAAATTAAGGGCCAGGTAAAAGCGAGACCCTTCGACACATGGCATCATTAACTGCATATAGACAGATACCTTGATATCGGAAACACTCCTGGCAGATGCAGAGTATTGGTAGAACAGTTAGATTTTCGAAGATATACAGTTAGACCACTTAATGATCGATGTTGTTTTCTATGAAACTTGCACCCTGGAAGAGCGGGTGTTCTAGTTTGACACGCGCCCAGAAAACATGTGTAGACATAGCTGTAGAAAATGTTGGCATAACGGCAAGCATGCGCCACGAGATGAGTCCAGATGCCTCTAATTTTGAGGTGCCGAGTCATTTGAGGAGGGTGTGTTTTTGAATTAGCAGGAACATATCATTTTTTGTGAAGGGTTGATCTACGATTTATACAGATGATTCTTTCCATTTACTCTTTCAGATGATTTTATGAAATTTGAAACGAATAATGAATCGAGTTGATTTAGACCCTGCCCAGGCTTAATTTTGATTTGAGGCAATAAGTGAGGAAGCTGAAAAGTGTGTTTACTTAATAAAGATGGCGGTGGGTCACTGCGGATGGTTTCCACCGTGAACTTCCGATAAGGAAATGAACCTATGCATATAAAGAAGGGCGCTACCGCGAGGGAGTTCCGTACTGGCACTCTGGGTCCATTTGGCATTGGCACCCTCGTTCAGCTGGCAGTGATGTATGACGTTGTGGTCCAGCACGCTGACCATGACGCGAATCCTAAAATACTCGTCGACACATATTGTTACATTAGTTTAACATAAATCTCTTCTTGAACAAACTTAAACATCACTTAGACTCTAAGCTTTCCTTTCGCAACAAAAAATCTTTCTTTCAAACTTGATGATTAAAGGAATAGAAAAAACTAGGGTGAAGTGATACTATGGGGTCAGATGCTCTTCCAATATTCTACAACAACTTTTACATTTTTTATTAAAAGACTCCTAAGGATTGTTAGAGATTTGTCGAATAATAGTTGTTGATAACATTTGTCGAATAATAGTTGTTGATAAAAAGAATTTCCTCTTGACAATTTTCCTGCATGCATTTGAGTGGAGGCAAGCACTGCAGACCAGAGGGAGCCAGAGTGACGAGATTATTTGAATATCCCATATTTAAGATTCGTCCGGCGTAGTGCAGGGCAGTGATTGTTAGCTTGGTAGTCCGGTCACGTGGCCAGCACGTCATACACGTCAAATCACCCCCGTGGAAAGCCGACCTCGGGCCTTCAACCTCCGCGGCCCGAGGGCTCTGCGAACACTTTACATTCTATTTTCACGCTATACTGACCCCGATTTATGCGACTTCCTTAACGTATCACCAGATATTGCCAAGCTGCACGTGCAACCTCCCAAGTTCAGACATTACCATCATCCAAGAATTATGAAACCTCCTAGACCCATATTTAATATCAATTTGATATTAATTTTTTGGAATACAGTGTCGTTTATTAGTTTTGAAAGTTGTTGGGATAAGGATGTGGAAGGTATTGGGAATCCCATCGCGTCCATGAGGACTTTAAATGGGGTTGGTTGCTGTTTTATGCGTGTCACCGCCCCCACAGTGTTTTCACGGGACGCCGAACACCCCCGATTTTTGCGTTTCTTGCGATCACGAAACCAGTCAGAGGGGGTTGGTAACCGAGTTAAATAACGCTACATTACCACCCTCTACGATACAAGGGTTGTCCGAGTGTGAAATACCCTCCGGCTTATCAAGCTCCCGCAGAGCTTTTTTTATTATACTCCCATCAACCCCCATGGCTGCCGATGAACGAAATTGCGATAGAACCACCATTGTGGTCACCAGCCTCAGTTAAGTTTTCCTTATTAGTCATTAAGACCCACTTATCTTAAAAATTTTACTTATCAAATAATGCTTTCATGTCAAACCCCTGTTATTAATTCTACAGAACCTTTTGAAGTCCTTTCAATCTTCATTTTTATCTTCGCGACCGGTTCTCAAGTTCATTATGAAAAATTATCGCGATCGCTACTGATAATTAAGCCATCAAAGCCCATCAAGTCCGTGGTTAATGAATTTAATTATTCCCTGTCGGTGTCTCGGACTTTGAAACGTCCATCTTCGTTCATTTGAGGGCTCGTTTTCACAAGCACATCGCAACTAAACGACGCTTTTACCTGTCCTTTTGCAACGATTACCACCGTCTAGACGAAGAAGATACTCGGACTTCTCGCGAAATGTCAATTATATGGCAGTCGCCAGAAACTCACTCCCCTTTTACTGTCTTTCAGTCTGCTCGACTTTCGTCCCTCTAATAGTGTCTTTTAGCGCATTTTCGTTGCCCCGGGGTTCGATAGATCTCCAATTCTACACTGTCATTCTCATATTTTGTAGGTTTTTCTGGAACAGATTTCGCAACCGTTGTTTTTGAATATACAATCATTTTTAATAATGTTTAGACGTTTCTAAACTGAGCATTCTCACAAAAGAAGTGCTGAGAAGTGAAATATGTAATAAGAGACTTCTTAGACGCTTGAATTATGCCAAGCAGAACGAAAATAAGACCAAGATTACAGTTGTTAACACTAGTGTAGATAGTGATTAACAGCTTTAATTTCCTAGTCCACTATGGTCTACCTAATGTTCTTACAAATTTTTTTCGTTATTGAAATAAAAAGTGGATGTGAACACCAGAAACGCGAGGAGAATATCTTCATTTTGAGCTTTTTTGCTAATTCAATACCGATGTTTACAATCTTTTTTGTTACTCGTCAAGCTACTAAGGTTGCTCGCGGCTCTACCATATATTTTGTTTTGTTTTCTCGGGAAGAGTGTACTTCGGCAATTGCACAATACTTGCAAAAAGAGGAAGGATCGAACACTCTCCCCTACCCTCTTCGCACAAGCGTTTTCTTTCACATCTTTTCTCTCCTTCTCTTTCTAACGCACAACGTTGGCTTAATGGCTGACGAGGGTATCGGGTTACAGCAGAAGCGTAAAAGATCTCCAGGGAAAGGCTCACGGAGAAAACTTCACCCCCTCTACCTTTCATCCCCCTTAACCCCTATTCATGCGTTTTATACATCTCCTTCAATCCCCTTCTCTTTGCTTCTAAATAATCTTTGGTATCCAGTATCTATGACGAATATAAGTCCTTCTCGATAGAAAAAAGGAGAAACCTTCACATCTTCACATCCCTTATAACACCAAAGTATGACGAAATAAATGTGTATGTAGTGTAGAAATATTTGTGTGAAATGCGCCATAGAAGGAATTTTTTTGAAATTTTAGTGGAGAGAAAGTAAAAGACTAGGAAGGGAAAGAAGCAAATAGTTAAGGGTATTTTCTACATCAGGTTTGACTAACCCCTTTTGTTTGAATTATTTCCTAGAACCTTTTCCGCGTTGTTGATTTAGGTTGCATATGGGTACAATTTTTACTTTATTATTTGTTTTCAAAATTGTGCTTTTAAGGGAATTTTCCTTCTATTTTTTTCAAAGCTTTAATATCACCAAATAATCACCCCCATTTATAAATGCTCAAGTCTTTCTAAAATTCTCTAATTTAAATTTGTAAAATGTTTTTCAAATTAATTCTAGAAACTCTATATTTTAGCATTGAGGTATACCTCCATTTTTCTAAGTTGTCTGGTTCCCTTAAGCCCGAATTTGCCCTAATTTATAGTTTCCTCTAAATTACCCCTTTAAGCCTGAGGATTCATCCCCATCTGTTTACATGATCAGATATCTGATGCCATCACATTGTTCGTAAAAGCTCTTATCCTTACAAAGAACATACTAACCAATTCACAATTTTCTCTTAAATTATTCCTACAAGGGTCCATTAAAATCAATAGTTGACTCCATTTGTTTTATAACTCTACCAATTTATCAACAAAAATCTTATCCCAGTATAAATTTTTGAATTTCGCTTATCGATTCATAAAAATCAAAATCAAATGAAAAGGAGATAATATGAAATGTCGTGGAAAATCATGGAACATAAAAAGTAAGAATCAGTGTGAATGTTGTCCCCTCATGGAGAAGACGAAAGGAGGGAAAAATTCAGAATCTTGCCACTCATCAGCCTGTTGCCAGTCCTGGTGCTCTTGTATACCCGTTTGGAAGTAGAATATAAAAAAACGCGTCGGAGGGTTTCACCCCTCGACGTTCATACACCCTCGTATAGTCGCGTGCTGGTAGATAACGGGGTGCTAATTGATTATAATAAACAGGAAGGAAGTGGTTGGGGGTAAGTGGTTGATCTTATCCGGGGGTTAGAAAATTACTCGCTCGTCCAACTTCTAAACCGTTATTTCCGGTTTCAATGATTATGCTAAAAAATCTCTTTCATTTATGACCCATAACCCGCATTTCACTACACTATAAAATTCTAATCTTAATTAGCCAATAAAGAACCTCTAGCCTTGAAATAATTTCAAGAATATAGTTATAACGATTTTTAAAACTCGATTTCTGGGAATATTTGAAGGTATTTCAAATCGAAATAAAGTTTTGAAACTAAAAATCGATCAGAGGTCTATAGATTCGACCAGTTTTAGAAAGAATAGATTATTGATGCAGGCAGCAATTTCGTGATGCACGAGAGTTTGAAGAATGCTCCTCAAAAATGCAATACCACTCAAGTAATGACGTTGCACATCAACTTGCCTACACGCGAGAACAATTTCTTGTTGTTCCTAACCTGAAGTATTTAATTTTCGATTGTAAATAATAAAAATTTGGTTTCTGTCTATTGAGGATCTGAACAAAAAATTTGGCGTATAGTTTCTGATGAAAGATTTACTCTTTTTTGATTGTTCTGCAACATCTCTTAGTGATTTCTGAAATTTCTAATACGGCTGCCACACATCCGATCAGCTGATCTACATTTCAACTTTATCTGTAAATAATTCCTTTCTAAAGTGCGATTAAGCTTGAATTTTTTCTTTCTTAGCTGCCTTGCACTGGTACTGAAGGTTCTAAATAATTAATATTTATTATTATACCATTAAGCCAAATCCCTTTCGAGGTAAGCGTAACTTGTTTGGTTCTAGTCTCGTTATACTACCGGCAATTGAGAAATTCATATGGCAAGGGTAAGTAAAGGATGTATAGGAGAAGGGATAGGGTTTAGATCAATCTAGAAGTCGCGAGCTGCTCATTCAAACGACACATTTTTTCCACAATACCGCTCTGTTACGGGTCGCTGATCAATCTCTCTAGCAGTCACCCCAGATGAAGAGCTTCACAGAGCCATGATACATCATGATTCACACATAAACACTCAAATTGACTGATGAACCCATAGGAAGATCCATACTTTTTATCCCGACCACATCTACTAAACAAAGCTCTTCACGAGGGTCCATTATTATCCAAAATTTTTCGTCTTAGTCATTCTTAGGCATTTTTAGGCATCACTCTTGTCAATGTTCTTCCTGAATGAAATTTCCTTTAGATCCGTTTAGCTTTTCTTTATAGGTGGCAGTTTTCAATGCTACTTGAGGAAGAGGAAGGGCTTATAAAATAAATGAGATGGAAAGTAGAAAAGCGAAGTAGAGACGAATGGGGGGTACACACGTCGCCGACAGCGGAGGCGTTCGACAATTTATCGTCTTCATTTGCTCGCGTCCATACTTATTGCGTCGTTACGAACAATATGGCGCCTATTAAACGATATACGAGCCCTACCGCCACACAATTGAATTAATCTAGCGCGCACGCGCGGTAATAAGCTTAATACATATTGATTATTTAATTATTATATAAACGATGCGTGGGAGTGTATCAGCTCTATTGGCAGTCAATTGGCTCGCCCACTATCGTCTCAATGCCACTCGTTAATTAATGAATATCACTGAAATTAGTGAAGCCCCAGGAGATTAGATATAGATGGATGCCAGTTTGATTATTCAATTATCTTCTGCATTTCCAACATTTATTTATATTGATTTATTGCTGAGACGATAAATTGCTACATCTACCCCCTAGCTATATCTTATTTAGATATAGGACATAGAGTCCTTTTATTTAATTAAATTACTCATCAAGGCAATACTCTACTTCAAACTTAATTTCTTTTCCAATTTCTCTGGGAAATAATTGGTATTATTTATAATAGCTAACTAAAAGGGAGCTTTCCAGTATTAAATGATATATATGTCGACTTTCTTTATCAATTAGTTATATGTAATTATGGAACAATGCAGCTGTACATTCAAGTAAATTTAAGTAAACTTGAAGTTAATTAAATTAAATTAATAAGAAGACAAAAGATTCGAATTTAAAAATGAGAGGTCAGAAGAATTCAGGTGAATTCAAGTCATTTCAACGCAATTCTTTGGGACTGAATGAAATTCAATGAGTGTCTACATAGTTGAATGGGAATCAACGTAATTCAAGGGAAATGAAAAGGCATACATTTGAGTTTAACTAAAGTCAAGACGAATTCACCTTAATTGAATTCAGTATTAATTTTCAAATTAAAAAAAAAATTGAGTTAATTAAAAACAAGTAAATGAATTCAGCGAAATTAGAGAGAATTCAAATGCAAATGAATTGAAATGAATTTATATAAATTAAACAAAAGTCGGTGCAAATTCAACTGAATTATGTGAGTTTTCATGAGTTCAACTAACCGTAAATTCAAGTAAATTTGAAGAAATAAAGAGAATTTATATAAATTGAACAAAACTTAAGGGGTCATTCTACTATCTCGGCAAAAAAAGGTGATTTTCAAGAATTTTTTTCTCAACAACTATTTTATATAATTTAAGAAAATTTTCAACGTTCATTTATGAAGTCTCAAAGTTTACATAAATTTTTTTTACATAAAATTATTATTTAGTTTAGGTATTATTTAACAATAAACAAAGTATCTAAAAAAAGACATGTCCGCTGCGCGCACGATTTCTCAAAAAGTTTTCAACCGATTACTTCCAAATTCTCTACGTTTATTCTGAACATGAATATCTACAAAATGATGATGCGGATTTTTTTTATTTTGCAAAATAACAAAATGGCGGTAGTTTAAACAAAAAATTTCCAAAAATCGTGTTTTTTTGCTCTTTTTTTGTTAATTTAATTATAATAAAATCAAAAATTAAAAAAAAAACCGCTTCGTCACATTGTAGATATTTATGTCTAGAATGAAGGTAGAAAATTTGAAAGTAATCGGTTGAAGACTTTTTGAGAAATCGTGCGCGCAGTGGACATGACTTTTTTATTAGACACTTTGTTTATTCTTAAATAATACCTAAGCTAAATAATAATTTTATGTAGAAAAATTTTTGTTGTAAACTTTGAGACTGCATAAATAAATGCTGAAAATTTTATTTAATTATATATAATAGTTGTTGAGAAAAACATTCTTGAAAATGACCTTTTTTTGCCGAGATTGTAGAATGACCGCTTAATATGATTTCAGTTAAATTTTCAATAAATTTAAATCAGTTCAACTAATTATAAACTCAATCGAATTTAAATATACTCAAATTTAATTAAATTGATTTTAATAACTTTAAAATTGAATAATTTCAAATCACAAGTATTACTTCTGTTAAATTCAAGTGAATTTATAAAAACTTTAACGAATTAAAATAATTTCTAATTCAAATGAATTGAAATGAAGTTAAATTAATTTAAATAACCTTAATGCGAATTCAAGTAAAAGGTATTAATAACAGGCTTCTTAGAATTTTCTACTGTTCAGTTTTGAGTACTGCGAACTAATAGTTATGAATTTGACCATTTTTGACTTGAACAGCTGAATGCTATAAAATTAACATTGCCTATTTTCAAGTCTGAGGACTTGAATCTCAAAACATTCAAATATTTTAAATACTTTCTTCAAATATTTTCATTTTGACTTCCTTAAAATTAAAACTGGTAAATTTTGAAGGGCTGAATTTTGTTTTTATAGGTTTCTGACTTTGATAGTTATCAATTCTAAGTGCTTTGATATCAATTTTTTAAATTCTGAATCTACCATTTTCAAAGTAACTCATTTTGATTCAGTTTAAAATTTCAAATATATTTAAATATTGCTTAATTCTGAATCTTATAATCTAAACTTGTTTGATTCATAATGCTTTAAATTACAAAGTAGGTATGTAGTTTTGAACTTTGAAGTCTTGAACTTGAAATTTTTTCTGAACGCTTCCTAAAAAAGGAAAAGATATAAAATTATAAGATAGCGAAAAAATTGAAATTCTTCCCTTCGTGAGAACCGCCACCCCATTAATGGAATCACCAATTGCAGAGTTATTGGTTTAATTGCTAATTGCTAGTCTCGGCGCCGAGAGAGTGAAATTTACTAAGGAAAGGCGATGCCGACAACACCGAACTGATGGAATCGTTGAAGAAAGGCTTTTTTACTTTCTTTCTTACTTATTCTCACGACGATTGATTCAAGTTGATTTTTGTCATCTCAGAAAAATGAGGTCAGACCTACCGTTCCAAACAACAGCTATATTATTACAAAGACGTTATAAGAAATTGACAAACGGAGAACATATTTCACCAATTAAATTAATTAATATATAATTAATACCGTCAAGATACTCAGAACCTATAACTTTGGACAAAATACGAAAATTCTCAGCTGCTATTAGTCGTAACGAAAAATTAAACTTGCATTTTATGAAGGAAATTAATTTTCTTAATAATCTTGTGGAATACAATACGTGAGGAATTTCCTCTGACAAGAATGTCATATTTGTCTCGTAAAAGTGACATCAAACGTCTCTTTGTTGTTTTTACGAGCACTCTTCCATACGGGCTAATGATAAGTAACGTCTTTATCAGTTTATATCTTGTTTTTTTTTTGCTTTCATATCACAATAACGAAGGTCGGAAGTCGAGGTCGCAGGGACGTTGCAACTTAAATTGTGAGAACAAAGTGCCAGGAAGGAAAACATCTTGAAACTGTGAGCGGTTTCTCGTGTACGCATCACTGGTCCGTTCATCTTTAAAACCCTTTGCGTCCGACAGTTCCTTCATTCCAGGAAAGAACAACTACTTGTTTTCATTTCCCCTTACGCGATTAGCGGCCTTATACACACTTTACTTCACTGGACTCCTCATCCCTCCGTGTGAACCCTTCATACACATTTTGACACACTTCAAAATGACGACTTCCAATTTTGTTTATGACAATTTATTACCAAATTAATAGTATATTGTGTGACAAGTGCGCGAAGTAGGTGATTCGAGACGAATGTGAAGTTTGCCGCTTAACTGAAGCGAGGGTGGCATTCACACAACTCGAGAATCACCTACGCGCACTTGTCACACATACGATTTTTTGAAACAACTGAATGCGAAGTGTGCGAACAACCAGCTGGTTTTATTCGCACACGGTGAGGTGTGTGCGATTGAACACGATATTTTTTGCAAAAAGTGCAGGAAAAATGGCGATATTCCGGGCCCGTAAAGTGTGCAAGAAAGAAGATTTCTTTGATTCAAGGAAATCATTTTCGATTTAACCCGTTGAAGGTAATTCTTATGGTTTTTCTTTTTTTATTTTATTATTCTTGAGCTTGACCCTGCATTTACGAGAAAATATTTTTAGACTGACTACGGATGTTCCTGCCATCTCCAATCATGCAAAATAAAATTTTTAAAAATGATTTAACTCAAGAAACGTTTTGTATTTTTTCTAATAAAGTGAATGGATTTTTTCCCCTACAAGACGCTCTACTCAATTTCTTTGAGGGTTCAAGAGATTTGAAAAATTTTCAGGGATTTAAAAGGATTTCAATAGATTTCGTGGGATTTAAAGGAGTTCAAAAGATATCAACAGCTTTCAATGGAAATGAAAGTATTTCCAAGGACTTTAATTATTTTTAATGAATTTTCAACAGAAGTTTAAGGAATTTCAAAAGAATTAATTCAGGCATTTAATATTATTTCAGAGTTTTCAAGAGACTTTAAGAGACTTAACAAATTTTACGGGATTACAAGGAATTTCCTAAACTTAGTCATAAGGATTTTGAAAGATTTTATAGATTTAAAAAGTTTTAAGGTATAATGATTCCAAGATACTTCAGAGAATGTCAACGATTTCAAAAATTTTTTATGGAACTTCAAGTAATTTTTAATGGATTTCAATAGATATAGGATTTTTCTAAACATTTCATAATACCATAGTTTTATAAATTGCAAAAAATTTCACAATAAGTAAGAAATTTCGTAGGATTAGATCTGAAGAAATTCTTCAATATCTCCAAGGATTTCAATGGATTTCAAAAATTCTATACAGTTTCAAAAAATTTCCTTGAATTTCATTAGATTTAGAAGGATTTTATAGGATTTACAAGATTTTATGATATATGAAATGATTTCCAAATATTTCAAAGGTTTCTTAAGGAATTTCAACGGATTTCAAGGAATTTGAAGAAATATCATCAGATTTCATATAAATTCACGGAATCTCAAAGGATTTTATAGAACCTATAAGGTTTTAGGATATTTTAAAAGATTACAGGGAATTTTCAACAGTTTTAAAAAATGTCAAGGGATTTCGAAATATTTCAAAGGCTTCGAAATATTTTAGGGTATTTTAAAGGATTCGAAAGAATTTTTGAAAAATTAAAAAAATTTCAAGGATTTTCCAAAGATTTTAATAATTTTAAGCGATTTAAAAAATATTGTACGGATTCGAAGAGTATCCTAGAATTTCGGAAAATATGGAAGAATTTTATAGGACCTATAAGGTTTTAAGATATTTCAAAGGTTTCCAAGGGAATTTTAAGAGATTTTACCGGCTTACATAAGATTTTTCAGGATTTCAGTACTCTTAATGGATTTTTAAGTCTCTCAATAATGTATTTTAATGAATTTCCCAGGATTAAAAGGATTTCATAGGACTTCAAAATATTACAAGCGATTTCAAGGGATTTTATAATATTTTTATTGATTTTAATGATCTGAAGAGATTTTCAAATATTTCAAGTCATTTCCAAAGAATGTTGGTAATTCAAACGATTTTAGGATATTTTAAAAGATTCCGAGGAATTTTTAATAGATTGAAAGAATTTAAAGATATTTCAACGAATTTGAAAGATTTTAGGGTATTTTAAAATATTCCAAGGGATATTCAAGAGCTATAAAAAATTTCAAAAGATTTCAAATGTTTTGAATTACTTTAGGGTAGTTTAAAGGATTACAAGGGATTTTAACGTATTTTAAAAGATTTTTGACGATTTCAGTAATTTTAAGGATAAGGTATCTTAATAAATTTTCCGAGATCTCAAAGGATTTCTCAAGAGTTCAAATATTTCGACGGATTTTAAGAAAAATTATTAGATTTGAGCGGTATTTTAAGAGATTTTCTAATATTTTAATAAATTTCAAATATTTAAAGAAATTAGAAAAATATTTCGAGGTATTTCCGAAGATTTTAAAGAATTTTAAATATTTTAGGGTATTTTAAAATATTCCAAGGGATACTCAAGAGCTTTAAAAAATTTCAAAAGATTTCAAATGTTTTGAAATACTTTAGGGAAGTTTAAAGGATTACAAGGGATTTTCAATAGATTACAAGAATTTAAAGATATTTCAACGAACTTGGAAGATTTTAGGGTATTTTAAAATATTCCAAGGGATATTCAAAAGCTTTAAAAAATTTCAAAAGATTTCAAATGTTTTGAAATACTTTAGGGTAGTTTAAAGGATTACAAGGAATTTCAACGAATTTTAAAAGATTTTCGACGATTTCAGTAATTTTAAGAATAAGGTATCTTAATAAATTTTCCGGGATCTCAAAGGATTTCATAGGACTTGAAATATTTCGACGGATTTTAAGAAAAATTATCAGTTTTCAACGGTATTTTAAGGGATTTAATAATATTTTAATGAATTTCAAATATTTAAAGAAATTAAAAAATATTTCAAGGTATTTCCAAAGATTTTAAAGAATTTTAAATATTTTAGGGTATTTGAAAAGATTCCAAGGAATTTTCAAAAGGTTTTAACGGATTCAATAATATTTCCGAGGATAACAATGATTTTAAGGGATTTTAAAAGCTCTCAATGTATTTTAATAAATTTTCCAGAATTGCAGGAAATATCAGATTTCATGGAATATCACGGGTTTTTCAAGGCATTTCATGGGATTTCAACGGATTGTGAAGATTTGAAGTAACTTTAAAAAATTTTAAGGAGTATCAAGGAGTTTTATAAGATTTATGGGATTTGTAATATGATTTCCAAGGCTTTAAGGGTTTTTTTTCAAGGGTCGCTGCGAGCAAATAAATTCTTACAGAAATAAAAAAAAGCCATTGCTGGATTTCAGCTATAAAATGTACATTTGCAAACATTGCAAAAGGAACAAATTAAAAATATTAAAAATCGTGAGCATTTTGCAATTAAAACTTTGAAAAAAAAGTATTGAAAGCATCGATAACTTTTGAATTCCTAAGCTTACCAAAGTCAATAATGCCCAGATTTTTCTTATGAATACAAAATATTAAACACCTGCTCTCAAGTTTCGCACAAAAGCTCTTATTCAAACGAAAAATTTGTATTCGGCGATAAAAATCTGATTGTGAGACAGAAAGCACACGAGGGCCGATACGCGTCGATGATTCGGGGAGGCGTGAATTGAAAAGTCGGGAAAGCGTTCTTCCCGGATTGAAAGCTGGGAGAAAACCTGTGCCTTGAAAATTTGAATTACAAAGTTAGAAGATCGCATTCAACCTGGTGGTGGTCTTGTCGGGTTTATGGACGTCCTTTGCATTCCAAGTGAAACGATTTCCATCGTTTTACAAGAATAATTTCAACTTGGACCTGCAACATTTATAGGGGTAATTTTCGAGGAAAGGACGACAAATATCAGCTTTCCTTGCTTATTTAAAATCTTCCTTTGAAATCTCTTTTTTCTCGTGCCTGGGAATAAAATCGGCCAGTTCTGTCCACAGTTTGCACTCAGTTGTCTCAAAATATAAAATGTGTGACAAGTGCGCGTAGGTGATTCTCGACTTGTGTGAATGCCACCCTTGCTTCGGTCGGGCGGCAAACTTCACACTCGTCTTGAGCCACCTACTCAGCGCACTTGTCACACAATATACTCTTTTACCATTCTTCCGTAACTAAGAAACAAAAGATTGTTTGCAACTCGGTTTTTAGTAAGTCTTTCTTCCAATTTATGTTATGTCTCAATATTTTTTCCAATATTTACTTAACAATATTTTTAAAGAATTATTTTGGTTGCAATTTAGAAGTAAAACATTTATATACGATAGCCAGGAAGTCAAAGGGTAACGGATTGACGAGCTTTGGGTACAAGGAAATTAAGACTCGATTTCTCGTTTCCGTTCGAGAAATCTTCCTCAAGTGCAGGACGAAGGAATCTCGAGGCGAGCCTTATTGGTGGAACAGGTGTGCTGTACGTTAGTGGCATAAATAAACAAGCGATTATCGCTTACAGGACGTACCCAACTGAACTCTCAACATTAAATTTGCACTGCACTTTTATCCAACCGCCTTCCAGGAAGCGAATTAATGAATGATCGTGAATAATAAAATCAGTATCGTAAATCATCATCATTAAGACTCGCAAATTGGAAATGATTTTTAAGCCTTTAAGGTAATAGAATCCCTCAGGATCATTAGATGAATACATTACAATTCATAACTCCCTCGCTCTGAAAACTCTCGATAAATAAATTTGAAGATTCCCATGTTTAAACTTACAGTGAGAGGTTTTACGTCCTCAGACGATCTATCATGAACTTTTCACTAATCTTAATTTTTTTTATCTCTAATGGTTAAAATATTTGATCCGGCGTCGTCCATAAATGACGTCACACTCTTAAACCGGGGAGATATTCCGAGATGTCACGGTTGAAATTATAATATTATCAAGAAAAAAATTTACTCTTAATTTACAAGGAGATGATCAGAGATAGGATTTTCTTTTAAATTTCGCAAATTCCCTACTAAGAGTTAATTCGATGACTGATTATTTGCAAAAACATTTTTTACCAATCGCCTCCCGTTTTCGAAAAAAACGACCTTCTCAGAAAAAAATTATGGATTAAAATATTTATTTATTAAATTCTCATGTGAAATTATGTCAACATGGCATTTTCAATACTTGTTTTCAATAGAATATTCGATTTTTTCTTGAATTCTCAACTGTTAAAAATTAAAAAAAAAAACTGAAAATTAATCTGTATAAAATTCAGTTTTCTTCAATTTTCAACCTCAACAGTTGAATTTTCAGCTGCTTAAAATTCAATTTTTAACTTTTTTCACTTCTCAATAGTTGAAAATTCAAGAAAAAAGCGAATTTTGAATGAAAATTTAAGGAAGTTAAATTTTCAGCAGTTGAATTTTCAATAGTTGAATTTCCATCTGTAGAGGACTCAATTTTCAAAATTATCAGTTTTCTTCAAATTTCAACAGTTGAGAATTCAAGGAAAAAGTGAATTTTGAAAAAAAATTTAATTTTCAACAGTTGAATTTTCAATTGATTATGATTTAACTGTTGGACATACAACTGTTGAAGATACAACTGTTGAAATTCCAATTTTCTGCAATAATGAATATTTTTTTAATTTTCAACAGTTGAAAATTCAAGAAAAAAGCGAAAATTCAGCTGTTGGAAGCAAAGTGCGAAATTCAATTTTCAATTTTTTCAAATTTTTAACAAATGAGAATTCAATTTTCTTTCAAAACTCGATTTTTTCTTGAATTTTTAACTGTTGAAAATAGGAGAAAAATTGAAAATGGAATTTTTGACAGTTAAATCTTCACTTTTTTCTTAAATTTTTAACTGTTGAAAATGGAAGAAAGTTGAAAATGGCAGAAAATTGGATTTTCAACTGTTGAATTTTTAATTGTTGAAGATTCAATTGTTGAAAAATCATTTTTCTTTAATTTTAAACTGTTGATAATGCAAGAAAAGACGAATTTAAAAAAATTGAATTTTCAACTGTTAAAAATTGAAAAAAAAATTAGAAATTGAATTTTTGAAAGTTAAATTTTCGCTTTTTTCTTGAATTTTCAACAGTTGAAAATGGATGAAATTTGAAAATGGTAGGAAATTGAAATTTCAACTGTTGAATTTTCAATTGTTGAAGATTCAGTTGTTGAAGATACAACTTTTGTAATTCTGATTGCTGGAATTCCAACTTTCTGCAATATTCAATTTTCTGAAATTTTCAACAGTTGAAAATTCAAGAATAAGGCAATGATTCATCTGTTGAAAAATCAATTTTCAATTTTGTTTAATTTTAAACTGTTGATGATTCAAGAAAAAAGCGAATTTTGAAACAAAATAGAATTTTCAGCTGTTGAAAATAGGAAAAAAATTGAAAATTCAATTTTTGACAATTAAATGTTCGCTTTCTTCTTGAATTTTCAACTGTTGAAAATTGCAGAAAATTGAGATTTCAACTGTTGTTTTTTTTCAAGAGTTGAAATTGCAACAGTTTAATCTTCAAAAATTAAAAATTCAGTTTTCTTTCAAAATCCGATTTTTTTCTTAATTTTTAATTGTTGAAAATCGAAGGAAATAGAAAATTGAATTAAAAACAGTTAAAAATTAAAGAAAATTAAAAATTGGGTTGCCAACTGTCAAGTCTTCGCTTTTTTAGAATTCTCAACTGTTGGAAATTGAAGAAAATTAAAAATTGTAAAAAAATTGAAATCACAACAGTAGAATTTTCCATAGTTGTATCTTGAACAGTTGTATCTTAACAATTCAAAATTCAGCTGTTGAAAATTCAATTTTCTTCAATTTTCAACTGTTGAAAATTCAAGGAAAACGCGAATTCCGTAATGAAAACAAGAGTCAAAAATTCAATTTTTAGATTGCTTTTTATTAAATTAAAATGTAATCTCAGTATAAGATGGAAAAACCGGGGGGGGGGGGTCCAATCGTGACGTGACATTATTGAAAGAGGAAGGGGATTCGTCTTGCGTGACTTCGCGTGACCCTAGATTAAGTATTTCATCTCGAGGTAACTTGTGATTTCCAATTATTATTACTTTTCCCTGGTGAATTGTTTACAAAACATTGGATTACAATTTTAGGATTTTCTAAAAATGAAGTTGAAAAAATTATTTTATCTATTCTGTTTTTCCTGTTTTTGGTAGTATAGTTTTCAGTGAAATTGATAAAAATTAAGGATAATGTGATTTTATGACGGATGTTATTGGAAGACCGATGAAATGTATCAAAGAATTTATTCAATTAGTAAAAACTGAGATTGGATGCATTACAGAGGGATTTATTGATGAAATGCAAAATTTATGGGTTTTTCAAAAAAGATATTTCATATGAACAAGAAAATATGTTTTGACTTAAAAAAAAATCACAGCAAACAGAGAAACCTTTGAATGAGAATACCAATAAATTTAAGAAATCTATCTTCAATTTGCGGTTAAAGAGGTTGCGATTCACAGATACACAGAACTTTCTGGTGTTGTCCATTTTAGAACAATAAAATTTTCATGAGAAAGTGAGTTTCATTTCGATCTTAAAGGTTTTTGATTTTAATAAGAAAATGGAAAGATTGACCAAACAACATTTGATAATAAATTTTTTCTTTTCAGTTTTAGGCAATATTTGTATTTAATCAAAATACGTTTCATTATTTATCACTGTAGTTTTCCTATAAATTACCCCTGATGAGGAAGTCTAAATTGGCTTCGAAACATGTTGGTCCCCAGTAATACCAAAAATACGGAAGAGTGAAAGAATGAGAGGTTGGTTTTGGTTGACTCTTTCTTTTTTTCCTCTTTTTTCCTTTTGTTGTACATTTATTGTATATTCGTCTCTAATGAGCCGGAAAAGCGAGTAGTCTCGAAGTCTATTTTTGATTTGCGAACATTTTGGGTCTTCTTTTTTGGTTCACAAAAAATTTTAAAGAAATTAGATTTCATACCGAACTTCAAGAAATTTTAAAAGAGAGACATTATGCAAAGATTCGTCCTAATCTGCAGTGTTGCCTATGAATACTATTAAGATTTCTTTTAATTGAGGTATTAATATTTAACTTAATTTACGAAAAGATATCTGTTTTCATTCAAATATAGTATACAAATTTCAGTAAGTAAGCAATTTTTAGAAATGTGGTATTGTTTTGGACTATTACCTTCTTCTTTTTTGAAAAATGGAATAATCTAAATAGATTGGTTCTAAATCAACCTATAAAATAGAATTTACTAGTAACACAGTTGAGAACTGCTGTGATGTGTCGAAAATGACACGAATATCGAATATAATTCAACGAGTTCTGGCAACGGTTCGCTGTGGCTAGCGAGGTTATTTGTGAAGAAAAAAATGAAGCGGGTGGCGAGTGGTGGCGCTAGGCGATCGGAAGTGTGTCAAATTACAGACGTCCGCGATATTAATGACTCCTAATGACATGCCCCCTTCCTTTGGGGCCTAACGTACCCCCTCCATCGACTACCGGGACCGTCGGCTGGGGCCTCTTACCCCCTCCATTCTTCCTTCTTTCCACGGCTGCAGAATATCGCCGTTAGCGGCTCGCTGAGTAGCCGGTAGTACTGGGTCCGATTCAGGGAATCCACATTAAAATAAAATTACTAATTGACTCGGAGGCTAATAGCAATAAGACAAACAGCGGGCTAAATGCTATAAAGTAAAACACAGGTTGGCAATGAAGATTCTCTGTCTCTCTTTCTTTGTTGTTTCCTTCCTGCTTCTGCGCTCTCTTTCCCTGAGAGACCCCTTTAGTTGGTAGGCAGATAACCAAGAACTCATTGGCAGAGGGACTTAAGTCCTCTGGTTACGACCGGTTCGTGATTTCCGAGAGACCAGCCTCGAGGATTTTTTTGCCTAAGAGCGTTCCTCTTTTCCTCTGGCTTTGCTCTACGTCCGAAGGACTCGCGGAATTTCAAATGGGTCCTCGAAACTCGGAAAGGGTGCACCGATTTTTTTCAAAGAGAACCGATGCGCATTCCTTCACTGAGATGATACTTCTTTGTGTCCGGACCGATTCGTGATTCCCTGAGACTGGCTTCAAGGCGGGTTTTATTTTTTGAAAATTTAATTGTTTCTTAAAATGTCAAAATCGAGCTTTAATTCAGTTCGTGGTAGTTGGAACTATTCCTTGCTTTAATCCTGTGTTCAGTTTCAAAAAGTTTGTAGTATGAATGATTAGCAGAATAATCAATATTAATATAATATTAATAATTAGAAATATGAGGATTGGGTTTATTGAATACATTTTTGAATAATGGTGCTCCACAAACCTTATTAGAAAAAGAATTATGCGAAGGATTATTTAAAACAAAACTTTTTTTAAAACGTCATTCTGAATTATTGATTACTAAGGCTGATAAAGGGTTATTACAGTTGCAATATTAAAAGATGTTTATAAACAAAAAATGATGCATATTTTAAATGATAAAGATAGTTTTGCAGTTATTCCAAATGATCCTACAAAAATAATTCGAAAAGGTACATTTAAAATTCTAGAGACATTAAGACTTTAAAAATGTTTGGGAAACAATATTAAAAGGTGCGACATTGACACAATTCACTCAAATCTATCTCTTGCCTATCGCCTAGTAAAAGCTCATGAAGCAGAATTTCCATCACGACCGGTTTTAACATTAGGTTCACCCACGAGAAAAGTAGAACTTCCCAGTAAAATTGTCAAAGAATCAGTTACCCTTTCAGCAAGATCAATAAAACAGTCCCGCCTTTCTAAAATTAATCGAAAATGTTAAAATACCAACAAATCACATTCTGGTCTCCTCTGATGTAATTGGGGATTTAAACATGCTATGCGAGACTGTCGGTCCCTACGCGAACTAACCAATATGGTCGTGGATGACATATTAAATACGCGTAAAACATCACAAAAACCAGCAAAAACATAGCGTTTAGCTGTAATGATTGTCCAACTGAAAAATAAGTGTTGTAATAAGTAGCTTTGATGAGCAAAATACTTCCGAGCTGATAATTATTTGCTCCAATAATGGAATTTGCACGTAAATATCGAAAATCAATACGTTTCGGAGGTTGTTACGTCAGTGGTAGTGACTCCAAAGAGAATGAAGATTTCAATTTAAGTTCTCATACAGTGCCAAAGCTTCGATGTGTTAAAATAAAAAGGCGAAACTTATTTGGAAAAAAATTGAAGTTGAAGATAAGCACAGTGAGTGGTTGAGAAATTTAAATGTGAAAGATTATAATGTCAATAATTTACTTGCCTGCTCCTTGCATTTTATATTCTAAACGCACAGTTTTATTGCAATTCTCACCACTACTATTAATCAATAACCTTCCTGTTATTTCATGTGGTTCTGAACTTAAAGCACTGGTTTGAAGGCACAATGAATATATTTTATGAATATATATTTGGCCTTCGATCATATTTCTGGATGGAGGTGTAGCTGTTGCGTAACTACACAAACTATCTGAGTTCAAAAATACCATTTTCGAAACTTAAACCCACTTTTTAATTAAATTGTTGCTACCACTCCATATTATCCATATTTCTTCCGCGGCCATGTTTGTATGCCACCGCAGCGCCCCTTTTGGCGTGGTGGATGTTTTCATTCCCAATAGCCATGTTTCCTAACATTCCATGTGAAGGAGTAAAACTTGCTATTGAAAATAGATGGGATATGATCAAACTTCACACTAATATTGCGAAAAAACAATTTCTTGATGCTTATGAGTATGTTTTCAATTCCTTTCATTTCAAATTCAATGGTACTTTCTATAAACAAAAATTTGGAACACCGTTAGGCTCAGTCTTGTCCCCCATTAATGGTGAAATTGTCATGGAAGATTTGGAAAATGAAGTTTTTGATCAAATTAATTTTGAGTTGGACTTTTATGCAAGATATGTTGATGATTC
>JAUMHM010000085.1:29103036-29120600 GCA_032362435.1 Melikaiella ostensackeni
ACTAACGATGTTCTTGCGTTACTCTCGAGAACTTCCGTCTCGTGAGCAACACAAAATCATCGGTAGTGGGGACGCCAACATCAGTGAAATGAGCAAATTTATCCGATCCTGCCGAGGCCCGCTATATGGCAATAATTTATGTCAATACCTTATGCCAAAACTTTATGCCCAAACCTACCGACATCGGCAATGTTTGAGGGTTTGTATCGATCTGAGTAAGTGTTCGTAACAGGAATCTTCTGTCAAGGTTAAGATCAGGCCTGGGCAGGGCTGCGGAAATTTGTTCATATAACAGATGTTGGCGACCCCACTAACGATGTTCTTGCGTTACTCTCGAGAACTTCCGTCTCGTGAGCAACACAAAATCATCGGTAGTGGGGACGCCAGCATCTTTAATCAAGGATAATTTCCAGTCTTAAAACCAAAAGTGTTGCATCAAAACCGTGAAAGGAATCAATCCAAAAGACAATAATAGCAGTACGTTTGTCACATTTAAATGGCGTGAGAGCGTAATGCAAATGATCGCATTAACAATCAAATTGCCGAGCGCACTCTAAAGGGAAATTCGTGCCTGTAATCCGAATCGGGCAGCGGGATCAAAGTGGAATGGCTGTACGACACGACACGATGATATTCGCCAAGTTAATTGCCGACAAACTTCTCTAATTACAGCGTAATTATGAGCAGCGGTTGTACGCGGGCTGCCAGGATCTCTCGCATATCAAGTTTAATTGTCAGGACGTTTGGGGGTTACTGCGCAGTTTTCAGTGCGCACCCAGTGCGAGAGGCCACGGTGCCTCGCTCCGGCTATTGTGCCAATTAACGCGAATATCAGTTATAACTCTCTTTTCTCGACGCGAGCACACGCCCCAAATTTGCATCCAATGAATATTTCATTCCTCAATTGCAAGGGCTTCAGGAAATTACCCGTTAAATACCTCATTCTCCCTGATTACCTTAACCACACCTTCATTATTAATTCCATTTTCAATACTTTATTTTCGACTCTTCTTCCTTCTTCTTTATTTGTTTATACTCTCTCCCTTTCACGGGCTTAAGAGTCTTTACAGAACCATTGCACCTTTTCTTATACTACCTCACCAACTATTTCTTAGATATCGTCTTAACCACTATTCTTAAACCTAAACGCTTGTGACTTTGCCCTAGGCTTCCGTTTCCTCTTGCCACTATCAATCTAAAATTTTTAGCTCCATTCCGCAAATCTACGTCATTACGCTCCTTCTTTGGGAGTCATTATTTGGCTTTTACCTACCCCGTGCAGCGTTCTCCCTCAACTTTCCAGCTTTTTCATTCATTCCTTACCCTGACTATTCCCATTTAAAATCCTCTTTATTCTCCTGTTCTGTCATTCAATACCTAAATGCTCTTACCCCCTCTGCCATCCTTAATCTCACCACTCTATTCCATTTGCTTTCCTTTTTAATCTTTTTTAGGTATTCCAGCTCCCCCTCCCTCTTAACCATCCCATACTAGTTGTTGTACCTTGACTTCAAGATTTTTTCCCATCTTTCCCCTCTTTGCCTTGCGGTTATCTCTTCCTCTATTCCCTACCATTCTCTACCCTTCATTTGCATACCATATTCAAGCCTCATTTCGTCTCTCTCTTCCTCCCGTTTCAAACGTCCCACGTTATTCCTCCTCTCTTTGTTCATAATTTCTCGAGTACACACTTGAGCAATCATTTTTGACTTATCCAATTTTGAATTTCCAAATAACTGGGTTGATGCATCTCGAAACTTGAGCTTTCATGTTTATCCAAAATAATCATAAATTAAAGGAAAGATTTGAAATGAAAATAGAGGAAATTTAATAAAGAAAATAGAAAGGGGGTAGGACCATCCCTCCAATTAGGCAACTCTAAGTACGCAGAGACTCTTTCATCGAGATCGATCGATCATTATCGACTTTACTAATCGCGCACAAACTGCCCTAATCCACCCGAAAAACTGATGGATTCCAAAATAATTGCTGTCCAAGGGGCGAGTGGCCGCCCTTCCCAGATGGCGAGTCTTTCAAATTTGTTGGGGATGAAGTGAAAAAGAGTGATACAGTAGTCCAAAAAGGAAGGACAGGGAAAATAGTGAAAAAATGGTAGAATGGAGAAAAAATGATTCGAAATTGATGACATGTCCTGAATGGGAAGGGGTTCTCTCTGGCGGGGGATCAACCCCTTTTATTGGCCTCTGTCCTGCAACCCTCTGGACAAGCCCCTCTATCTTAATTGTATTCTCTTTCCATTTGGTATAAGCAAAAGGAAATTGACTATGACTCTCTTTTCGACTTTTTTATTTATCTATCTTACTTTACCCAATTTGTCTAATAATATACTTCTGTCTCTGAAGTTTTGATGTCTTTTCTATCTGCAAAAGTTTGGAGAAAATTTTTAATTGGCACAAGTAATGATGGGATGGAATGTTTGTTGGAGTAATTTGAAACGATTTTAGCGAACAGGTTCGTTAAGAAACTGCGAAACTGTCCAGGTATCATGACTTCATAAAATACACGTGAAAGGGAGAGGGTTCGAATAGGACCATTCAACGACGAAACATTAATGGTTCGTGTAGGAAAAGCACACAAGTACAGAAGATGGAGAAGAGAGGGCTGGTTTTCTGAGTGGGTGGAAATCGCAAGAAGAGGAAATAGACGAGGGTGAGCATAAGTGCTTCACACGGCGACGTAATGGACTCGACTTTCGTTAGTGAGAACAATCGAATCTTTCAAGTGCCTCTTTCTTTTTATTTTAAGCTACAAACCCTCAACTTCATAAATTATTGCCAAGTTAACATCAATCTTTCTTATTCAGATTTTATCATTTTAACTGATATGAAATGATTTCTCTTTCCGTATAATTCATAACCACTTTGGAAATAGAATCGGACTTGGTGCTCCTAGCTTGAAAATGTCTAAAAGTCATAGACTGATAGAAAATCCTTTAATATAATTACCCCATCACTCAGAGAAATGGTTGGCTGGCACATCCATTTTTTCTTGGTTGAGAAACAGTTGGTCAGAACGTCTGTTCAGATTGACGGACCAGCTGAATCCGTTGGACACAGTGATCCTGACGACTACTTGTGTTGCTTTGTCGATATCTCGAGCATTCGTCTCGTGTGTTGTGATTTTTCAAATTATATTAAATTTCACAGTCTAGTGAAGAATGAATAAAGTGTTCTTCGACGTGAAATCCATTGCTCTTTTAAGAAAATAAAAACTACTTCTTCATAAAACTGCATAATTATCAAAAGGGATGGATGCTCGAGGATCGGAAAGAATAAAACAGTGGATTATGGTATCAATTTCCATTTTTCATAGGTATAACTTAAATTTTGCGTTCGATTCACGACCCAAACATGTTTGCATATACGATCCATCTGAAATAGGTGAGTCAGAAAACACAAAAGCACGGGAACATTTTGTGCAGTTGCCCTGACCCAGGTAGTAGGTTGTATTGTACAACAGAATTGGATGACACAACCAAAACCACCGTGTTCATTGAATGTGGCTACCTCAGCCAGTTACAGCAATCATTTTACAGGTCACACTATCCAAACTTCTTTCTGAGTGATTAGATATTAATTGCAATTTTTTTTCGTGGCTGAAAAGGGTAGCTCCACAACAGTAGTCATAAAGAAATCTAAATTGTAGAGCATTATTTATTATTATTCATAGAGTCATACACAATCGAGTGTATAACCTGCCTCGTGGAAGAAACGTGGTTTCCATATCGGCGATTCGGTTGCATATGGGGTGGGCTCTTAAAAATTGATGCGAGGGCGGCTCGCAGCCACGCAAACTAGATTCAAAGCCTCATCTCGTATTCATGGTGGGCAGAGGGAGAAACGAGAAAAAAAGAGAGAGAATCGGTACAAATGGTACATCGACTCGCATGATTACAATATATTACACGATCGACAGGATTGGCTTTATTGTAGCTTCGGACAGTAGTGCATGCATATAACATTGCATGCCCTGAATTTTCCTCTGACAAATCGCCTTACTTAATATTTGGAGTGAATTTTCACAACTTTTTACTATATTTTTCACCAAAACATTTACCAAATTAATAAAATAAGAGTAAAAGATTGAGAACATAATTCAAAAAGATGATGGCTAACAAAACGAGAGTGAAAATGTCAAGGTTCTAAAGATCACGAATTGCTGAAAAATACTTGATTAAGAACTCGTGCCCAGGTCTCCTTCATTTGCCTCGTACCTTCCACAGAAAAAAAGGCAGCGAGCGATTCGCTGCGGCGAAATGAGATCGTAATCGTGAAATAATGATGAACAGGCAGCGTCCATCGCGTATTTTACTTGTATGTGCCAGTGCACCTGTGAACGTTCCCCACATTCCGGGTACAGTTTACGTCATGCTTTTTAACTCGTCTTAATGGAAACAACGTTTCCAATTAGGTACTCTTCTCTTCTTGCCTTTAATGTGCCGGAAAATTTTACCGCTTGTTTCCCTAATTCGAAGAAGATCATATCTCATCTCTGCCAGATCTGATCAACATAATGCAAATTTTTCAGATTTTTTCAGTCCATAAATCAGATCGTGATTTTCAAATCATCTTCTTGTGTATAAATCATGCTTTAAGGGTGTTAAAAATAGTTTGCAGGAAATGTATCTACTTCTTTCTAATTTTTCTATGATTTTATGAAACAGCCTTTTTTATCAACATTAATAGCATGGGTTGCACTTATACTTGGATTCGTGAGCCTTAAAGCACATGTGGTCTGACTATAACTTCACCATAACGTGCTTGAAATGTACGGCGGCTTGCCACTCAACAAGAACTGACCTTTATGAATACTAAGAAGGCATGTCGACAGCAAAGCACGCGATTTGCTGTTGTCGGAAAATCGGAGCGTGTCAATAATTAATTCACGGCTTTTGCGGTTCATTTTCGAGAAATGTTTACGCTTTCATCGGAAATCGACAACGAGGATCGTCGCATTAATAAAATTCTGCCTGACCTTCTCCCCACTCCCACATTTATTATCTAGCAAGAAATTTTATGCTATCTAACAGGCCTGAGCAGGGCTGGGGAAATTTGCTCACATAACAGATGTTGGCGTCTCCACTACCGATGCTCTTGCCTTGCTCACAAGATCTTCCGTCTCATGAGCAACGCAAGATCATCGTTAGTGGGGACGCCAATATCTATTATAGGACCAAATTTCCCCAGCTCTACCTAGGTCTAATCTTCACCTTAATAGAAGATTCCTGTTATCGACACTTACCGAGATCGACACAAACCCTCGACGTTGCCAATAATGCCAATGTCGGTAACTATGAATAACAGGAATCTATAGAAAATAATTTCTCAATATAGATATTTTTAACTATATTGAAATGAGAGAAATAATGTTTCACTCCAGGTAAGTCGTACAATGTGATAGAGTTGAATAAAAAGGCAGGTAGATTTTAATGCGTTTTTAATCAGAGGCTTGTTCATAATCATCGTAATTCGAATAATTTATCATCGCTCACAAGCACGTAGGAATTTGCGTGTGTGCATAATTTGAAGCATGAAGTTCAGTCAGTCCATCCGGAATTAACATGCTGGACCGGAAGTGGGAGGATTCATCCATGCCCGCACGTTCCGACGTATCAGCGTGTCATGAACTTTGCTGCACAGGGGCCCTTTTCCGCGAGTCCTCATCATTTTTGTATCTAATAGCAGACGTACAGGTGAAGGCGCCCTAATATACGGTTCGCGACTCAACGCACCATGACCAAAATGCCGCATTTTCGACGCACGAGGCGTGCAGATACAACATTATTGGCTTTAAAAAAACGCTGTAATCTCGTTTGAATACCGGCCCCCAAGGGGCCGCTAAGTCAGTTTCGACACATCTCAGAAGCTGAATATTGTTTCTCTACAACTTTGTTATTCTTCTTAATATTTAGTACAGTTAAATGGTCCTGGGGCATAAGGGCGTAAGTGTTATTTCGGAATTGCGTTTTATTGGCTTAAAATTATTGTTTTGACCTCACTCATGACTCTAGAAGATTATGGTCCAGTTCAATTTAGAAGTGGGTCAAAATCCATGTTTGGTAATTTTCTTTTTATGTGATTCCTTGTTTTCGCATGTTCTTTTCACGATTTAATGAAGCTAAGTGGTAGCTCGAAAGTACTTTCTTATTTTATTCTTCAAATAAGAGACAAAAAAAGTTATGCAAGTCTTTGTGTGTCAATATTTTAGTTTTTGTGGACGCGCCATACCTTTGACACGGGGTTTTCCTCGAAAGTGGTTGCTTTTTTCAGGATGTTCTTTTCACGGTTTGATAGAGTTTGCTCAAAAGTTCATTTTTTTCTCTAATAGAAAAATAAAAAGTTATGCAGCTTCTTCTGTGTTTGGTCCGGCGTTTTTTGGGACGCGCTTTTCTGTGATAAGGGTCTTCTCGCAGATGGTTGTTTTTTTAGTGCTCTTTGCGTGATTCACTAGAGCTAAGTGATAGCTTGAAAGTGATTTCTTGTTTTTTTTTTCTAAATTAAAAAATAAAAAATTATGCAACACTTTCTTGCACTTTTTTATTCGCTTCTTTCACAATTTAATAGAGCTAAATAATAGCTTGAAAGTAATCTCTATTTTTTTAAAAATTAAATGCGTTAAAGTTGGACAGTATTTTGTGTCTCCTGAAAAATTTTGGGTTTGGCACTTACGCCCTTATGCCCCGGGATTCTTCAGCTTTTCTTCGCAACTACTCTGAATCAAATCATTAAGAAGTTTCACTGATCAATCAGTGAAAATTCACTAAACAATCAGTAATATTGAATTAATAATCAGTGAAAATCCTTAATGTTTTGATTTAGCACATTTTTGTACGGATTCAAATTTAAAGAACAAGCTTTCGGTTCATGAAACAATAAAAATGCTTTCCACTTTCAACTCTCTAAATTCGTAAGAGTGAAATTTCACTAGGAATCAGTGACTTACTGGCTACCTCTGTTGGCAAAAATTTACGAAATTCAATAAGAAGCTACTGGAATTTTATAGTTCTAATTTCTCTATTAATTTTCACGGATTATGGTAGCCAGAAGCCAGTCACTGATTTTTAGTGAAATTTTACTGATTCAAATTCAGAGAGAAAACACGAATCATTTTTGGGTTTTCAATTTTATATCTTTCAAACATACAAAAGATTATCCTCGCCTTTCAATTTAGAAATCATCCAGGCTTGAATTTAATTGCTTGGTCTAACCAATATAAAAAAAAATATAAAATAAATAGATACGTTATACGTGAAATTAAAAATCACAAGAATAGGAAGTAAAATATAATTAAAAGTAACTCAATCTTCTTATTCTTGATCATTTTTAATAAGAATTTGTAGATAAGATTGAATGGTAATGATAAGAAATAAAATAATGTTCACCCGCATTTCTAAAATACTCCAAGCAAAGTCATAAAGTAAGGGTGGACCCCTATTTATGAAGAAATTGTACCCACAATCTCACAACTGTAGAATATTTAGAGTGTATTATAAATTATATGACAATAAGGGCCTACCACAATATAAATTCTGAAGTCTGAAAACCTTGACGAAAATGGATCACCAGGAAGTGTTTCGAATATTTGTCTGGTTTTATAATGTTTTGTATATAATCTGCGGGTCAATTGATCTAAAACCTCAGAGTCATCCAACCATGAAAATATGACGTATAAAGTTAAAATTGACCACATAATGGAATTTAAATTATACTTGATAATATGGACACCAATAACCAGAGCTGTATATAAATATCTCTGTATTGTATACTACAAATTAAGGATTGGACTCTGTAGGATTCTAATATTTGAATGGGAAATTTGAAATTTTGCTATTTCATCTTTTAAAAATTAGTATGTTCATTATGGTGGCTTCAAATCCAATTTGGAATCAAACAGGAATGATAATGCCTTCTGTTCGGGATTTAAATTTAAAAACTCATAAAATTTTACCTATGGACTAAAAAATATAACGAATAATTTTTGGCTACAGCTCATAGCATTGAACAATAATAGAAACTAAAAAATTGAAGAAAAAAAATATTCTGCACGATACAATTTTTTGAGAACGTAAAAAATCACGTTTGTTAATTTAGTTAATTGCACGTTTTTAAATAAAATTTGTACATGCCGAATTTGAAAGTTTTTCAGTTTAAATCGAAGAAATGTGTATTATATTAGTATGAAAACAAAATTTTTTCGTACCTTTTAAAGCGTTTCCAAAATCCAAATCGTGAAATTTGCATTTTTTAAACGATTTCAACACTTCATAAGCGACGAAAATTGTTTTCTCTAATAACAACAAAGTAATGACATGTTTCTCAGTTCCACCTGCTGAAATTTGACAACGTACAACTTTTTTTAAATTCACAATTAACTGAATTTGAAAAACATGCTTTTTGCACATTTTTAAAGCATCAAAACATGCTCAATAAATTTGGGTTTTAATTTTCAATTTCTTATAATTGTTCACCACAAAAAGCTTTATGTTGTTGCCCATGTAGGAAATTCTTTATCAATTTTCAAATTCAAAACCCAATTTCAGCAACTGTGGTTGTACTTGTACTTCTTTTGAATGCCAAAGCACAACTTTTTGTCTTCTCTACTCAAATGATTTAATTAATCGGTGCACTTTTAAAAAAATTATCCACAATGATATACAAATTTTATATTTTACATATACTGACGAATTTCGACATGTAAATATTTAAAAATACATTTTTCGTAGCCTGCTACTTATATTTCGTAAAAAATGTGAAATTATGCGCTATTATGCGAAAATTCCAGAATCATGCGATGAAAATAAACTTATGCGTTTTGATGCGATGTTAAATTGAATATATTTGGCATGGAAACTTTATATAGGATGAAAGTTCTGAGTTATACTTAATTTGGAGACATTATGCGATTATGTGCTTCGTATAAGCTAAAGGTCCCTACTTATGAACTTCAAGTGTTGTGAAACGTTAGTAAAATTGATTTTCTTTGTTTTTTAAAACTTGTTGTTTGTGTAACGAATATTTAAAAAAAGATTTTGATTTTCAGAAAAAACGGCCGCTATTTTGTTAAATTTTAAGATCTTTATGACTTTTTTCTATCAAAAATATTGGGCAACCGATCGTAAAAGTTTTTGATCCTAATTTATGTGTACAGGTTCTCAGTCACAAAATCGTGTTTCAATCGTCGAAATCTCTAAGATATACCTTAAAATATGTGAAAATATTTGGAAGTACTTCGGAATACGTCAGAATATTTGGGAATGCTTTGGAATACTTTGTAATATCTGAAATATCAAGAATATCTGGGAATATTTACGGAATATATGGGAATATTTCGTAAGTGTACGAGAAATATCCGAGTGGTCCACCCCTCGGATAGGAAGCTTTTGTATGTGAATGCTTTTAGGAATTAGGATTCGAAACAGTCAGATTTAATGTAAATCTTAATTAGTTACATCATATTTGAATGTCAAGGCATTTTCGTTTTAATTCCTTCATTGACAAAACATTTAATTCAGAGAATGTTAGAATTTGTGTCAATTTACAGCACCCACATGCACAGTTGCTTCAAAATTTGAAGACGAGTCATTTTGCCTGATTCATAATTTCTAAGATATTAATATTTGAAGCCAGTGGATTTCAAGCAATTTAAATTCAGAAGTTTCCAACTCCAGAAGAGATCGTATACCATTTTAAGCAATTTTTTGTTATCTTATAAAACTTGAATTCTTGCAGGAAAAACTTCGGGAGAAACTAATTTGAAATGCTTCTTTTAAGCAAGATAAGCTTCGCACACATCAAAATTAACCTGCGTTTCATTTTTTTAATTCCTACCTTCTTTGCTTTATAAACTGAACTTGGTAAAAGAAGGCTTTGTTTTTAATATATATATATATATATATATTTAATATATATATAGTATCGATACCTTTAGACTTTGAGAGGGTGTAAGATAGCTATTTTATGAGTTATCAAAATATACTGCTACATCCCATAAGCGCCCGTATTGAAATGTTTCTGAGGTGGTGAAGGGGGTGGGGATTATCTGAATACAGTCGTTTCGGAGTGAGTTGCGACCCCCCAGGGGGTAGTAGCTGGTCTCCCCTAGGGTCGGTCAGTCCCCCGCCATGACGTATGGTGGTCATCTTTTCCCTGAATTACCACCATCTCCTTTCCACTTTCGCTCAAAGGACCCCCGAAATAGATTATTTGAATATGGAGTGCTTCATTTTCAGGGCATTGCCACCCTTTTCGATGGAACTTTCTATGGATGGACAATCGAGTGCCATGTGTCACGCTGATTGGTCGTGTTTTAGCATAATTCGACTGTCGCCCTGATTGATAAGGTCCCACGACTTGGGGATTGAATTTCCAGATTGGATTCTATTATTTCCTTCATAATTAAGACAGATTTCTAGGATGAAATTAAATTAAGTTTCCTTTCGAGAAAATAAAGATAATTAGAATTGTATTTTATTTATTTTCTAAATCACAATTTCTTTTTGTGTTTCAGCGAGCGATGCGCTTGGTCGAATCGACAAGGAACCAGCATCTCCGGAATCTATGCAAGGTAAAAAAAAGTAACTGTTTAGTATTTCTTCTAGAAGATTTTTCCACTATTCTTGAAGATTGCATTTAAAGACTGCTTTTTAATTTCTCGTCATAACTGGAGAATTTCGGTCCAGGAAAAATCAATTTCTAGCAAAAAAATTCTTTGTTGTTCTGATGTATCACGTTTTCAAACAATTCTACCAGTTTAAAAAAAATTACCATCTGTAATTATTATTAGTGAAATTAAAAAATAATAGAGCAACATCAAAATGTAGCCTCGGAATTGGATTATCTTGAAATTGTTCCAGAAAAAGTTCTGGACACAATAAACACATTAATTTTGGTTTTTTTCCCAGAAATAATGCTGGAAATCTCCCGAACATGTTCGGTAAATTTGCAAGGTATTTTGGGAATTTTCCCGAAAATAATTCCCAGAACATTTCCTAACGATTTCGGAACTTTTCTTAGTTTCTTAGGGAATTTTTCATAAAATAGCTTCCATTGACCTACAAAAATAAAAGTATTATGTAAAAAATTTGAATGTACCATTTGTTCAGCAGTTTAATGTAATAATAATTCTAATTTAATAAAACAGTATTTGAATAGTAATAATTTTTTTTAATTTTAAAAGGGTAAACAAAAATTCCCATAATATTTCAACCAGCACAATCAGTGCTAATGCTGAGAATAGTATTAGATGATAATCAGTAATATAGATATTCATCACATATTTTCATTATAACTATGGTGAAAATTTGTGACTGAAAAACTGGGATTATTTCTGACTTTATACTTGTGAAATTACTTAAAAAGCGGGAAAATTACCATATTTAATGGAAATATTACCTTTTAAAACGATAATTCTTCCTAAATAATGGAAAAATTCCAAATTTTACGAGAGAATGAATTTTCCAACCCAAAATAGGGTATTTTGCCTACAAAATTATTGGAAATATTCCCGACATTTTTTACAGGGTACTCAAATCCTGAAAAAAAATCCCTGACATTTCCAGGTTTTTCCTGGTATCTCTAGATTTTTCTAGGTATAATTTTTATTAATACAGAACCATTTAAGTATTTGGTGTCGCCTTTTCGAGGAAAATTTCATAATGGATTTTTTCCTATTTTGAAATTTTCGGAATATGTACACAATTTGGAAAATATGACCATTTAAAGCTAAAAAGTAATTAAAAGTGACTTATATTCATATAAAAAGAAGCCATAATGTCAATTAAAACTTTTTTTTAAATTTCAACTTGAATACCCATTATTATTTTATCGCCTTAGATTTTAGTTTAGACAAAATTTGGTTACTAAACTGAACTTTAAATTCCTAGGATTTCAAGTCGAAATGTATTGCATTTTCAACAAAATAGTTGAATTTTCAAAAAAAAAAAAAATAATAATAATTTTCAACCAAGCAGTTGCATTAACAACCAAATAGTTGAACATTCAAGAAAAAGAGAAGAATTTTCATCAAAAAAGTTGAACTTCAACCAAAAAAGATGAATTTTTGGCTCAAAAGGAGGACATTCTTACAAAAACGTTTAATTTTACACCAAAGAAGATGATTTTAACAATATAGTTGAATTTTCAACCAAATAGTTGAATTTTCTACCAAGATAATTTAATTTTCTATAAAAAGTATGAGTTTCTAACAAAAAAACATTGAATGGTAGACAAACTGGATAAATAAAAGCAAAATTTTGGCATTTTCGCGCAGAAGATTTGGTTTTTTTTACGCAAGTCAGTCTCAAAATGCGTTAACTGAGAGGTCTAACTACAGAACGTTCTTAATTAATAACAATTGTGATTGTTGTGAACAAATTTTATATAAAATAGCACATTTTTATATTTCGAATTGAAATTCTTCGCTTTTATAAACAATTATAATAAACAAAAACCCATTTTGGATATTGCATTAACGTTTCAGGGTAAAAAAGTATATTTTTTTCAACTTCACTTTCAAATGACTCTATGAAGTAGGATCTCTACGGATATTTGGCTTAAATTGAACTTTTATATTTACATAAAGAAGTTTAATAAAGAAATTCTATTTTTCAAAGTGTTGTGAAAAAATTCTACAAAAAGGTCATGGAGTTATGTCTTGATATTAATGAGATATTTCCTTAATGTCAGTCTTTCGTATGCAATCAGTGGGTCGGAACTGACTGCGCTAATTTGTGTCCTAAATTCTCATTCGTGGCTTTTCGAGAAATTTTGCGACTATATTAAATTTATGAAAGCGTTTCAAAACGCGAAAACACTAAAATTTTTTTTTTGTTCATCCAGTTTCTTTATAAAAAGTGAAAATTGTCAATACTCTTCAATTTACTGTTGTTGGGCCTCTCCGTTAACGTATTTAAAGGCAAACTCGCGTGAAAAAACCAAAGTTTCGTTCATCAAACCACTCTGTTCTTTATTTGTTGACTTAATTTGTTTATACCAAATTAATTGATTATGATGCAAATCATTCGTATCCTGGGAGTGCTCCCGCATAAATTTAAGACGTTTTGTGATATTTGACACTCGTTTCTGAAGAGAAAAAAAAAACTGCAAAATTGCCCTCTTTACCACACTTTTCGTTAAATAAATAAATATAAACAAAGCAAAATTCAAAAATCGCGTCACACAGACCTTTCAAAAATTTATTCAGCTGTCTTTTAAGAAAAAAAATTGTTAATCGGATAAACACTGAAGGCTGTAGACTTTTTTGAACAGTCAATTCCTGATTTTGACCATTGTGCGTGGGTTACATTCCAGCACATGACATCGTTCTACTATATTGACATTATCGACTGAGTATGACGTAATGATAGAATACTCTATTGGAATGCTTTATAATCGACAGCATCCCAATTTCGATATTGCCCAAATTTGTCATTTTACATTTTTTCTGAAGTCTAAACTCTAAATAGTATAAACAGCAGGTGGAAGTTTCCCACGCGCCGTCCTGAAGTGCAGGAGTGTTTCAGATGGAGAGTATCTCGTTCGTTTTTTGCTGGTGTCACGTGAGCGAGAGCCAACCCAAGCAATTCCACGGACTACAATTGCATTTTGAAGCTGGCGCCGAATTTCTAGCAGAAATAAAACCAGAGAATACGAGAAACTAAAACTAAACCAAAGGGAGACAGAAGGTACCATGCCAGAGCCGAATGAGCGAGGGGGTTGATGGTTGATGGGCGAAAGAGAGCAGTGAATCCTCGGGGCTTTTGCAAATTGCAAATTGCAAATTGTTGGTCGATTATTATCGGGCGCTTCGTCGTCCGGTTGACTTTGAAACCAAAAAGTTTTTACGATCCGTCGAAAGATTCCATCTCCAGCCGCAGAGATACATATACAGCTTCTCTCGCAACGCCAAGTTAAAAGGGCGGTTACGCCGTTTTGGCCATAGGGGTTCTTAAAAACAAATGACAAACCACCGAGCAGTCGGGGCGGGACTCACAATGCCAACAGTAATTGGTTTTATGACATACTTTACTTGGAAAAAAATTAGCCAAATGGCAGAGAGTAAAAGACTATACAAAGATTCTCTCATACCGCGAAATTCTATCAAAATTGAGTCAGCAAATCAACTGGAATACTCAAATTTACTTCATGGACATTTTCTTTGATATAAAAGAAGCTTTTATTATAGTCTTATTCCTTTTCATTATTTCCGTTTTGAGAAAGGATATTACCTAATTATAAGTAGAGTTTAAGGTATATAATGACATACTTCAGACTAGATAAAAAGACCTCGACGCTGTTAAGAAGATCCTTTATTAAAATGTCTTGTCGACGTTTCGAGAGTCAGATGCTCTCCTCATCAGAAAACAGAAATCCAGTGTCAAAAATAAGTCCATATAAGTAGAAAATTAGAAAAGCCAATATGTTGGTTGAAAAAGAACCATGTTCTTAAATTCTCATCTCTAGTTAGTTCTGTAGTTGTTAATATTATAAAAGGTAGTAAAGTACATCAATAAAGAAAAAACAATGAAAGACGCATTGAAAATTAATTAGCAAAAAAGGTTAAATTTAAATTTAAAGGAAGAGACACAACGAGCGTTCTGCTCCATATTGAACTTCAACATCGAGTGAAGGAAGGTAAGAACATGAAGTGACAGAGATGTAGAAGAACAGTGTCGTAGTGACAAGTCAGAAATATAAGATCTTAAATTGATGAATGTAGTATTATATTGTATAATGGAGTAAAATTATCTAGATCAGTTATTATATTTAAGCAATTATCACCCTCTCTCTTAATAAAGAACATTTCTGCTACAAGTCTTTTAAACTCATTAGACTCATGATGTAAAACCAATACGTGTTCCCAATCAAATTGATGACCCGTTTCAACCTGATGTTTCGCAAAACTTTATGGTTCTTTGGATTCTGTCTAAAATTATCATGATGTTATTTGGTTCTAGTGGAAAGTAATCTGCCAGTCTGACCTACGTAACATTTATCATAATTTAAACAAACAGTTTTGTATACTACATTAGTAAGCTGAAAAATGTTAAGAGAATCTTTTCCTAATCTTATGAACATATCCAGTTTAGAATCAATCCTCAATGTTGTTTTAATGTTAAAATTATTCAAAATTCTTTGAACCTCAAAAGACAAACTACCATGAAACGGTAAAGAGACAATACGTTTGAAATCTACAGTATAATCTAGATGTGAATTTGGTTGTTGTGGTAAAGGATCTATAAGTGCTTTTATTTTATCAGTTGATGTGTGCTTGAATAAATTCTTTTGGATAGTTATTAAGTTATAGAATATTTTTAATAATATTAATATTGGACTTGTGAAAAGATTCATGTGATAATTTGAACGCTCTGTCTACGAGATTTTTTACAATAGAAACTTTGTGCTGAATGGGATGGTTAGAAAAAAAGTTCATGTATCTGCCTGAATAAGTATCCTTTCTGTACTAATTCGTGATAATAGTGCCATTATCAGTTTTGATAACATTAACATTTAAAAAGGAAATGGAATTGTTAGTTTCCTTCTCATGTGTAAATTTAAGCCTGGGGTGAAGAGAACTGAATTGCCGTAAAACATAATCTAGTTTATCTTATGGTAAAATAATGAAAGTATCATCCACATATCTAAAATATGTGTGAGTTGTAAGAGCTAAATTTTTAATAATAGTAGACTCTAAATCTTGCATAACAAGGTCAGCTAAAACAGGCGATATGAGAGAATCCATAGGAGTTCCTTATACCTGTCGGTAAAAATTATTATTAAATTGAAAAACTGTTTGGTTCATTGAAAACTTTATTCCTTTTTCAAATTCATTCAAAGGTAAACCTGTAAAATTTTAAATGTAAACCCATCTACTTGAAATAATGTTCATCACCAAATCGGTTGGAATGGTGAATAAAGATGAAACATCCAAAGAAACCATAATATGATCAGGAGGAACTTTTCTATTAACTATTATGTTTTTAAATTCAAATGAGTTTTCTATTTGACTCTTTGGTACTATTGGAGCTTCTTTAAAAATATTATTAAATAACTTCGCCATTTTGTAAGTGGGAGAATTTATCAATGAAACAACAGGTCTTAATGGACAATTTGGTTTGTGAATTTTAGGTAAGCCATATATTCTAGGAATGTTAGTGTTATGAACTAATATACCTATCACGACGTGATATATTTTTACCTAAATAACCACTGATTCTCCGTGAGTTTAAATATTTAAAAGTGTCTTTCTTTAGTCCTTTTTCCGAATTCTCATGTAATTTTTCATACGTTGTGATATCATTTAGTAAATTGTTCATTTTTTTATTATAATTTCCCTCATTAAGAACAACAGTGATATTGCTTTTGTCTGCATGTATAATCAACTGTTGTTTATTAGTTTTAATAAAAGATTGTGTGCTTTTAATACTTCGTGCCAAAACCCTATCAAAATGAGAAATTTTATTACTGTGTCAAAAATGTTATGCCGAATTTAGAACTCTATGCCTAAGCATATCCCGATCATCTGTATTTTGAAGCACTCTAATCTTAGACTCGACGTCTTTAACTAAATCAGAAACTATATTACCTTTATTTGTTAGAAAGGATGAACTAAATTGATTTCCTAACCTGAAAACGTCATCTACGTCATCAGCAATTTGTTCATCACTCAAATTCACGATCCAAGGATCACTATTATCTGCATTGATTATATCCTTGTGTTTATTGATATTTATTCGTTCATGAGGATTACTATTGAAAAGTAAATTTTAAAATTTTTCATTTATTCTTTGTGAATTTTGAAAATTTTTATCTTTATTACTAAGATGATATTCCATAATTTTATTATAGATATTAGATGGTAAAGAGTTTCTCAAGTTAATCTTAACATTATTGAAACTCTTAGTGAGAAATTCTAAATGAATATTTAAGTCTTTGATCTCATCATTCAATAAACGACGTTCTAAGGAGTCTACCATGAAGTTAACATGATTTTTAGCACGATAAATAAAAACTGTAAATTTTTTAAATTGTTAGTAGCATTGGTGATATTTTTTGGCAATAATTTGTGACTGCGACAGTTAACTGAAAAACTTTCTCTGGCTTTAATTTAATAATTGTTTTGTTTAAATTAATGTATTTTTTCACATCAATAAAATAATTAGGAAAATGTGTTTTGATTTCATTAAGAAACATGATAGTATGTGTTCGAAAGAATGTGATAATCAAAAAGAGAGCAGAAAACACTTGTAGAATTGACGAATGATTAAGGATGTGATACTATATTACGTCAAAAAAATTATACTTATTAATAGATGGTAAATGGTAAAGTGCGATCTCATACGTCTGAGTATATAATTAATTATAAATAGAGGGTAAAATGTATAATGACATACTTCAGACCAGATAAAAAAAACCTCGATGCTGTTAAGAAAATTCTTTATTGACGTTTCGAGAGTCAAATGTTCTCCTCATCAGAAAAACATAAATCCAGTGTCAAAATTAAGTCCATGTAGATAAAAGTCAATATGTCAGTTGACAAGGAATCAT
>JAUMHM010000085.1:29134178-29159080 GCA_032362435.1 Melikaiella ostensackeni
CCCCTCCCCCATCTATTATAAAGATTTGTAAGTTTTTTGTGACCCCCCCCACCTTCTTACGTAAGATTTTATATTTTTACTCAATATATCAACAAAATATCAATTATTTTCACTGTAAACGAGATTTCAAAAGATGTCAGGGGATTTCAAAAGATTTGAAAGAATTCCAGTGATTTGAAAGAATTTCAACAGATTTCAAAGAATTATAAATTTTTTATAGAATTTAACGAGATTTTCAAAGCTTTTTATTGATTCTATGAGATTTCAAGGGATTACAAAAGTTTAAGGGTATTTCAAACGATTACAAAGGATTACAAAAGGTTTGACAGATTTTAAGTGATTTTAAAGTTTTCAAGAATTTAAAGAAATGACATAATAGAATTTTAGAGAGAATCTCGTTTTTTCAAAAAATTTGACAAGATTTTAAAGAACTTTGAAGGATTTCAGGAGATTTTAATTGGATTTCGAAGATTTGAAGGAAATTTGAAGGAATTTCTTCTGATTTCAAAAGATTTCACGGGATTCTAAAGGATTTAAAGATATTTCAAAAGATTCCGAAGTATTTCCACGGATTTTAGAGGATTTCGTAAGATTTCAAAAGATTATTATGATAAAAGATTTAAAGGGATTTCGAGGAATTTTTATGTGTTTCAAAATACTTTAATGTATTTTAAAATATTTTAGGGGATTTTAAGAGATTCGAAAAGATTCCCACGCATTTTAAAGATTTGACTAAATTTTAAAGGGATTTCAAAAATTTCAATGGATTTAAGGGATTTCCACGGATTTTAAAGGATTACAAGGGATTTTTATGGGATTTTGATCATTTCAAAGGATTTCAAGAATTTCAAAAGGTTTCATGAAATGTCAAAAGATTGGCAAAGACTTAAAAGGATTTTAAGTGAGTTAAACTGTTTTTAAAACATTTGAAGCGGTATCGATGATTTCACGGGATTCAAAGTATTTTAAGAGATTTCAAATGTTTTAAAGTATATCCACAGATTTTAGAAGATTTCGTAAGACTTCAAAAGATTTAATCTAATTTCAAAAGATTTCCGAATCTCATGAAGCATTTAAGGGAATCCAAAGAATTTTAATGTGTTTTAAAAGATTTCATTGTATTTAAAAATATTTTAGGGGATTTCAAGAGATTTGGAAGTATTCCTACGGATTTTATAGATTTCAGTGAATTTTGAAGGGTTTTCAAAGATTTCAAGAGATCTCGAAACATTTCGAAATATTTATATGATTTTAAGGGATATAAACAGATTTTAAGAGATTTAAAGAGGTATCGATGATTTCACGGGATTCAAAGTATTTTAAGGGATTTCAAAAGATTCCAAAATATATCCACGGATTTTAGAGGATTTTGTCATATTTCAAAATATTTAACGGAATTTCAAAACATTTCCGAAAATTATAAAGGATTTAAGGAATTTCAAGGAATTTTAATGTATTCTAAAAAATTTTAATGTATTTTAAAATATTTTAATCTGTTTTAAAATATTTTATGAGATTTGAAAAGATTCGGAAATATTCCCTTGGATTTCAGTAAATTTTAAAGGGTTTTCAGAGATTTCAAGGGATCTCGTAATATTTCGAAATATTTAACGGAATTTAAAGGATTTCAACAGATTTCCAGGGAGCTCAATCGTTTTAAAGGGGTTTCAAGGGATTATGTACGATATTCATGGATTCAAATGATTTCAAGGAATTTTCACATGATTTGAAAAACTTTAAGAGATTTACAAAATTTTCAAAAGATTTCACGGGATTTCGAAGAACTGCAAAGATTTCCAGGAATTCCTCTAGATTTCATGAAAGGTGTACACCAGATTCTAAGAATGGTAAACTCCTTCACTCTATATATTTATTGGACCTATGTATGAAATGAAATATTTCGTAATAAAAAAGAAATTAAACAAATAATGATATACCGTTACATGGAGCTAAGTGGGACATATGGGGTAAATCGGACACCTGCTTTTCATTAAAAGGTAGCAATCACAGTAAAACCCAGGAATAAATTCTATCTACAAATTGGATAAAAACGCTACAGCACATTTATCCACTCCAAGATAAAATGTAGCTGGCGAAAGATAAAATTTATCTGGCGAAAGATAAAAACTTATCTGACGAAAAAAAATTAATGTGCTACAGCGTTTTTATCCAATTTGAAGATAAAATTTATTCCTGGGGTTTACTGTGATAGCAAGTCATGAAATGCAAAGATTTCGTGTGCTCCTCTTTACCCTACAGAGTTTCCATCCGTTTTTCAACCTGAAAAAGTAATATAAATGGCAAAATTAAAGTTTTCGTATGTGTCCCGCTTTCCCGATTTTTGTCCCGCTTAGCCCCGTTTTACGGTAATGTGTATAATAGTATACAAAGTAATTTTAACAGCCAAAACTTAATAAAGTAAATAATAAAAATAATAATATATACATAATAAATAATAATATAAAATAATAATAATATAATAATAATATATCTAATAATAATAATCATCTTTTTTTTCAATAAAATGAAATAAGAATTAGAAAGAGGAAACTTACGTAAGAAAAGATTTGGTCTGCTCTCCTACAAGCAAGGATTCGTAAATTTTTCCAGACCCCCCCCCCCCCCCTAAAAGCCTTACGTATTTGATGGACGTTCCCTTATTAGTTTGAGTTTAAAAAATCATTTTTTTTGAAAATATTGATGTTCGTTCCCTAAAAAAATTGAAATGTTTAATAATCACATTTTTTTAAAAGTCACAATTTTGTGAATATGGGAGCCAAATAGTAAAGTTTCTTTAACCCTTTGATAAATATAGTTCTTCTTGTAGTCTGTATTTATTTTGGTGTTCACGTTGTAATGACCGCGTTCTAAAGTATCTTTGTCATTTGGCAAAGCATATCAAACACTACAAGATTTAATTGTCACGTCCTATAATTCCAGTACCCTCAATTTTTTTAGCACATGGGTAGGCAATTGTTAACTTTATTAAACTAACAATTCGTCTCTCAGAATTGAATTTGTATTTAAAAATTATTTTGCATGTCATTGTGAAGTATAATTTTACTTTTTAGCTCTTATTAGTTGAATGATAGAAGACTATTGATGCAAATAAAGCTAATATATGGCTCTGCTTAAAAGCAACATGACGAGGGTTAATAAATTAGACACACAATAGGTTTTTTATTCAACTAAATGTTTTTTTTATTGAATTATACATGAAGTGAGACACAAAAAAATATAGATTAATCACGAAGTGGCAAGATGCAATATATTAATACATTAATAAATATTTATTTTCAGAAGTTGATTCTGAATTTTCAGTGTTTTAATTTTGTAACCTTGAAATTACTTAGTCGCTTTATTAAATTTATTATCATAAACTCTTGAGGATTTTTCACTATAAATTTTGGAATAATATTGCTTTGTAATAAGCTTTAAATAGATCAAATAAAAATAATTAAAGGGAGATGAACTGTATTTTTTTATTCCAAAAAAATTAGAAATTTGTATTTTCATTTTTTTCGCCTCAATTGTTTACTGTTAAAATTATGCTTGTAAAACATAGTTTAAAACGAATTCAGTTACACTTTTCCAATAAATAATTTATCTATACTAACCATAAAGAAATTTAACTATAAAATTAACTCGATTATCCCAGCTGTATGCCATTTTATTATATTTCCTCGTTCTAAACGAGTTTTCTTTTTTTTCTTTGCCCTGCAAAAAAATATTCATAACGATTAAATTTTTATTTTGATTTGAAAAAACAAGCTTAATCAGGTGTTTAAAATAAGTTGAACGGTTCTTTTTTAAAACACGAAATTAATTTTGTTTTTTCCTGATACAAATTTTTTTGTCTAAAAATTAATCAACATACAATCACAAATTCACTTTTTTCCACAGAAGAACGTTAGAAATTTACCAGAACTCGGAATTCAATTCAGGAAGAGTAGTTTTTGACACTCGACAACGATTTCAGGAATTTCGGCGAATCAACGTGAAGAACAAATTCGTACTGAACTCGAGCAGAGTCTTCGGAGTCTGCTAAGATTAGAATCTGAAAGAGGAAGTGTGGTGAGAAAAGTGCGGGGGCTTCTGACTCGGGTTTATTCGTCTAACGAACGTCATCGATCTTAGCTTTTTTTTTAAGATTTCACTCATCGCAAGGAAGAAAGAAATTTCTCGTAGAGCAATATTTATTTTTGAAATTTCATAATGTAATCTAACAGCAAAAAAGAGGATTGTCAGGAAAAAGGATGAGTTTTCAAAAGGCCTAAAAGTCAGGAAATTTAATGCTCTATCTGAGTTCAAAAATAAATTACAATTCACGTTTATCGAACCCTCAGAAAATTTCCGTGCTCGCTCTATAACTGAGGTGTAAGCGGCCATAAAATGCATAAGTGAATTTTTTTTTAGATTGATTTAGAATCAATCTATTCAGATTATTCCATTTTTCAAAATAGAAAAAGGCAATAGTCCAAACAATAAAAAATTTCTGAAAATTCCTAACTTCACCTAATTTTTAAACAATATAATAAAAAGTTCACAAATCAAAAGCGTTCTTTGAAACTACCCACTTTTACGGCTCATTAGAGACAAATATACAATAAATGTACGACGGAAAGCAAAAAGAGGGAGAAAAAAGAAAGAGTCAACCAAACGAACCACTCACTCTTTCTTTTCTCCGTCTTTTTTATACTACTGGGACCAACATGTTTCGAAGCCAATTTAGACATAGGCAAAATTCTGACCAAAACTACAGTAATGTATCCAATAAATGACTCCATCCCACATTTTGTTGTATCTCGAAAGATCTCTTTTTAAATTAATAGCTTTGTTACCTTCTCTTTTTATAAGTAGTATTTCCATGAACTCTTTTTTTTACTTTCTCATCATGTATGATGAATGTCTTAGATTCATGTGAATTTGGATCTATCCAGTTTTCGTCAGTTCCCGACGTTTTGAGACCCCCTCAGTCAGAAAAAATTGTTTTTACGGAAATGTATGTCTGTCGGTCTGTCTGTTGTCTGACGACGCGATAACTTTCCAAGGAATTTTCTAATTTAAATTTCCTTTTGCACACTGGTTTGTGGTCCAAAAAAACAGGTCAAATTCGTTAGCCAGCCCTCTAGTACCAATATTTATAGCTTTAGCCATGAAAAATTAAACTGAGAAAAGTAAAAATTCAAGTTTCCCACGAAACCACGTTAGATACGATAACTAGACAAGAGATCAAAATTATCAGTTTCTGAAAGTTTTACAAAATTGCCTTCCGCTGTTTTTTACGAGTAAAGAGGGATAATAGTTTTTGTTTTAAACGTGGAAAATGCCATAAGAAAAAGAAAAATTCAAATTTATAGCGAAACAACGCAGAATACAGTGGAAGTTCTACCACCAAAATTTCTCACCTCAAAAAGACCTGCGAAATTGCCTGTAACCATTTTCTGTATCTATATTTCACTCCTAAACTGATGTCCAGGAAGTTGGCAACGCCAACTTTCAATTTCGAAAAAATGAAAATTGTGCTGTATTTGTGCTATAATGTACCGTAAAAGATTGTTAGAAAAAATGAAAATTTCAGCCCAAAAATAGAAAATAAAAACATTTTTGAATGTCAGTCTCGCCAAATGGTTTTTTCGAGAGAATGAAAATTGTGCTAGATTTGTGCTCCATTGTGTCGTAAAAAATTTTCTGAAAAAATGAAAATTTGAGCCCAAAAATCAAAAAAACGTATTCATGTCAGCCGCGCCATTTTATTTATTTTTTTGAAAAAATTAAACTTGTGCTAGGAGCTACCTGCTACGCATACTACTATGCTGCAAATATGGAGTCAAAATCTTGAACAATTTTCGAAAAAGCGACTAAAAAAAACTCAAAAAAAATATCAATTTCAAAATTTCGAAAAAAAAGAAACTTGTGCTCAGTTGTGCGAGGCTAGCACAATAATTATCTCTCATGACAAATTGCACTTAATTTAATATTTTCCAAAAAATACAATATTTTTCAACTTCGAACGCGTTTTTAACCCAAAATTACAAAATTTGAAAATCTGAAACTTGTGCTGGGGTGTGATAGGCTAGCACAATAATCATCTCTCATGACAAATTGTACTCAAATTAATATTTTCCAAAAAATGCAATATTTTTCAGCATGGAAAGCGTTTTTGACCTAAAATTTTCAAAATTACGAAATTTGAATATCTGAAACTTGTGCTAAATTGTGCTAGGCTAGCACAATAATTATATCTCATGACAAATTGCACTCAAGTTAATGTTTTCCAAAAAAATGCAATATTTTATAACTTGGAACGCGTTTTTGACCCAAGATTTTTAAAATTACGGAATTCGAAAATCTAAAACTTGTGCTGAATTGTGCTAGGCTAGCACAATAATTATATCGCATGACGAATCGCACTCAAATTAATATTTTCCAAAAAAATGCAATCATTTTCAACTTGGAAAGCGTTTTTGACCCAAGATTTTCAAAATCACGAAATTCGAAAATCTAAAACTTATGCTGAGTTGTGCTAGACTAGCACAATAATTATATCTCATGACTAATTGTACTCAAATTAATATTTTCCAGAAAAATGCAATCATTTTCATCTTGGAACGCGTTTTTGACCAAAAATTTTCAAAATTACGAAATTCGAAAATCTGAAACTTGTGAAAATATTAATTTGAGTGTAATTTGTCATTAGAGATAATTATTATGCTAGCCTAGCACAACTTAGCACAAGTTTCAGATTTTCGAAATTCATATTTTTGAAAATTTTGGGTAAAAAACGCGTTCCAAGTTGAAAAAGATTTTTTTGGAAAATATCATCTTGAGTGAAATTTCTCATAGCAGATAATCATTGTGCTAGCCCAGCACAAGTTTCAGATTTTCGAAATTCATATTTTTGAAAATTTTGGATCAAATATTTATTCCAAGTCCAAAAAGATTGCATTTTTTGGAAAATATGAATTTGAATGCAATTCGTCATTAGAGATAATTATTGTGCTAGCCTAGCACAACTCAGCACAAGTTTCCGTTTTTCGAAATTCTGAAATTAATCATTTTTTTTTTAGTTTCTTTTAGTCGCTTTTTTTCTAAAATTGTTTAAAATTTTGACTTCATATTTGCTGCACAGTAGTGTGCGTGGCAGGTAGTTCCTACCACAAGTTTTGTTTTGTCAAAAAAAAAAGAAAATGGCGCGGCTAACATAAATATGTTTTTTTTTTTAATTTTTGGGCTCAAATTTTCATTTCTTCAAAAAAAATTTTACGACACAATAGAGCACAAATCTAGCACAATTCAGCACAATGTTCATTTTTTCGAAAAACCCAATTGGCGAGGCTGATATTAAAAAGTGTTTTCTTGATTTTTGGGCTCAAACTTTCATTAAAAAAAAAAATCTTTTACGGCACAATAGAGCACAAATCTAGCACAATTCAGCACAATTCAGCACAATGTTCATTTTTTCGAAAAAACCAATTGGCGAGGCTGACATAAAAAAGTGTTTTCTTGATTTTTGGGCTCAAACTTTCATTTAAAAAAAAATCGTTTACGGCACAATAGAGCACAAATCTATCACAATTCAGCACAATTTTCATTTTTTCGAAATGTAAAGTAGGCCTTGACAACTTCCTGGACATCCTAAACTGTCATTAATAAAATTAAAATATACATAAAAAATATTTTTGTTACTTATGTCGGTTCTAAAACTTGCCAAGTTTTTTATTACCAATTCAAAACATATATTTTTAGCAATTTCGTATTAAGTTAAAATTTCCTCATGGTTTCTCACGTACTGCAAATTTGCGCTGGAAAGTATTCAATTTGTGTGCATTTTGTTTAATTCTTTCTCGTTTTGTTTCACAACTTTTCAGCTGAGTATAAAAATATAGTGTAAAATGTCGATTTTCTAAAATTTAAACTAAGCTCAAGCAATGTCGATCGCGAAGCGCGAGACACATTACGCTTGCCATGGGTGTGCTCTAAATTCGCGTAATGAAAATGTGCCCGCCTAGCGGGCAGATTTTTTTTTGATTTTTCACATGATAAAAAATTTCAACATCATCCCAATTAAAGTCATGACCATGTGTGTGTCGATGTTTTGTAAGGACCGAATAATATCTTGCACTCCTCTGAAAATTATTTTTATGTTCCTCTTTTCTTGTTCTAAGTGACCACCTTGTTTGCCCTATATGAACAGCATCACCTTGTCTACATTAAAACTTGTAAATCACACATTGTTTATCAATTTTCTCATATTTATCTTTACCCAATTTTACAATCAAATTACTTTCGAATGAAAGTTTACATATCGTATGTAAGCCTAATGTTCCTAATATTGATTTCAAGATACTTGAGATTTTTCCAAAATAATGTAAGACAACCGTATTGAATCTATTGTAATCCTGCATATTGTTCTTGTTCTGATTATTGATTTTACTCTTAATTTGAACAATTCTTTTATGCATATGTTTATCAATAAAGGCAATCGGATAATGGTTGAGAAAAAGAATCTGTTTGCATAATTCAATATTCTTTTCATGAAATTTTGGATGAAATTATTTAAGACCTCTATCAATCAAATTCTCTACAACTTCTATTTTGTTTTGAATGGAATGATTGAAATTAAAATTTAGTATCCTTTCCGAACAAATTGCTTTTTTTGTGCCAATCAGTGATAATATGATTTTCCTCAGTTTTTATTAAAGTCAAATCAAGAAAATTGAATCTACCTATCGTCTCAATTTCAACAGTGAAGTGCAATCTTGGATGTATACTTTTAAAAAAATTAAGTAGGGTATTCACATTTTGTGTATGCTAATAAAGTACAGGATCATCAACATATCTTGCATAAAGGTCCAACTCAAAATTGATTTAATCAAAATTTTCATTTTCCAAATCTTCCATCACAATTTCAGCAAGAATTGGCGACAAGATGCCTTTCGGAGTTTCAAATTTTTGTTTATAAAAAGTATCAATTAATTTAAAATGAACGGAATTAAAAACATATTCAGTGGAATCAAGAAATTGTTTTTTTGTAATCTTAGTATGAAGTTTAATCATATCCCATATTAGTATGCATTGTGTCAATATCGCACCTTTCAATACTATTTCCTAAACATTTTTGAATCCTCAATCTCTCTAGAATTTCAAATGTACCTTTTTGAATCATTCTTAAAGGATGATTTGGAATACCTGTAAAACTATCTTTATTATTCAAAGTAGCCATCATTTTTTGTTAGCACTTGCTAATTTAGAAACATAATATTCGAAACATACAAATTATGCCGATTTCAACGATATGTTATTTGCTTTAAAAAGTTGAAAATTAATGAATAAATGTTCAATTTTATGTGACATAAGCATCAAGAAAATTCTTCAGTTTATTTTACTAAAATCTACTGCAGTAACTTAAATTTAACGTTGCAATATTTACATGGGGAAATTGCAGAAGCTAAGTTTTGTCTAAGCTGGTCCCTGGAAACTTAAAACAAAAAATAGAAGTAGTTTTACAGGTGCCGAGCCCTGTATTCTTGTACTACTTTTAGTAATTTACTCGAATAATGAGGATGTATGCTTGAAACTTTGTACTCAAGCCAAGTTGTTTTAAAATCCGAATGTATGGATTCCATGGTCTGTTCGCTGAAAAATCTAAGGCCTTTTTCTATTTTCGCACAAAAATTAGGAGCATGAAAAAAAATAACTTGAACTTTATGTGTAATTGAAACCTTCAAATCGCAGTAACTTTGCTGAAACTCAGAAATACAGTCTAAGTATGATGATTCTAGAGTTGTAGAAAAACAAGAATTAAGTTGTTTAAGCACCCAACATATTTTAAACAACCATTTCTACAAATTCCACGCAGTATATCAAACTTGTTCAAAAGCATTTTACAAGAATTACCCGCGAACCTATGACTTCCGTATACAAACTTGCGAGTAACATTATACATTTTGGCCCATTTGAGACTGTCAATTTCAAACTCCATTAGCATGTGTTTATACACATTATTCACAACTCCAAGCATGAGATGTAGTTCTGGTGATGGAATTATTTCCAATATTTTCGTGTCACGCAGTTGTACGCATACTTCTATCATTTTTTCGGAAGATGGTGACACAAAAATATTGCAAATGATTCCACCGCCAGAACTACATGTCATGCTTGTTTATAAACTTTATTTAATAAAGTGTATAGGCACATGCTAATTTTTTGAAAATGACAGTCTCAAATGGGCCAAAATGTGTAACGTTACTAGCGAGTTCGTACATGGAAGTTCTGCATTCGCATGTAATTCATGTAAAATTCTTTTGAACAAAATTGATATACTACGAAGATCGTAGCATTGGTTTTTTAAAATATATTAGGTACTTTAACGACTTTCAAGCCGTAGTTGATTCTTGTTTTTCTACAAATCTAGAATGAAAATACTCAGACTATATTCCTGAATTTCAGCGAAGTTACTGCGATTTGAACGTTTCATTACGCCTAAAGTTAATGCTTTTTTTCATGTTCCTGATTTTTGTCGAAAAATATCTGTACATTCGGATTTTAAAACAACTTGGCTTAAGTACAGAGTTTTCAGCACACATCCTCATTATTCGAGTAAATTACTAAAAGCAGTACAAGAATACAATGCTTGACACCTGTAAAACTTATTTAATTTCTTGTTTACTCGTTAATAAGGACTGCTATTATATATGAGCAATAAACTAAATTTATGATGTTATTTAATAAGTTTCAAAATTTAGCAAAATTTAAGCTTCTGGAATTTCCCCAAGTAAAATATTGCTTCATTAAATTTAAGTTACTGCAGTAGATTTTAGTAAAATAAGCTGAAGAATTTTTCTGGATGTTTGTATCGCATGAAATTGGACATTTATTCTTTAATAAACAAACTTTTTAAGGAAAATATATCGTTGGAACCGCCAAAATTCGTAGATGTCGAATATTATGTTTCTAAATTACCAAATGCTAAATTTAATTTTTTTAAATTTTCACTTTAGTAGACTTAGTAGAAATTGACCATCGCCCAAAAATTCCGAGAGTCGGCAGTAGTCGCTAATGGCCCATTGCCAATAAGAATAAGCGTTGGGACTTGGGGTTGTAAAATTTGGACCTATATTTGGACAGGTAGCTGACCTGACCAGTTGTTATGAGTTTACTGTCCTTCCGGATTTCCAAACCCGGATTACAGTTCTATTTTCTTCAAATTATGGAGGTAAGAGGTATTACAACAGGTAACTGATTACTGGTCCCAAAATTTTTTACAGTTTACAAGGTCGGTCTGTAATTCTTAGTGCCTCTAAAATTATATTATTGCCAATTACTTTTTTACAAGCCAGAAGCAAGAGAAACTTTTTTAAAATCAGGGATTTAGGACCTACTTATATAAATCCAGAAAAGAGCATCCTTAGGCACATAAAAACATTAAATTCAAGGAAACATTCCCAAACTCTTGAACCCCTTTAAAAATAGAAAAAACTTTCTAAAATATATTTGGTGTGCGACTTTGAATTTGGAAATTGTCTCTAATGGAGAAAAGAAATTTCAATCGGTCATATGTTAAAGAAATCAGTTTATTCAATTGACTCAAATAAACCGACGTTTCGACACCTCCTTCGGGCCTTAGAAAGGTATAAAAAATGATTAAATTCTGTAAAAAATTAAATAGTATGCAGTCATCACAGTACCTATTGAAGTTAGAAAAGGTGAATATTTTTTTGAAAATTGGTGACGCATAGGTGACCAAAAAACATATTGTGTAAGTCAAATAAACAAATCAAATGCGGAACAATTCTACATTTGAACTTTAAAGCCATTAAAATTGAAAATAAAAAATTAAAGACTCTTGAAATAAAAAAATATTAAAAATTATACGTGTAATTCAAAAGTAGAGGCCATAAAAATTAAACATATTTTATTTCGAGGTCTTCAAACAGAAAAAAAAACAAAATGAACATTAGACATTGAAAAACCGAAAATTGTTCAACTGTTAAGACTTTGAATTTTAAATTGACCTATTAGGACTTTCAGTTGGAAACTGTACAATTTTGAACAACTTAAGATGGATTTAACAAGACGGGTTTTAATGCATAACCTTCAAAATTTTCTAATCTAAAGATTGTTTGAAATTGAACGCTTTATACTTAAAATTGCTTCTTTCAATCTAAAATAAAATTTTATTATATAATTTTGAAGGATTCTATTCATAATTATACAGTTTTACTTGCTACTATTGTTCAAAATTGGGCAATTTATTAAGTATCAAAATAAAATTATAAAATTTTTAGCATCTTTAATTTAAAATTATTCAACTAAAAAGGATTTAGAATAAAAATTGTACAATAATAATTAAATTCACATTTCTTCAATTTCAAATTTGCTCTTAATTATTTAAAATTGTTCAATATTCAAAATTTTAATCTGGAATTTTTCGATTTTCATCGTTGAAATAATAGTTATTAAAGTATGTATTAAAAGTCTTTAATTTCTTATTCTGCAACTCTGAAAGATTTGAACTTAAAACCGAGCAATTTTGAATGTTTGAATCTTAAATTATTCAACACTTAATAAGACTTTCAATTTGAAATAAATTTGCAAAATCTTAAAGGGTTCAATTTCAAAATCTTGAAAATTCAATTTCTTCTTAAATATTGAAAGCTTTAAACGTAAAATTACCCAATTATTAAGGTTTTCAATTTAAAACAGCCCAATTTGTACTACTTGAATTTTAAATTATTGAATTTGCAAAAATGATTAAATTTTTAATGTTATGAATAAAAAATTCTTCGACTATTCAATAATAACTAATATCAAAAATATTAAATTGGAAATTCTTCCAATTTGAACCATATTCTAAACAGGAGACTAACTACTAAAATAAAAGTGAATAAGCGACTCGCTATAAAGCTTAAAAATAAACATTTAAATTTTTCAAATTTTTATCATTCTGAATTTCAGAATTAGAAAATACGAGATTAATAAAATCGAAATTGTCAATTTCAATCCTTCAAAATTGAATGATTTTTCAATAATTAGTTTTTAAAATTGCAAGTGTTTAGAGCTGTAAGACTTTCCAGCACTTACAATCTTGATTGAATATGTTCTACTAAAAATATAAGAATTTAAAAAATTTCCGACCAGGAAATAAATTCACTGTCATTTTCCGGCTTTCTCCCGATTTCAACAAAATAAAAAATAGGTGTCGCATAAGTTTTAATAGTTTAAAAAATACAAACAATTGAGAATTTTTTAATCTGGGCATCGTAGTTATTAGATCTATCTATTGATCCTGTCAAATTTTATCTTAAGCATTATGCTTCTCCGAAATGGTTAAGAAGTTGATAAGGAAACCTGTTATACAACAAAAGTCTTACAAACTTAAAAAACATAGGTTGTTCTTTGGAGATCATTATGACAATTCATAAACACAGGAGAGCGGTATTAAATACGACGGACGGCATTTTAAGAAACAGTTTGTCACAGCAGATTAGGATACTTTATAATAAAATGGCGTAATCCAAAGGAGTTCTTGCGACGTTTTGTAACCGTTGACGTAACCTGGATCCACCACTATACGCCCGAGACAAAGCAGCAGTCAAAGCAGTGGGTATTGCTTGGTCAAACTATAACAGGAACGTACTATGCATCATTATTGGATCGTTTAAAAGCCGAGCGAAAAAAAGCGGCCACGATTGGCGCACAAAAAAGTGCTGTTTCATCACGACAGCGCACTGGCTCACACCTCCGCAGTCGCAATAGCAAAAATACACGAACTGGGCTTCGAATTCACCCTATCCTCCAAACTTGGCTCCGTGCAACTTCTTTCTGTTCACAAACTTAAAGACATGGCTGGCTGTCAAGACAAACGCCTATTTTGAGGAGTTGAGCGCCGACTACTATAAAAAAGACATCGAGCTTTTAAAAACTCGTTGGAATAAGTGTATCGAACTGGAAGTCAACTATGCTGAAGAATAAGTGCGAATTTTCTCAAAAAAAAGTTGTTTTATTACTCAGGCCCGGGATTTCTCAAATGACCTAGTATGATCGAAATTCTAAATTAACTACAACAAAATGTTGAACAATTTTAAATTTCCTTCGGAAAATAAAGTGACATTCGCCTTTAAATTTTGTCGACGCTATTAGATGGTCGTAATAATTCAGAATGGTGATTGGTCAATTGCGAGAAATTGACAGTGGAGTCTTCATCGCATTTATAAGTAAAGGACATTTACTGGGCCATGGATGACAGCGCCAGACTCAATTGCTTTTACATTGAGATCGAACCCCAGATTATCTAATTCAGTTAATTAAACAATTGCAGTAATTATTGCTACCCGCACCGGCAGTATACATATATATAATTTTATAAAGTCGAATGAGCGTGTTTTATGCGAAACTAAGAAGAGCCTTATTTCTCAAAGGGGCCTAATAATCGAGGCTCTCACTGTAGTCGCATTTCCTCACTCCACTCGCCTTGTCATTAAACCAATCGCTATTAATTAGTCGGAAATTATTGTTCCCGGGATGTGTCGTTGCTTGGAAATTAACGACCTTCATCGAACATTCCTACATTGTATGATAGTTTCAATTTAGATCAGTTTCATTAACGTCAGCTTGGTAAATTTCCACTCAATCTGGTGGAATGGAAATCCGAATTGACCGAAGTGTTAATTATTCGATAGTTAGTGAATTTCGACTGATTTAATGGCAATGTTGATAAAAAAATTTAATTTTGGAGACTTTCCATTTAAAGCATAACAATATGGATTGCCTAGTTCTAGAATGAATTAATTTTTAAGGGTGCGAATTTAAATGACAAATAATTGAAATGTTTGTTCATTTAATGTTGTGGTGAATTGTTTACAAAACACTGAATTATGATTTTTGGATTTTCTACGCAGAAAGTTAAAAAAAAAATTGAAAAAAATATTACAAACTTTTAAAATGTGCTTCCTTTTGAATCTGTAAAATGCTAGTTGCCTCAAATTTAAAATAAATTCTTCAATTTGGAAAATGTAAATTAAATTTTTTTTCTGAAATTTTAAATTTAGAATTTTATAAAGGTTTTTAATTTATATTGTACAATTAAGTTGTTCTTACATGAAGAATTGAAGACTGTCTGATTTCGAAAGTTTCGAACTTCATTTTATTTAGTCTTTTAAGCCTTTAATTCGAAATTCATTAATTATGAACATTTTCTATTTTGAATGCATGAATTCAAGAATTTTGGATGTTTAAATTAGATTTTTTTTTACTATTGACGCTTTTTTTAAAGTTGTGCAATTTTGAAAGATTTAAAAATTTAAAATCAAAACAGAATAATTTCTGAATTTGCAGCGCTTGAATTTAGGAAGTTCCGTAATTTATAAAGTTTCAATTTGGTATGAAATCAAAGTTTGACAAGTAATTCTAGAGGGTATCTCAATTTAAAAATTTATTAAATTGATAAAATTACAGAAATTTTGAAAATGTACTGATAGTGAAAAAAATAAAACCTTGCAAGATTTTCTCTTTTTTTAATAATAATATCTCTCGAGTATTTGTTACTCAACACAATATAATACATATCATGACACTGGAGCTTCATGTACTAAATTTATGCTGAAATTTTTAGACAAAACGGTTGCAAATTGTAGGCTATATGTCGACTGAACTGCTGAAAAATCCAATTTTGGGCATAAAAAGTGAAATATCTTTAGAAACAATTTATGAATCAAAATTTTATGAAAAATCGTACCGAAGCTCTATCTAGACAATTCATCCTGAAATTTTTAGATGAATCGGTTAAATATTGTAGGCTGCAGGCCGACTGAACTGCTAAAAATGATACATTTTTTCAAGTTTCCTGAATACGCTGCAGTTTCTAAAAAATAAACAACGTGAATGCACAGTTTTTAGCAATTTCCCACTAATTCCAAAAGGTTTTATGCAAATCGATGAAGAATTTCATTTCGATCTTGAAGATTTTTGATATTTATAAGAAAATAGAAAAATTGACCAAACAACATTTGATATTCATTTCTTTATTTTTATGTTTATGTAATATTTGACTTTAATTAATACGGGTTTCACTATTTATGAATGTAGTTTTCCTATAAATTACCCCTGATAAGGAAATCTAAATTGTCTTCGAAACATGTTGGCCCCAAAGTTAAAAAAGGACGGAGAAAAGAAAGAATGAGATGTTGGTTTGGTTGACACTTTCTTTTCTCTCCCTTTTTTTTTTCATTGTACATTTATTGTACAATTGTCTCTAATGAGCCGTAAAAGTGGGTAGTTTCGGAGACGTTTTCCTGATTTGTGAACTTTTTGGGTGTTCTTTTTTACTAAACCAAAAATTTTCAAAAAAGTACATTTGTGGGTTGATGTAATATTTGAATTTAATTGATATATGTTTCATTATTCTCGACTGTAGTTATCCCATAAATTACCCCTGATGAGGAAGTCTAAATTGGCTTCGAAACATGTTGGTCTCCAGTAGTATAAGAGAGACGGAAAAAAGAAAGAGTGTGAGGTTGGTTTTAGTTGACTCTTTCTTTTTCTCCCACTTTTTTCTTCTTTTTCTTTTTGTTGTACATTTATTGTACATTTGTCTCTAATGAGCCGCAAAAGTGGGTAGTTTCGAAGTCTTTTTTTTTTATTTGTGAACATTTTGGTTGTTCTTTTTTATTAAACCAAAAATTTTCAAAAAAAGTAGATTTGTGGGTTGATATAATATTTGAATTTAATTAATAAAATATGTTTCATTATTTATAACTGTAGTTATCTTATAAATTACCCCTGAAGAGGCAGTCTAAATTGGCTTCGAAACACGATGGTACCCAGTAGTGTAAAAATGACGGAAAAAGGAAAGAGTGTGAGGTTGGTTTCGGTTGACTCTTTCTTTTTCTCCCACTCTTTTATTTTTTTATTTTTGTTGTACATTTATTGTACATTTGTCTCTAATGAGCCGCAAAAGTGGGTAGTTTCGAAGTCCTTTTTTTTATTTGTGAACTTTTTGGGTGTTCTTTTTTATTAAACCAAAAATTTTCAAAAAAAGTAGATTTGTGGGTTGATGTAATATTTGAATTTATTTAATATATGTTTCACTATTTATAACTGTAGTTATACTATAAATTACCCCTGATGAGGAAGTCTAAAGTGGATTTGAAACATGTTGGTGTCCAAGAATTAAAAAAAGACGGAGAAAAGAAAGAGTGACAGGTTGGTTTGGTTGCCTTTTTCTTCTTTTCCCTCTTTTTTATTTTTTTTCTGTTTTTGTTGTACATTTATTGTACGTTTGTCTCTAATAAGCCGCAAAAGTGGCTAGTTTCGAAGACTTTTTTTTTATTTGTGAACTTTTTGGGTGTTCTTTTTTAGTAAACCAAAAATTTAAAAAAAAATAGATTTGTGGGTTGATGTAATATTTGAATTTAATTAATACACGTTTCATTATTTAGAACTATAGTTATCCTATAAATTACCCCTTATGAGGAAGTCTAAATTGGATTTGAAACATGTTGGTCTCCAATAATTAAAAAAAGACGGAGAAAAGAAAGAGTGACAGGTTGGTTTGGTTGGCTCTTTCTTCTTTTCCCTCTTTTTTCTGTTTTTGTTGTTCATTTATTGTACGTTTGTCTCTAATAAGCCGCAAAAGTGGGTAGTTTCGTAGTCTTTTTTTTATTTGTGAACTTTTTGGATGTTCTTTTTTAGTAAACCAAAAATTTTCAAAAAAAGTAGTATAACTAGTAGTATAACTGTAGTTATCCTATAAATTACCCCTGATGAGGAAGTCTAAATTGGATTTGAAACATGTTGGTCTCCAGTAGTATAAAAGAGACGGAAAAAAGAAACAGTGTGAGGTTGGTTTTGGTTGACTCTTTCTTTTTCTCCCACTTTTTTATTTTTTCATTTTTGTTGTACATTTATTGTACATTTTTCTCTAATGAGCCGCAAAATGGGGTAGTTTCGAAGTCTTTTTTGATTCGTGAACTTTTTGGGCGTTCTTTTTTAGCACAAAAAAAATTTCATGAGAAAGTAGATTTCGTGGGCTGATGTAATATTTGAATTCAATTAATATATGTTTCATTATTTATAACTGTAGTTATCCTATAAATTACCCCTGATGAGGAAGTTTAGATCGCCTTCGAAACATATTTTGGTCCCCACAGTAGTATAATAAAGACGAGAAGAAAGAGTGTGAGGGTGGTTTTCTTTTTATTGTACATTTATTGTACTTTTGCCTGTAATGAGCGACAAAAGTGGGTACTTTTGAAGTCTTTTTTTGATTTGTGAACTTTGTGTGTGTTCTTTTTTTGTACAAAAAAATTTTCATAAGAAAGTAGATTTCGTGGGTTGATGTGATATTTGAATTTAATGATATGTTTCATTATTCATAACTGTAGTTAGGATTTATTGATAGAATGCAAGTTTCATGGGTTTTTTCCAAAATATAAATTTCATATTAACAAGAAAAAATGTTTTGACTTCAGAAAAAAAAGATAACAAATAAACTTTTAATTAGAATACCAATAAATTTAATAAATCTCTTTGAATTTAGTTAAAAAGGCTGCCATGCGCCGATACACATAATTTTATAGTGTTTTCCATTTTATAATAATAAAAATCTTCATAAGAAAGTGAATTTGACATTGATCTTAAGGATATTTGATCATAATAAGAAAATGGAAAGATTGATTCAACAACATTTGATAATAAAAAAGGTTTTATTCATACTTTCAGGTAATATTCGAATTTAATTAACATATGTTTCATTATTTGTAACTGTAGTTAGCCTATGAATTACTCCTGATGAGAAAGTCTAAATTGGCTTCGAAACATGTTGGTCCCCAGTAGTACAAAAAAGAAGGGAAGAAAGAGTGTGAGGGTGGTTTTGCTTGACTCTTTCTCTTCCTTCCTTTTTTGTTTTTGTTTGTACATTTAATGTACATTGTCTCTAATGAGCCGGAAAAGCGGGTAGTCTCGAAGTCTAATTTTAATTTGTGAACTTTTCGAGTGTTCCTTTTTCAATACACAAAAAGTTTTCATATGAAAGTAGATTTCATTTCGATTTTCAAGATATTTTCTGAGAGTTTGAAATTTTTTATTTAAAATTTATTGGAGCAGTGAAAGATCAATTTGTATCTAGTAACTGGGTTTCCATCGATAAGAAAAGACAAAGGGTGTGGGGGAGGGGAATTTGAGTTGGATGAGAGATGAGAGAATATGAGAGAATCAGAGAGAGAAAAGTGATAGATGAAAAGAGAAGGCACACAGAGGGTGGCTGCGAAGGGTGCATAGAAAAACCAGGGAGAGAGAGTGGATTGTACAAACAGGGAAATAGGAACAGCCGGCTTTGCTTCATTTCGCTACAGTCTGTTCGAATCTGACACCGAGAGCATTAGTCACGATCTGAAATGTGAATTTCGATTCTCAATAATCCACGCATCTTTGCACCTTTGCCTGGGGCTAAATATAATTTTCCCAATTTTTGAAAATTTATTCTGAACATCTAATTTCCTTTCAAGAGGTAGTTTACAAATAACGTACAATTTTTCAAATGCTTTTATGTGCTTTCTTCCATAATGAGGGATCAAGGATTCAATACTGAACAGATGAAAAACAAGTTAAAATTATGTATATAAAAAATGTTGACAAGATTAAAAATATAAAAGTGAATTGGTTAACAGATGATAAATAATTTAATAACTGAAAAAGTAAACCAGAAGCAAGCGAATATGAATCCGGCTCGAAGGACCGTTTTCTGCTTTCAAGAAAAGAAGAGTTTTTCGGTCCAATTTTGAACGCAATTAATAGGGCACCCCAAAAAAAATTGGTTTTCGAATTTTGCAAACGCTACCCCCTAGATTTCTCCATACAATGGTCTAAAATGGCCCCTGAAGACTTTTTTTCGGAATAATATGCACAAGATTTCTTATGAAATATAAAAAATATATTTGACTTAACGAATGAATGAAAAATATTTACACTGGGTGATAGTAAAAAGACTTGAATAAGAATTTGAATTGAATTGGAGAAAATTCAAATTAAATCCAAAAGAATTCAAACTGAATTTTAAAAAATTGCAATTAAAATCAAAATAATTCAAATGTATTGGGGAAAAAATTTTAAAAATAGAAATTAATTTAGAAGGGAAGAACTCAAGGGAATTCAGGAGACTTTGATGAAATTCATACAAAATTTGAGTGAATTGAACCAAGTTTAAAAAAGCAAAAATATCGGTTGAATTTAGTAAAATGGGAGTGAAAAGAATTCAGGAAGAATTCAACAGAATTGAAAAGAATTGAAAAAAAGAACCAATGAATTAAATAAAGTTCAAGTAAATTTAGAGGATTTTAAGTGAGATGGAAAGAATTCAATGAAATTCGTAAAAATTCAAGGTGAATTAAAAAAAAACAAGCAAATTGAAAAAAATTCAAAAATATTTTTAAAAATTCATTAAATCTATTAAGTTTGGAGTGAATTTGGAAAAATTCAAGGGTATTCAAAAGAATTTGATGAAATGCCTAAGAATTCAAGGTGAGATTAAATGACTTCAAGGTGATTTCAAAAATCTTAATACATATATACGTATAAAATCCATTCAATTGAGTAGAATTAAGTGAAAATAGATGAATTCAAATGGATTCCAAAGCATTCAGGGTAAATTTAAAAAATCAAGAGAATACCAAAGAACTCAAAAGAATTAAAAAGAATTCAGGGTGAATACTGAATTCCGAATGATTTCAAATGAATTTAAAAAAAATTAAAATTAAATATTCCATTGATTTCGGGGAAATTTGAGTGCATTTAGAAGAATTCAAGGGAATAAGAAGAAATTTATACGGATTCAAGATGAATTTTAAAGAATTCAATGTATATTTAAACAAATTCAAAGGAATTTAGAATGATGTAGGGTGAATCTAAAATAATTGAAGTGATTTCTATAAGTTTTTCTAAATTTAAGAAAATAAATTCAAACTAAATGAAAAAATAAATTCTTTTTAAACACCCAACATTCTAATTTATTTTATCCTGATTACATTTAATTTGATCCTTGGATTCTTGGTTTTTTTAATTTCCGAAAGTTTCGTATTTAAATTTGTGTCCAATTTTGGTCGTTAGATTCTTAATTTTTTTTTTAATTTCAAAGACTTCCGCGTTAAAATTTTTTAATTCCAAAAAAATTCCATGGGATTCAGATAAGCGGGAGTGAATAGAAGTCTGATGAATTCACAAGAATTCACGTGGATTAGAAAAAAATTCAGGGTAAATAAAAAAAATCAAGAGAATACCAAAAAACTCAAAAGAATTCAGGATAACTTAATAATAAATCAGGGTAAACTCCAAACGAATTCAAGTGAATTGAAAAAAAATTTCAATATAAAATATTTCATTCATTTCAGTAAAATTTGAGTGAATTTAGAAGAATTCAAGGGAATAAGAAGAAATTTATACGGATTCAAGATGAATTTTAAAAAATTCAATGTGAATTAAAAAAAATTCAAAGGAATTTAAAATAATTCATGATGAATTAAAAATAATTTAAGTGACTGCCTCAAGGTTTTCTAAATTCAAGAAAATAAATTTAAAAAAAAATGAAAATTTAAATTCTTTTTAAACACCGAACATTACAATTCATTTTATCCTGATTACATTTAATTTGATCCTTAGATTCTTGGTTTTTTTAATTTCCGGAAGTTTCGTATTTAAGTTTGTGTCCAAATTCGGTCGTTGGATTCTTAATTTTTATTTTTATTTTAAAGACTTCCGTGTTAAATTTTTCAATTCTAAAAAAAAAACCCATGGAATTCAGATAAATGGAAATGAATAGAAGTCTGCTGAATTCACAAGAATTTAAGTGGATTAGAAAAAAATTCACGGTAAATTTAAAAAAAAATCAAGAGAATACCAAAGAACTAAAAAAAAATTTAAAGAATTCAGGATAACTTAATAATAAATGAGGGTGAATTTCAAATGAATTCAAATGAATTGAAAACATTTTTTAATATAAAATATTCCATTGATTTCAGTAAAATGTGAGTGAATTTAGAAGAATCGAAGGGAATTAGACGAAATTCATACGAATTCAAGATTAATTTTAAAAAATTCAAGATGATTTAAAAAAATCTATAGAATTAAAAAAAATCAAAAGAACTCAAGGAAGTTCACAGATAGGTATAGATTTGAATTCAATAGACTCGATGGAATTCATACGAATCCAAGATGAATTAAAAATAATTAAGGGTCAATTTACAATTATTCAAGTAAATACTAAAGAATTGTCTAAATTTAAGAAATTAAATTCAGAATCAATAAAAATTTAAATTTTTCTTTAACGTCCAACATTTGAATTGAATTAAATCTAATTTAATTCAATTTAATTTAATTTGGGCGCTGGATTTTTATTCTTTTAATTTCCAAGAATCGCGTAGTTTAATTTGAGTCTAAATTTTGTGGTTGGATTATTGTTTTTTTTTTGTAATTTCCAAAAATTTCGTCGCTAAATTTTTAAAATCTAAAAAAAAACTATTAAATTCGGATAAATGGGAGTGAATAGAAATCTGGTAAAATTCACAAGAATTCAAGTTGAATTTAAAAGTCTTCACGGTGAATTAAAAAATTTAAAATCCAAAAAAGATCCATTGAATTCAGTGAATCTCAAGAAAATGCCAAAAAATCAGGGTGAATGCAAAAGAATTGAAGAAAATTAAAAAATATGTATACGCCTCAATTCAATAGTGGTTAGCCCTTGGGTTCTCTGTTTTAATTTATTGAAAAAAAGTAACTAAAGTAATATCTTCATTTTAAAAAGTGACTATAGTGACTTTATCTTTAAAACGTGACCAAAAAGTGATTTAAAAAAATAAATAATTTTTTTTTTAGGTAAATTATAGCTGAAAATACATTTTAAAGTACGATAGGAATCTTTAAAAGTTTAAACTATAAAAAATATGTATTTTTGTGTATTTCGAAATTGAAGTTTTTTCTGTGACCCGGTATGAATATTTTTAATGTATTCGCTATAGAGAATATTCTCCTTATATTGTAGAAGGAATTCTGTGCATGTTATTCCAAGAAAAAAAATGTTTAGGAGCCATTTTAGACCATGAATTGTGAAGAAATACCAAATTTTCGTATTTTAAGCCCGATAATATATTCAAAAATGTTTTTTTTTCATTTCACAAAATTCAAGGCTTATTCCTCATTAAATAAAAAAATACTTTCTAGTGATGTGAGAATTTTTTAGCCTTAAATTCGTATTTTTTTCAAATCGAAAATTAAGAAAATTAATTTTTAGACCCAAAACGGCCAAGCGGAACCTCTGAACAATTTTGTAAAAAGAAAAGAAAATTTGCAGCAGTATTTTTCCATCCAAATGAAGAAATCTAGATGGCACAGTTTGCGAAATACAAAAATTCAACGTTTCATTGGGCGCCCTAGTAATTAACTTTTCTTGTTCGCAATTGAAAACTGGTCTAAATCCCCACAAAAGAAATACAATGTTGCCTTTCTTTGGAATTCCCTTCAAATGCACAAATAAGCTTAGATTCTCGCAAATTACCGAATTTCTTTTTCTAAAATTAGATTAGGCATTATCGAGGGGCATTGGTCCGGAAACCTTCATCCTTGCATTTGTAGCTTGGAAAAGAGAGAAATAGAAGAGAATAGTCAGTTGAACCCACACCCACGCTCGTGGGTTAGGGGTCAGCTTGGCACCCCTGTTTCAACCCCCGCTTCCTCTGCATTTGACCAGAGCATTGTCCAGTCGAATGGACCTTTGTCGATTTTGAATCATTGACGGGGTGAAATATTCAGGGATGGCCGATGGTCAGCCATTATTGTTAGTGTATCCTACTATATATTGCTATATATTATGTATATATATATATATATATATAGCACATATATGCATATAGTATACGTATGTATATATTTATATACACACACTACTACTTACTCAAGTCACACGACTGACACGATTGCGGAGTACTCGAGGATCTTTCAACATTTTCCTTTCTTTCTTGCTTTCATTTCTCCGCTTGAGAGTGAATTATTGTTCTAATTGTTGGCAATGGTAATGGGCAAAGGGACAAATTTTCGGACGGACAGTTTTCAGTCTCTTTGAACTGCCACGCTCTTCTGACACGTGACCAACGCACGACACGAATTTCGAATGAGCTGCATTCGTAGAATTGGGATTTTGAATGGGGGAGATTTAATTCTAATTTTATTCTGGTTTTATTGGCTGGATTTGAAATGTCTCCCCACTGAGATTTTTCAATTCATTAGGACAGATTTAGGTTTAGGTTTAGGCACGTTTGTAAGTTTTATAGCAATATAAGCAATATTACCTATATGAATGGTCGCCAGGCGAAAGGGCGTAAGTGCCAAAACGCGAATTGTACAGGAGACACGAAAAACTATATAACTTTAACTCATTGAAGTTCATTATTTAACGCATTGAATTTTATTATTATTTTTTTTTAACAAAAAAGTACTTTCGAGCTATTTTGAGCTTTGAGAAGCTCTTCACCTGGGGTGATTGCTGGAAAGATTGATCACTATTTGTCATATTTTAATATATTTTGTTTGGCCTCAGGGTAGAATCTAGGGAAACAAATTTTAAAATATCCGAATGATTTAACAAAGTACTATGGAAACCTACCTTCACAATTTTATATGATTAAATTCATTGTTTTTCGAGTTAATATACTTTAATTGAAAATTGTTCAATTTGACACAGTTTCCTCATTAAATACTCCTCATTTTAATTTGTTGAAAGGCCTTCAGCTCAAAACGATTCATACTTGACGGTCAGTTAACTGAAATTGTCTAATTATTAAGGGCCGGTTTCACCAACTCTGATTAAATACATGATTAGCTAATCATGATTATTTTTTAATCAAGGCTTTAATCAT
>JAUMHM010000085.1:29164358-29187851 GCA_032362435.1 Melikaiella ostensackeni
AAATGGAAGGGTTAATTTTCATTTAAAAAAATGAATGTTTACCCAAAAAAATGTTAACAAAATAGTTAATTTTTTAACGAAAGAGATGAATTTTCAACTAAAATGATGAATCTTCAACTAAAGAAAAAAAAACATTTACAACAAAGTAGTTCAATATTCAACTGAAAAAGATGAATTCTCAATGAAAAAGGTTGAAATTTCAACAAAAAAAATACTTTCATTTTGAATCGAATACAGTTGAACTCAACCAAAAAAGACAATTTTTCAACAAAATAGGTTTTGAAACGAAAGAGATGAATTTCCAACCAAGAAGATAGTTTTCACCAAAAAGGACGATTTTTTAACAAAATACATGCATTTTTTTTTAATTAAAGAAAATAATTTTGATCGAAAAAAGATGAATTCTTAACAAACAATGTAATAGTTGATATTTCAACCAACAAATATCTTTACTTTAAGTCAAACACAGTTGAACTCAACCAAAAAACAATTTTTCAACAAAATAATTGAATTTGCAGTCAAGACAGAAAAAAATCAACCAGATTATTGAAGTTTCAAGCCGAAAGAGCGAATGCTTAACAAGAAAGTTGATTATCAACCAAATCATAAAATTTCTATCTAAAGAAGATCAATTCTCAATGAAAAGTTTAATATTTTAAAATTTAGCCAAAAAAGATGAAATTTCGACAAAATAGTTAAATTTGAAACCAAAGAGTTAAATTTTCAACGAAGAACATAATTTTTTACCAAAAAAAGGACGAATTTTAATCAAAAGACATGAATTTTGAACTAAAAAAGATCAACTTTCAACCAAAAATGGAATAGTTAAATTTTTACTTGAAAAAATTAATTTTTAACGGAAAAGGATGAATCCTGAACGAGAAATGTAAAAGTTGATATTCCAACCAAAAAACAGTTAAATTTTAAATCAAAAACAGTGATATGCAACAAAAAATAAAGAATTTTCATCAAAATAGTTGATTTTCAGTCAAGAGAGAAATAAAATCAACCAGATTGTTAAAATTTCAAGACAAAAAGGCGAGTTTTCAACAAAAAAGTTGATTATCAACCAAATCATAAAATTTGTATCCAAAGAAGTTCAATTCTCAATGAAAATTGTAATATTTTAGAATTTAGCCAAAAAGACGAATTTTCAACAAAATAGTTAAATTTAAAATCAAAGAGATAAATTTTCAACCAAGAACATAATTTTTTACCAAAAAAGACGAATTTTTAACAAAATACATGAATTTTCAACTAAAAAAGATCAACTTTCAACCAAAAATGGAATAGTTAAATTTTTATGTGAAAAAATTAATTTTTAACGGAAAAAGATGAATCCTCAACGAAAAATGTGAGAGTTGATATTCCAACCAAACAACAGTTTAATTTTAAATCAAAAACAGTGATATTCAACCAAAAAAAGAATTTTCATCCAAAACAGTTCAAATTTTCAGTCAAGAGAGAAATAAAATTAACCAGATTGTTAAAATTTCAAAACAAAAAGGCGAGTTTTCAACAAAAATATTGATTTTCAACCAAATAATAAAATTTTTATCCAAAAAGATGAATTCTCAATGAAAAATGTGAAGATGAAATTTCAACCATAAAAACGAATTTTCAAAAAGATTGTTTAATTTAAAGCCAAAGAGATGAATTTCTAACAAAATATATGAATTTTCATCTACAAAAGATCGATTTTCAACAAAATAGTGCAATTTGAAACCAAAGAGATGAATTTTCAACCAAGAAGGTTACTTTAAAAAAAAAGACGAATTTTAAAAAAATATATGAATTTTCAACTAAAAAAGATAAATTTTCAACCAAAAATGTCATACTTAAAATTTTCAATTGAAAAAATTAATGTTCAACGAAAAAAGATGAATCCTCAACTAAAAGTGTAATAGTTCATATATTTCAACCAAAAAAAAATTGCATTTCAAATCAAAAACAGTTTAATTCAACCAAAAAACTAATTTTCAACAAGATAGTTGAATTTTTAACCGAATGAAATGATTTTCTTTTAAAATCGTTCAATTTCGAACAAAATAATTGAATTTTAAATCAAATAATAAAATTTTTAACCAAAGAAGATGAATTTTCAACTAAAGTAATAAATAAAATAGTTGGAATAGTTAAATTTCCGCTTGAAAAAATTCATTATCAACCAAAGAGAAATGAATATTTAACTCTGAAATTATTTTTTCATTTCTTTCTAAGTTTTTTTATTTTACCGGGTTCTCCAGAAATTTTGAAATTCTGCCGAATTAATTTTTATTTGATTTTCCATTTCAGATAACAAAATTAATCCAGACACGATACGGTTGTAATATTCATGTTGGCGATGAGCTCCCGATATTCGAACAAATCAAAGAAATTTTAATTTCTCGTTCGTTAACTTTCATATCCAATTATTTCGTATTCATTTGTATGCGTATTGCACTCTTTGAATCTAAATCAGTTACTTTGCCTGATGCATCAATGTAATATCGACCAAAATGAATTATTTAAGTCATTTCGGCCGATAATACATCGATTTGTCAGTCCAATTGACTCATTCAAGTTAATATTGTATGTACAAACAAATCTTAATATCTTAGATAATAGTTATTGGCAATATTCATAAGATATTACTCTTTAACATTATTGATATTAAACAGTAGCATTTAAGACAATTCACTCTAATATCTGGGATGTTAAGATTTAACATCTCGGATACTTAACAATAAAATCCAAGGCATTACCAGTTTTAAAGTCTCGGTTTCTAACTTCAATATCTCAGATATTTAGAAGTATTTTGAATATTAAGGCTTAATATCTGTTCATGTTAAATCTGAGTGTCTAGATATTTGTCCCATAGTTAAATCGCAGATATATTACGAATTACGACTTAGTATCCAGATGCTAACCACTAGTATTCGTAAAGGGTTGCTTTTTGTTTTTAACTGAAAATGCAAAATAGTGCCGGAGCTGATTAGTCTTTTTTGTTGCAAAAATGGTTTGCTTCGTACTGGGTGGTAACCTTAAATTGTCCATTATATTGAATATTAAATATTTTATAATAGGGAAAGTAGCAGGAAATGATTAGGGTCAATTGATAATTATAATTGCAAATGAAGCAGAAATGAGTTTATTTCCACAGGTGAGGGCAGAGGTCCGCATTCCAGATGCCTGAAGAAGGCAAAAGCGCCGAGGGAACTCCAAGGTCCAGGACCCAGGAAGTAGGTAATAATTTTGAGGCGGAGGCCCAAAATTAGCAGGCAAAAAGCCGAAAGATGATTTTCCAAAATAACACAGCTCGCAACAATAGAGTCCAATTTCCCGAGCACCAGCTGCTGCCACCTATCTGATTTATCATCTCGCCTCTAATAGTATCCTCCTTCTCTAGTTCTCTTATTCTCATTCTTATTTTTAGTTTCTCGCCTTGTCCACCCTCTACAGAACCAATCGATACTTCCTCCTCATAATTACCTCTTTCTGACCATAGAATTTTTAATAATGGGGTCCAAATCAAAACGAGATTTGTATATGTTACGGAAAAGTGGTAATTGAATCTAAGCGTTATGGATGCTCTTAGAGGTGGATTCTAAGTGTATACTTTAATTTCGAAAGATATTGATGTTGTTGTTCAATTTAGATTCTAATTAAGGATTGCATATTGTATAATTGAGCACTATGTTTGATGATCACACACTTTTCAATTGCAAATTCTGAGTCAAAATTTCACTTTGTTCAATTTAATTTCTAATTAAAGATTGTAGTTTGCACATTGTATAACTCTAGGTGCTGATTGAAAATTATGCAGCTGTGGATTCTAATTCAAGGCTATATAATTGTACAAACATTATGATTCAAAAATTTAAGAACAGAAATTATGATTGAAGATGATTACAGTTTTCTGGCAAGTGTACACTTTGATTGAAGATTTAACATTGTTCAATTGTCAATTCTGATTGAAGAGTTTGCATTGTTCAATTCGTAAATTATACTGGTAGATTGTACATTGTATGTCTATTTGTAGATTCAGATTGAACACACAATTGTAAATTATGATCGATCAGGATTGCTTATTCTGATTGAAGGTTTCACAATTGTGCACTATGCTTCAAGATAATACATTGTTCAGCTGTAAGTAGGGTTGTTGAAAAAAAAGTATTCATTTTTTTCAAGTTTAAATTGTGCAAAATATAACAACAGATAAAAATTTTGACTACAGAAAAACGAATTTTTGTGATATCTCTATTTTTTTATTTCATTATAAAATCTGTACATTTTTAAATATGCTGATATGCAAATACAGTCACTGCTTGGTGGAAGCTCCACGCTGCGAAATCTGTCAACAGTTTCGATTATTTAATTTGAGATTCGGAAGTTAGCCAATAAGACCATTAAGATCAACGGTAGGTATTCATTTGTTCGAAATTTCGTTGTTCCAAAAAATAATTTCTCCCAAAAAGTATACCAGAACGTTTACTAGATTGGTAATGAAGCATAAAAAATACCCAGATAATCTACACATTTTTGTATGATTCATTACCAAGTTAGTAACGTTCTGATACTTTTTGGGAAGAATGAAATTTAAATTGTGTATGATGTGATTTAAATCACATTTTCTTTCACCAATGTAAAGAGTAGGTAATTTATTATTGAAAAATAAAATTGTTGTAAATCATGCAACAACCCTATTCTGACTGAAGATTTTATACCGTGTTTAATTAAAATTCTGTTTGAAAATTGTACAAAACACATTGTATAACTGTAGACACTGATTGAAATTTGAAAAATTGTAGGTTCTAGTTGAAGACTCTACAGTTGAACATTTTTATTAAAAAATATACGTACGGAAATTCTAATTGAAGATGAGTATTGGTGCGTTTGTGTTTGATTGGAGATTTTACAATGTTAAATTAAAAATTTTGATCTAAGATTGTAAATATTCTCATTAAAGATTGTACAATTGTACATGCCGATTTACAATTATACATCTTAACCGTTATTTAAATATTTCTTTGTTATTTCAGAAATGAGAACCTTGAAAGAATGAATGCTGCATCTGGAGGTTGGAACGTGGAATTGTTTGGCTGTTAGCTCAGAGGAATGCGACAGGAGAACAGATGGGGGTGGTAAGGGGCTGTTCAATCGGTTATTGATTGGAAATGTAAGCCGGAGAGCGAACGAGGAGAAACGGAAGAAGTCAGTGCCAAAACGACCCGGCAGATGGCCACTGGTCAATCGAGCTAGAGAAAATATGCCAATCTGGAGAAAACCTCGTTACCCCACCCTACCATACTCTTCCATTGTATTCTATTCACAAAATGCAAATTATTGTCACACAAAGAAGACTTCAAACATTTATAACCTTTAAACTGAATTTACGTCATTTTTATTCTACATTTATACAAATCCTTTTCAAATCCCTGGTCCATTTAACAAGAACCTCATATGCAAGTCTTTACAAGACGCATTTTCATACCCTTTGTTTTTAAAAATTATAATTTCTTACACTTTGACTTTCATCTAACGAGAATATGTTGAACAACATATTTTTTAGACTTAATAAAATGACGAGGAGATGAGGAAGACCGATAATGGTCCCTAAAATCTATACTGTTGAAAATGTTAGCGATTTTACAACACTTTCAGAATACGAGTGTGAGGCAAAATTACATTACCTGTGTATTGCAATTTCAAAGAATGAACGCTGATTACCATACAAGTTTTGCAATTTCACGCCACAATACCGGTGTAGTAATTCTGCCTTATACGCACTTCAACCCAGTAAGGTTAGAATTGTACCTTGCTAGTCTAGTGTTTGATGTACTCGATTTAGAGCTTGGCGGTCAGGGTTCAATTCTTCGTGCCTGCGAATTTCGATTTTTTTAAAACTTTCTTCCACAAAATTACATTACATGTATGGCAATATTACTGGAAACTACAATATCATGCTTTGGAACGTTACCTCACGTCTCGAAAATAAACTTCCAATACATTTGATGTGAAGTTCCAACAGAAATTTTGAACATTGTTGTCACAAGAGGACCACAATCTTGAAGGCAGTTTCTTAAACTTAAATGATGTTGTTACTTCAGAAGCGCAACCGGATTCCGGTGACGGAAGTCATTGTCGAGGAGGGAAGGACCGGCAAGTGTCGGCACGTCCTGAAAGTGGCTGGACAGGTTTTCGTACGTAATTTCGTGGGTCACGATCCTCCTCCCACTGCCTTTACACACAACATACTCTTCAAGTCAGGACGCAAGATCTTGCGATCCTCCTCACACAAACACTCAAAAGCTTGTATCAGTCCGCTTCGGAGGCTCGCGAGTGTCAGTGTGTGGTTTGGGGTCAGAGGTTAAGCGGCGTGATTGAGTCTTGCTTACAAGGAGCCGCCCTTCGCTGCTCCTCGACCCTACCTCCCTTCATGGGGAAGGAAACCATAATGCAATTTAAGCCATAATACTTGACTTTAAATTGAAAAGATTGCCCGGGGGATGCGAGGGAGCTCTCCACCGAGAGGGTGTGTTGCCGCCTTCTTCTTCATGCTTATGCCAACCGGTTGCATGACCAATGTTCCTCAATCAAATCTCCATCCACCTCCACTTAAATCTTGTCAATATTGTCAATCTTGTCTTGAGATTAAAAGTAGCTTTCAGAATTAGGACAAAATTTTGATGTGAAAGGGACAGGTTACACCAAAGTAGATTTTACGATGCTGTGTAAATCATCTGGAGCTTTATACCTTCTACAGTAAAATAGTATATTGTGAAAATATGGAAGAGGTTTTGTTAATATGTGGCGGCCTAAAGAAATAACTCCCGCTACTTCAATAATTAAAACTCTCTAGGGAATTATAAGGCTAATTTGTGGTAGTACGCATGCGCCACTCACTATACCCGTCACCAGGTAGGAATAAGACATTTTCGTTCCGCTTTACATGCGCGGAATGTCACGATTCCCATGCATCTGTTCCAAAAAAATAATTTCTTTCAACACCTGCATAAAAATGGCAACTTTCCTATGCCTCTACAGCGAAAGAAAAACAGTTGATTTCAGAAGGAGGAAATTAAATGACGTCAGAGGGATGGAACTACGACAATCTAACATCAATATTTCTGAGTTATCTTTCGATCCACTCTTACAGACATAAAAAAGTCGCACTTTTTCTTACAGATGTTGAAAAGAATATCGTGTGCACAAAATATTGTTGACTTAACAAAATTTTTTTGTTGGATCAGACTAGATGTCCAAAATATTTTTTTCTAGCAAGCAAAATAGTCTGTAAGATACAAGTCTCCTGAGTCCTGACAAGTTTTGTCATAAATACGATCTTCTCATTATTCATTAAAGCGCCCTTCTGACAGATTTAATTACGTATTGCACAAAAACTGATTAATGAAAATAATAAAAGTGAGCTGGAAAAATGTATTATCAGAACCTAGAATAAGGGAGTCGGTATAATTAGCGGATTATGTTAAAGCGATATGCGCATGAACATCGAAGGGTGCGAGAGAAAGAGTGTAGAATTTTTGAGATCATAATTTTAGATAGGCTGATACCCTACTCTCGCAAATGGCGGCATGTAGGCAAATTGAGGTGAGATTGGAGGTCAGCATTCTGCCAACCGTTACCGCATCATGTGCCCACGGGTGCATACTCGGTGGTGCAGAAGTAGCTAAAAATATTCCGCTTTTTATAGAATCCTTTAATTTGGTTCAAATTTCAATAAATGACTTACTACAAATAAAAATGTAAATTTCAAAATTATATTATTCAGAATTTTAGTCTATTGCACGGAGAAAAATGGATGTTTAAACATAGATTCATAGATATTAAAGGGTTTGATAGTACCACCTAACATACAGATATTCACGGGTATCTTGCTGGATTCTTAAGCATAAATAAAAGTACATATTTGGTTTGACTGTTTGAGATGTTAAAGTGAAACATCCAGACATTTAATCAGCTATTGGCTGATCTAATAGAATAAGAAGAAGAAATACTGTTGACATCTGTGGGATCGGTGTCTTATGTCAACTTGTGGCAAAATGATGATGTTTGATGTTTTGTCTACAATTAATAATAATCAAGGTGTAAAATGTTTGTTTGAACTAAAATAGTTGAAGAAAATGCTTTTTCTCCGCAGGAAAAACTTCGAAGTGCCGAATATTCTGTTTCATGCATGGTTTTTAACATCTACAGATTATAACCTCTAACATTTTAAATGGCTGTCTTATAGTTAAATATACGTTAACATGATAAGGATGAACATTCATTTTTCTCTGTGTGATCTATATACATGAATTGGGAATAATCTACTCCATATATTCATCTCCAGATTTCTATAGACCTTAATTATATACATTGTCCATCACAACTATATTTTTACTTAGCATAATGAATCTGTCTGAAACTGCAAATAACTTTCACTTTATGTATATTGTATATAGTCTGGAGTTCGTGCATAATAAGGAGTTAGCTGATCACGTTTTATGATAAGAGCTCAGGAGAGTCTCGAGTCTTTTAACGAATCACTGAGTATATGAAACCTCATGATTGGACGCTTAGTAACAGAGATCGATTTATTTGATCGTTATAAAACATCATTATGAAGCGATTATAGTGCCGTCAATGAGCTATACTCACTGCAAGCACAATGGCCAATACCATAATTAGAATTCGTCAATTAGTAGCGGATAGATTTCTGTAGTCTGGAACCAAAGTAGTAGTTTGGGCAAGATATTTTAATATCCAGAGTGATGTTCCCAAAAAGTTTGTACAAACCATAAGAAGTGAAGAGGAAGAAGAGAGGCTTTAAGAAGCTTATTTAATATTTTCTTAAGGTGTCATCTTACGTGATGATAATTCATTAATAATTAACTAACCCGTTCTACTAGATAAAGAAATTTAAACAAATTTCTAGGCATTTAACTTCCGAGAGTTAGGATTCACCTTGTACGACCTCATAACCAAGAAAGCATCTCAAATCTCCTCTTTGAGAAATAATACCACCCCCCTCGGAAACTCGTTAACCGAACGCGGTTTCCGCGATTAAGTCGTAATCTCGGATTAATCTAGCATTTATATCCCTTCGAAGACGATGTACAACGATGGGCACCACGCGAGCAGTATATCATCTCTCGGTATGCAGTATGCACTCCGTGCAGAACGCCAAAGTACATCCATAACGAGCCAGCCTCTATGATGTCTACTAAAAAAAAATTTGAACCATGCTATGAACCATACTATGTACCATACTATGTATCATGCTATGAACCATAAGTTCATAGTATAACAGTCTAATGCACACGTACACTTTTCACATGAATGAAACAACCCAGTCCAACCCTGACCTCGACCTTGCTCATCGAGGGGTGGAGGAAAGGTAAATAAAAAAGCGAATATTAAAAAGAATCGAAAAAAGCAGGCATAATTCCCTCGTTCGAGCTCGTGACTGCAATAACGCGTTATATATATGTTATATGATCATAAGGTATATAACATATACCCTGCCCAGTGCGGAGCGACCTTCTTGTTTGTCCCTTTTCCGTATTACGTTATCGTCCAGAGTTCATGCTCAGTATACATATACCTAGATGGTACACATACATTTTGAAGTAAAAATATGTAATGTGTGTGAGAAGGTGGTGCTTGATTGGAAGTTTTGTGCGATATAATGTGCAAGAGGAACTGAGAACATGAGAGGAACAAGGAAGATAGTATGGGTACTGATATAACGTAACTGACTTCTTGGCCGGTGCATATAACCGGGCTGTTAGAGGGCGGAGTTGGCTGATGAGTTAGCAACGTATTGACTTTATAATAATCACGTTAGCTGGTCCACCGCGATCCCTCGGCATTACGCGCTTCTTCGCGCGATTTTACCTACCGGGTGACTTGCATTTTCCAAAATGGACCTTTCATTTATTATAGATATTGTCAAAACCTAACCTCCGTAATTCATCTCTATAATATCAAGATTGTGCGAAGTTTGCTGCCCGAGCGAACAGAGGTTAGGTTTTGACAATATCTGGTGGTGTAAAGAAATAACTCCTGCTACGTCATCAGTTGAAACTCACTGAGGGGTTATAAAGCTAATTTGTGGTAGTACGCATGCGCCACTCCCTACCCGTCACTAGGTTGGAATAAGGCACTTTGGTCCCGCTTTACATGTGTGGAATATCACGATTTGCATCCATCTGTCTGAAAACATTCTCAAGAGCAAGAACAAAACGGACAAAACCTCTAACAGAATAAAAGTTTTGTTTTAAGAAAGAGGGTCTAGGCTCTAGTTTTAGGACAAAAAGTAGGCTTAAATATATCTTTAAGGATGTGCTTTACGTACAGTTTCAAAATTTATCAAACCTTTATAATGATTTATATAATTATTTATTTATTTTATTATTTTATTTTTAATTATTATTATATATATTTTATATTTATATTTTATTTTATTTACTTATTTATATTAATAATAAATTATAATAATTTATATAATCTAGATCCTTTTTTTATTAAAGTCTTCAATAGTGGACAAATACTAAAAGTAATCTTTGAAGTTGTTGAACTGTGTAACATAGTCCTTTCGTGTGTAAATTACGATCCCTTTTCTCTCTTTCGATGTATCTCTCCCTCGGGACGATCTTCCTCCGAAAACACATGCCTTTTCCATCCTGAGGTATTTAAATTCCTTTTATTTACTCAAATAAATTCCAGGAAATCCCTTAGAAAAATCGTTGTCTCAATATTCTAATTACCAAAAAGAAATCACTTGATTGATTTCATCAAGAATTCTCATAAAATGCTTTTAAAATTACTGAGTTATTTTGTCGAGTCCTAGAAAATGAGTTTATTAAAACATTTGGAAAAACCGGCAGTAGTAGCTGGGTCGTGATTCTCGATTCGAATGTCTACATCCAAATTAGTCTGCCGGTAACCAGCTGCACTCGGTAGTTTTGGTTTTCTGCAGTTTTCCACTCCCCTGACCAAATGTTCAGGCGAATTGAAAAACCCACAGGATTGAGTACGTCAGGCATTACTTAAAGGCTTATTGAGAGTGGGGTTATTGGGGAAAGTGGGGTTTCATCGAAATGTTAATGTCTGTCGATCTCCTGTGAAAGGGAGAATTTAGATAAGTAAAAAGCTACGAAGGTATACCTGAAAAGAATAAATAGATAGAAATATTTGAAAAAGATATTCGAAATTTTTTGTTGTTGCCATATTGTTTGCCATCTGGTCTCCAGAGTTTTGTGGATAGGTACAAGTATGAGTTATTACAAGTACTGCTTTAAAGTTCCGATTGAAAAATGTTCCGTAGAATTAATGATATTGTCAGTCTTGAAAAATGCGCGGTGGACCTATTTTTATTTCATTAGCCATTGATGTATGGACCAACCCCTCAGGAGTATTAACCAATAACTGGCTAACGCTGTCGATACTGGATGCTCCATATGTAGGAGGGATTGCCAAGATTGCCTCTAGAAGGGGTGACGTGAAATATTGGCTACATAGATTTCAACTATTATTGCCGAGTGTAAAACACGGTGGCATTTGGCGCTAAAGCGATCAAGGGGTGTTGCGTGCCGGGTGGTCGCCTGCTCGCGACAATATAAATATACGTATATTACAAGATGAATAACTGGTCAAGATGACGATATTGACTCCCGGATATATTTAGTTTATATTTGAATTTAAAAAAAAAAAAGAAATAGTATTCTGATATATATTTCATAGCCAGAAATATATTAAATAATATCTTTGAAGGGTGTTATTTTGCGTTTAAAAAAAATCTTAATGGTAAGATTGTTTTTATAGAGAAGAACAAAATATTAAGCAATCAATCAACTATTCCTATCTTGGATTCGGTATATCTGATCTTGTGTCACAAATTGAATTCTGATTTGCTCCATCGCGAACTGTACTGCTGCCAAGTCGAAAGGGGGTGGCTCTTATCTTCATCCGCCCCTGCTTTATTATTTATGGTCAGATTCCACAACACAGAGCTGTCGACTTAATATTCACTTAGATATCTAAAATGCTTTACTCAGTTTGATGTCGAAGAATAGCAGAATTCTCAAAAAGATAACAAATTAATAGATTAGACTTAATTGGATATTAATTATACGTTTTGCTTATTTCATTGACAATATTTAAAAAAATACCATATAGAGGTGTATAATTGAACATGTTGAAACTACTGTCCTAGAATTTTCAAAAATTCGAATTTATAATTTAGATTATTAAATACTTTAGGAATATCATTTAGATTTTTAGAAGTTCTCAATATTAAAATATTTCAAGATGAAAAACATTCAACTATTTATAATTGGAACTTGTTAATTTTTAACTACCTCGAAATCTAAACTTACTAAAAATACTAAAATTCTAGTACAAAATGGTAAAAAATGATTGAAAAGTTTAAAATCGTTTGATTTCCATTTGGAAGCGTCATATATATTTGAAGAAACTTCCACTTCAGACATTCGAAATATAAGAACGTCAAAATGGTAATCGTGCAAAAAGTACAATTTTGAATTAAAATTTGCAAAATTAAAAATGTAAACATTTAAATTGTGAAGTTTTTGATTGGAAGAATATCAAATTCTATATTTTGAATTGTAAGCGGTAAATTTATAGTGTGAATTATATCAAATGTGAATATTTTCAAATTTATATGCTAGAATTAAATTGAAAGAGACATATTTTTCAGTAAGATTTAATTTGACTCAATCTTATTTTATATTTGTCAAGTTTTATATTTAGAAAATAAAAACATTTCAATTTGGTAAATTGTCAAAAATATTTCCTGCATATAAGCAAAATGTTAAAAGGTATTTTTCAGTACATTGAGATTTTAATTTATTTCAAATGTTGAAGCTTCAAACATTAAGGGATTTGACACAATAAAATAGAAGCTCTTTTAATTCTAAAAAAAAATCCATTTCTACTAACTAAATTTATATTTTAAAAAATATATATATAATTTTAAACGGTAAAAATTTAGCAAACATTTAATAAAAATTTAAATTAGTACCTCCCGCCTGGAAAAACCCCGTTTAGCTCTCTTTTGACTGTTGGCCCCTGTCAGGGGCCCATGTAAACAATAAGTAGGGGGAAATCCACGAGGGCTTCCGCAGGGCGCCTTGCTCGTTTGCCCTCACGATTTATGCGTTAAAATTTTCAAGTTCAGAGGGTTAATATTTGTTTGACACTATAAATTTTGATGTTTCATTCTTTCAGATTTACAAAAACATGCATTTTTATTAAACATTTGATGACATTTTTTGGAAGTGGAACTTCGAAACCTCAGATATTCCACGAGAGCCCCCTGCAGAAGTCCCTGTTGGTTGCCCTCATGCCTCAATTTATAAAAATTAAACGATTATTTTGCTGTAATAAATTGTCCTTTATGTTAAATAATAACAATATCTCATTTACATGTGCAATCATTGAAAATAAAGATATTTCCAACAAATTTTGAAGCGCGTGTGGAGTGTCTACCTGAAAGAAGTTATTAAAAATGTGGTAAGTTAGTCAAAATTAAAAAAGGAAGTCTGGTAAGATGCTAATCATGGGTTCAAATCCCGGTCAAGGTGCTAATATTTTTATTTTTTATTTTTTTATTTTTGAGTTTGTTATACCCCTCCGAGGGCAACCATAAGAGCAAGCACGATGGAAGCCCATGTTGGATCCTTATGGATCAGCTTGTCGTTTCCATGATAGGCCACGCCTGGATTGCCCTCATGGGCCCCACAAGGCCTCCATTTTTGCGCACGGGCTTTTTCAAATATGGATGTTACATATATTTTTTTTTCATTTTTAAATTGTTAGAATGTGAAAATTACTTATTTTCCAAACTTGAAAGCTGTTAAATTTATTTCCGAATGTAGCAGTATGTATTATTTTTTCTTAAAATATAAAAAATTGCAACTTTTCTTCCTCTAATGTCGGAATAAAAAGAAAAAATTTGGCCTGAATCTCTTGGGTGACAGAAGAAACATGAAAAAGGTGGTGTTATCTGCTCTCCAAGACGGAAAGCTTTACATTGAGCAAGTCCTCAGGGAGCGTTGACCATTCTCTTCCTTTTCCTTTGTTCCATTTCAATCTTATTGATATACCGAATAAACACTCGTAACTCAGACTTCTGGCTTTGCGAGGCAAATTCGCCACCCAGCAAATTGTTTTGGTTTGACTATTTTTTTTTAAAGGTGACATCTTACACAAATGAAGAAAAAAAACTTCCATTTCTGTTCAATTTGGACACAGTTTACTCTTCCGTCAGAAATTGTCAATATGACTAGAGCGAGTACTATCAAACATTACTGCTGATTTTGAACCAAGATAACTCGGTCAAGAAAAGAGATAAAGATTTTTAAAGAATTCAGTTAGAGAGCTTATGAAATTCCGCGTCTGATGAGCACTAGTGAGGAGATTTTCGATTTCTCAAAGAGGATATATCACATAAGAAGATTAAAAAAAAATTTAATAATTTCTCGAATTCTGTACCTCGACTTTAACTCATGGTATAATCTAGAAAAGTTGTAGCGAAAATCCTAAGTTTGAAACCATTTTATCATTGAAGTCTTATCTTTAATACAAGCTAATAAGACTTGAAAAATCTTCATGGGTTCCCGAGATATGACTAAAAATATCCAAGCGTGTCTGCGACGAGTTTCAGTCCCGGCCGACAGCGGTGTTTCCCAAGCGAAACTCGACGCAGACATGCTTGGACATTTTTAGTCATATCTCGGGAACCCATGAAGATTTTTTAAGTTTTATTGGCTTGAATTAAAGATAAGACTTTAATGATAACGTGGTATAAGTTTCAGATTTGTACTACAAATTTCCTCTGTTATACCATAAGTTAAAATCGAGGTACAAAATCCGAGAAATTCCCGGCTATCATCGCTCTCGCGGCCGAAAGCTGTCATCGACGACTGAAACGCGACGCAGACACGTTGGGACATTTTTAGTCATATCTCAGGAAGATTTTTGCTACAACTTTTCTAGGTCATACCATGAGTTAAAATCAAGGTACAGAATCGGAGAAATTATTGAATTAAAAAAAAAAGTTTCTTAGGCGATGTACCCTCTTGAAAAGTTAAAAATATCCCTACTAGGGCTCATCAGACGCGGAATTTCATAAGCTTTCCGACTATTCAAAAAAAAAATGCTATCTCTTTTTTTGACCGAGCTAAATTTTTAAGCTTTTAAATTTAGCCAAGCTGATTTAACTGCTACTTAATTTATCGATTTCTTCTTTCTTAAACACCAATATATTTTCCAAGGCAAAATGAATCAACTTTTTGTCCTATAATAAATAACATAACTTTTTTCTCACTTTTTCTCAAAAGCAATGAATAAAAAATGTTTTCTATTTCGAACCATGCAATATCTTATTCGTGTAGAATGCATACATAGAGATAGATTGTAACGCGTATGGAGCAGCGGGTTTAAATTCCGCCAGTCAAAGCGATGTTTGACATGGAAATGTTGAACGATGCATTAAACATGTTGGAAGAGTGCTCTCTCTTTTTCTCTTTCTTTTTCCACCCGCCCCATGTTTCCCTCTCGTTCTATCCACCGTCGGCGTGAGCGCTTCTTCGCAAAGAAACGTCATCTGAGTTAAACCGCAGGTCTGTAGACCGCATTCATGGGGCCCCATAACCTCACTATTGTCCAAGCAATGTTTACTTAAGCAAACGAAGGGAGCCCTCGCTGATCAGCTTCCGCCTTTTAAGATTGCGAGACCGGCTTCCGGTTTCGATCAATATATCCAATTCCATTTTGTCCACGCGGAAACCCCAGTATTTGGTTCACTATTTTTTTTATTACAGAATAGTGAATGTTATGTTTAATGCAAAATGCTTGTCTGTAAAAAAGGGGATGTTTTTATAAATGCAAGTTGTTTCTATCTTTATTCAGACGGTTACACTACAAGACTGCCCTGTCAAAAACTGATGTTTCTCATACCAATATACATATACCCTTATTCTTTAAGTTACTGAGCATTTTGTATATTAAATTCTTTTGAAGCGTTTTTCTAAAAAAAGCGGAATTTGATGAATTAGATGTAAAAGGGGTGCGTGAGTGGTTCAGTAAATAAACCTGTGAGAGGCAATTTTACGGAACCATTTCCGTAAAAGGTGTCCCATTGTCCGGCAAATGACATCAAGCTTATTGTATTATTTAAAGAGCCCCGCTTTAAGGTCTTCTTAGGCCACCCCAGTGAATTTCGCCATTCGGACCTAAAGTCGTCGGACCTTCAAGTTTTTCGCCACTAAAAATCTGGCAGGACCTCGTCCGTGTCGAGAGGGATGATTTTAGGGGTTAGTGACGATCCTTAAGGGAGGCCGAATTAAGCACATTGCGACATAGAAAGTTCTCACAAAAAACATTTTTTAATACTGAAAAAAGTCCTCCTTCAAAATTAATCCATAAACCAGTCTATTAATGACCTCAAAAAAACTGTTTCAAATTTTAGTAACGTTCCCAGGCTTAACAATTTATTATATAGATTAGATTAGATTTTTACTCCATGCATACCCTTTTCGGGTTTTCACATTTTTTAAATCCCCCTTCCAGCAGGAAATCATCAGACATTAAACACTTTTAGCTCATATCTCTTCCCAAAATTCCCAATTACCCCAACTCCCATAATAAGCCTCGAAGAATGCCTGATGTACTCAATCCTGTGGGGTTTTTCAATTTTTAGAATCCCCTATCGTCTGCAGCTGGATTTTTATTAGAAGCGCTCACAATCGCTTTAATATTTGGTCAAGGGAATGGAAAACTGCAGAAAACCAAAACTCTCGAGCGCAGCCGGTTACCCACCGACGAGTTTGGATGTAGACATTTGATAGCATCGATTGCCCACATCCATCCTCCGCGTCAAACCTCCCCCTCGACAGTAGTTAAACGCAGTAAAAACACGAATAATGATATTATTGATAAATGAATGGATAATCTTAAAAATAATTAAATTTGGGACTCACCAGGTGAGATGCCGAGTTTCGCTTGAAGGGTAGAGGGACTCCTGAGATCAGGGGTTGATACAGGGGCGACTGTGGGAGGTGACAGGTGGGGGTGCGTTTGGGCTCCCCCACCTGTCGTCGTGGTTGTAATAGTTGTTGTGGCACAGGGATTCAAAGGCGATGTTCTTTTAAGGGTCTGCTCTGTCCGCCACGCGACCTCATTATCACCTATCCACACTTTACCTGAAAAAGTAAAAATGATTTATGTAAAAAGACCATTTTTAATCTTTGATTATACGATTATCACTCAAAACTATATTAGAACGCAACTATAAAATTTCAGGGTTTGTAATCTCTCTCGAAGAATCAAAAGTCAAAAGTACCTATACAATATGAAGAATGAGTTAGGCACTTTTGACATAGAGATTTCTTCCATTTCATTATTTATATTCATTATTTGATTCAAGAATTGCAAACACTTCTGTAATTTCTAGGATGAAAAAAATGTATTCCTGAACTAATGACGAAAAGAGACCCAGGAGGAAAGCAGCATTCATCAGAATAAAACTGAGCATTATCGACGAGCGGAAACGTGGAAATAAGAAGCAGGTTGCCTAGATACCAGAGTTATGTTTGGGGATGGAATTGTATTAATAACACACACATACATGTTCCAAAGATTCTTATTCTATAGAGAAAATGGTTTCTCTCCCCTAATCCTATGCGCGTAATTAGCAATCCCTCTACCTCCCGTCTGCCACTCCGTATTGCCACACAACCCTCATGGCCTATGCATTTTCCCTGGTTTTTCCTTTTTCCTCGTTTCCCTTAATTTCTGGGAACAATACCTCGTGCTGGATGTTGTCCTAAGCTGCAGTGTCTAATTACGAAGGGGGATCGAGATGGGGCTGTCTTATGGGCTTTCGCGACAACACACTCGGTGTCCAAATAAGTTTCATTCTATTCTACTCTTCCATTTATTTTTTCGACTTTATAAAATAAACGAGATCTAATTCTAAGTACAAATTTCTAATAACTACATTGGTCCAATATTCTTAAAATAGTGACGGAAGTGGAAACCCGACAAGTCGGAATATCATTTTAATAGCTTAGATGAACAACAGCAATTTATAATTAGAACGCATGTTTGTATAAACATAATTGACTTCTGAATTTAAGATTTCTTCTTTTAATAAAAATTGAAATTCTAAATAAAAATCGCACATATTTTATGTAGATTAGATTTATGTTTCACACTTCTCGCAGGAAAAGGAGCGATAAGTAATCAGTAATATTTTTCTAATTAGTTTCTCTAATTGGTTTTCATAATCGTGTAAAATACACGTAAAATTCAAGTATAGTTTTCTATGTAATAATGAGATATTACCATTTGAAAAAATGTAAATGATGATTCATGCAAAAGAAAATCAAGGAGAGGCATTCATACTGAGGTATTACGTTTCTGGAGCGTGGCAGCGAGTATTTGCGAAGCACGCAAATACAAGCCACCTCCGCACGCGCTGATGTGTGAGTCAGAGTCGGTATTATTTGCTTGATGAATGATTTAGCTTCGCCTCCTCTTTCTCGCTCTCGCGATTTATTTCTTCTGCGACTTCATCTGTCCAAAGAAGAGCCGCGGAGAAGTTTACGAAAGCGAGAGAAGTTCACGAAAGCGAGATACAGATTGGGTAGACAGAGAGGGAGGAAACGCTACGAAGAACAAAGTGAAATGGAGGGAGAAAAGAGGGTGGCAACTAAAACCGTCTGTATGGAAGTTTGAGCGAGATAAAAGCAGCTAGAAAGAAAAAGGAAATGCCTGAGGAAAATGTGGCTGGCGCTAACTAAGGGCGTCGGCTAATCAATATCATCAGAGAATGGCCGCTTGACTCATCCCCCCCCTCCCTCCCCATGAAAACCCTCCACTGTTCCGTAAGTCTCCAGAAATGCCTACGTTACTGTGCATCAAATTTTTCCCAAAATGTAATTAAAGATAAAGGATTGAAATAATTTGAGGAATAGTTTCTTGAGTTTTGGAAGCTTTTAGATGATGGAGAGTGGTTGGTTTTAATCACTCTGATCCGGAATATTAAAGTAGTGATTTCGTTTTCTGACAATCCGCCCAAGGCATAACCTAGAGCCATATTGAGAACGGTCCCTAACCCGAGCCAGCAGTTTCTTTAATCTTGCGATGTTTGCATGGTCCACCCCTATGTCCGAGACAAACGGAACGACCCTCATAGGTAGGACTACGAGTCCTCAGAAAATTAAATTACCTTACTTCTAAGAGGTCGAATTTAGGAGAGTAGAGATTGAAACTCTCTTTTGTGCCGAACAATACTGCGGCTAGGTAGAGATTTAATCGATTTAGGATAGAGCATAGAATTGATATCAAACCTCAAAATAGTTTTAGAATTTACCGATGTATTGATGGAAGTGTGATCCAATTGTTATTAAACAAGATCCCACATATGCCTAAAGCTAAAAATTGCTGTCCAAGTTTGTTATGTAATTGTCGATCTTCCTCATCCTCAAGAGAGATTACATTTTATAGCTGAATATTCAGAAAAATTTCATTTTTGGAACCAAAGGTGTTTGCTGACACCTGGTGATTTTCTAGGAAATCGAAATTCCCTTCGGCTATGGCTAGCCACTATTTCGACCCCGAGAAAAGCAGTTCGCATAAACAGAGCCATTCATTTCGAGACCCCTCATGCCTCCGATTGCCCAATGGGCTTCTTTCCCTCTTTGCATTCCCTCCGTTCATTCGTCCAGCGGCGCGAACTCCATTCACGGGTTTATCACTGTCCAGATAACAACGATTTACCTACACGCGAGGCTTAGGGTCGACTTAGAAGGGGTGGTTCTGTCGAGGAAGACGCAAAAGAGAGCCAGGAAATGGGGAGAAAGTGAGAGAACCATAGAGGGAGTGAGAGCTTTTCGGGTGGGAGGAGGGTGGATTTGGCCAGCCACCTTGCATTCAGGAGTATTTCACTTTAACGGCCCCCAAGGGAATTGGCTGACCCGACCAGACCCTTCAGCGTTTCAGCATAATGGACCTCTACATTACTTATTCGTCCTAGCCAATGTCCTCGTCCACCAGGAAAACCGCGGAAAGTCGTTTCCACCTCTAGAGATCGACTTTAATCTCCCTTTTTGATTAAAACGAGGAAACTTTCACATCGACTTTAAGTAGTTTCGATTTTTCTGTCTCTGATCTCTCTAGAGGCTAATGTGGTACAGTGGACAATGCAGCCAAGAGTGCATAATATTTAATAATAATTTACGATTGAACCTAAACTAATTGTTATTACTCAACCAAGTCTGATGATAATTTTCTACTCTCGTCTACTACACCAAATTTCAAATTCCTAAATGTAAGGCTTAGACTTGCAGAGCCCATAACAAGATTTCAGTTCAAGAAAGACTTTATCGAAAAATAATAGTGTTTCTCTAGCATAATAGTGGTCTTTCCAAGTTTATGTTGATGGCTTCTGCGATTAGTCTCTTTTACAAACAGAATGTTGCATTCGGCAAAAAAAATTATTGCGGTGTTAACGACGTTGTTCCTGCATAACATCAAACTTTCTCGTGACCGAGGGCAATTTATACGGGTAAAAGACTGCTTCCCATGGCAAAGATAAACATTGAAGTATCACAATTATCCTGGAACTTCAAGAACTTTGTACTTCAGGGAATCCAGGAGCCTCGGGCCAGCGAGATTTGCGTGCCCAAGAAACAAGGTTCCTTAAATCGAGATAAAGAATAATCATTAATCAGTAAATTAAAAATTTCAACAATATTTCTTCTTCAACAGTTTGAAATCTAGTACCTTTCTTCGATATATCACTATTAGTAAATTACTTCGCCTTCGCTTTTCCATTTTTCTTTTATATTCCCGATTTTCATCATAATGAATCTTGTTCCGTCATCAATTAATTTTTCTTGTTTCCCTTCTCTTTCCACATTCTATTGCCGAATCTCATTCATTCCCTACTACATATTCTTCAGTGTTCTTTTTCTTAGATTTAGAAACATCTGTTTCTTTCTATTCTGCTATTTCTTTTCCATTTCCTAATCATTTTCAATCCTTTCTTCTTCATTTCCGCATTCCCTTTTCCTTTATATTTATATACAATCTTCCCTCCGACTATCTTTTCTGTTTGATTTAATATTCTTGCTCTGAATAATGTTACATTCTCTTTCATTTCATAATCTCATTTTTCTGCCCAATTCCTATTTCTTTATTTCTTACTCTTTTAATTTTCTTTTAAATCCTTCTCTTAAAATTGTCTTCCTTTTTCCTTATTTTTTTCCCATAAAGCGTATATTCTCCCACGACTTTTTAATTTTTCACTTCTCTATTATTTCGTCCTCCTCTTCAAATAATCTTTTTTCTTTACTATGATACATTCCCAATTCATGTACTTTTGTTTTACTTCCATATCTGCTATTTTTCTTGTACTACTATTCCTATTCAAATTAATAGTCCTCTGTTAATAAATGTTTCTATTTCCTATTCTACTTTGCGTTCCTGAGACAGCTTTCTGCTAATTATTTCTTGTTCCTTCTCTTTATTGTTGTCACCTCATTATATTATGTATTATTTTTCACTATTCTATATCCTATTTTTCTTTTCTTCTGTATTCTTTCTCCAAGTTCTTTGCTTTTCTATTATTTTGCTTTACTTTATCATACACTTTTACGAATACCTTTTATTATCCGAGTTATTCACTCTTCTTATTTTGTTTTGATTTTTGTTTTTTTTGTTTTTTTAAATTTTTTTATTTGCTCTATAAGAGTACTTTTTCTCTTCACATTTGTTTCGTCTTTCATCTTTTATAACACTCTTTTTGACTTTATCTATTCCTATATATTTATCAAATAATTTTCTCTTCCACGCTGCTCCTCTTTTTTTTCTTTCATCTTCTTTTTCAACCTCCCCTTTTTATTTACTCTACACTCAGAAAAATTTTTCTTTTATTCAAAGAAAATTACTTGGAGTCAAAGGAAAATATATATTGGCTCTCAGTTAAAGAAAAGTTTCTCTGATCTGAAGAATTGTTTTGGTTGCATTTCGCGCTTTGGTTTAAAGAAACTCTCTAAATTTCTTAGAGTGAAAAGTCACTCGAGGAAAGTAAATTCTCACTCTTTCGAAGTTTCAAAACCCCACTTCTCCAATTCGAGTGAATTCTCACTTTTCGAAAGTGAAATTCTCACTCGATAGTTAGGAGTGACAACTCACTCGATAGAAGTGAAAAGTTACTCCAAGACAGTGGAAGGGTTCACTCAACGTTGTAGTGAATTCGTTTACTCGATCCTTTTGAGTAAGTAAATTCACTCAATTGGAGTGAAATCAGTACTTAAAGAAGGGTGAAAATTCTTGGCTCGATTACTCTACGGAGAGTGCACTGTAACACATTTTCGGGAATTTTCTCGAAAATGTTCAGAAAGCGAATAACCCTAACTCTAATTTTTCCTAAAATACTGTAAGGAAAATTTCTCAAAAGTTCGGAAGTCTATAAAAAAGTTAGGGAAATTATTTTAAAAATTAATTTCACATTGCCCACGTGACAGAAAGGGAACGTAACGTCAATGTCTTCTTCGATTGAAAATTTCACTGCAAGAAATTTAGAAAGAATGTTCTATTGCTTTAATGAAGATTTTTCTTTAATCTAAAAAAAAAAACAAAAAAAAACACACGAAAGACGTCATTCTTTGAGATAAAATAAATTATTCTTTCGTGTTTTTCTGTTAAGATAAAAAAATTATGTAATCCAGTGGACGGTGATAACGTTCGTCTTGTTTCGAGTGCAATCATTTGAGTAAGTTGATTTCCATGTCGAAATACAATAATTTCTGAGTCGGTTACGAACGGGCACCGAAATAACAGTAGTGACGCATCTGAAACCCCTCTGGCAAAAACTCTTATAGAAATTAAAATATGACACATGTCGTTAAAACGGTGTGGCAAATCTTTACTTTAATTTATATTCTGCAAATATCTGTATTAACTTTTACCTTTGTCAAAAACAAAGAATGAATGCACCATTTAGAAATTGACAGTCCTCGAAGCGATTGTGAGGTTAGTATAAGAATTGACGCACTTGGCGTAATTTGCTGTTGACGCCAGTTAGTGTCAATTTTGACGAATCTCAAAAAATCAACTCGTTCACACAAAAGCAAATGGCAAGCAAAATTCGCACAAAGCAAATGCAAAAGCAAATTGTGAAATTAATTGAATATTGTCTATAAAAATAGTCAAAGAAACCTATAATCCCGAATTCACTTCCATTGATAAGCCGGTTACAAACCGGCTCATCATTGGGTTACGAACTAGCTCAGAGAAGACTTTCGGGGGTTAGGAACCGGCACATCAAGTATGTTTGTTCAAATTTTTAATTATTTGATTAATGTATCCTTAAACTTGCTTTCAATGATATTTTAGATTCAAAATGGATTATTCTTTACGTAAGAAGAAAGTTTATTGCATTCAAATATTGCTTGAGGCATTCGAATAGGATTTTAT
>JAUMHM010000085.1:29187951-29198463 GCA_032362435.1 Melikaiella ostensackeni
TTTACGTAAGAAGAAAGTTTATTGCATTCAAATATTGCTTGAGGCATTCGAATAGGATTTTATTCTTTCCAGCTTCTTCATAGGTTGTGAACCGGGGCCTTTACCTTAAACAACACTCAAAAATAAATTGTTTTAATAAATGTTTAAACTTTCTTGCTGAATGATGGAAGTATTAAAAAAATGCATTAACGTTGCTAGCCGCGTATAATCTTCTTCTCGTAGTACTCGAAAGAATTGAGAATTCCTGCTCAGTCAAGGGTTGAGGGACGGGATAAAATGCAGGAGGGTTGGGGGTGGGGGTGGAGAGCAAAGAGAGGCAGCAGCCGACGGCGAGCGCGGATAAAGCGTCCGATATAAGATTAATAGTAGAGGCTGACCGTCGACGAGGGTGGCTGTCGATGGTGATTCCTCTTTGAAGGTGGACCCAAGGGTAGTGGCTAAATTGAATCCTGTTTAGGACAGGAAAGAGGAACCAGGAGGAACGCGTCCGAAGCCCCAGGGCTATCTTTCAATAAGTAAATTGCTGCCACCTACCTTTCTTTTATCAAGCATGCATCTTTTTATCTACAAGTTATCTACTCCTCAATTTACGAAATTTTTCTTTTCAGCATTTTACCAAAATAATTCAAAAGAGCATATACAAACGGTGAGAAACTTCTCTTCAACAACTTCTCGACTCGACGCTCAAGTTAGTCTATTTTTCGGATAAGATATGTGATGTAAGCCAGGCCTGTCCAGAGAGGGGAAATTCCAGAATTTTCCTCGAAACTGTTCAAATCACAGATGTGAGTTTTTCATCTCCACTCTCCACTTCCCATTCTACTTCACGAGAGTAGCCACCACCCGAGCTCTCTCGAGTAGTGGTGATGGAAATGTAACACCTGGAGTTTGAGGAAATTTCTCCTCTCTGGACAGGCCTGATGTGGGCTAATCTTTGCGTCATTTTATTTATCGATAAAATTGATATTTAGTGTGCATGAATCAGTTATAAGACTGTGGATAAAATATCGTGAAGTATAATGAAGTCAGCAAAGAATAAATACCATAAAAAAATGATCGAACATCGAGATTAATTATCGCTGCCTTTATTACCTCTGTTTAGAGAGCCGGGTCCCTTTGAGCGATCGGCTGAATGTCGTCTTTAATTTATGAGCGAAGGTTCTAAAATACCGCGATCATACACATGATTGACGGCTATTTTATTCTTGATCCATGGAAAGGCGGAAGTCGGGTACAACTCGTGCTCTTTATTATAGATATATATAGAACGATTGTCAATAGACCCATTTGCTTATCGGCTATTGACTAATAATTCCCTGAACGAACTTCGGAATTCAGATAAGTCGTGTGCATGAGCACGTAGAACAATGTATGACACGAGCTTAATTGACATGCTTTCTCCAGAAATGTTATTGGGAATTTTCGGTATTGAATCTTGCATAATAATAGAAAGAAATTAAACAGTTCCGTGTTGGAGAACTACATATTTCCAAATAACAAAAACTTTGTTCTGATTATTTATTTATTACGAAACAATTTCTTTTATCTAATAAAATCTGGAATTGATATTGATTACTGGTTTGAATAAGGCGGTTGTGCGTTATGAAAAAAATGTCAAGCACGTTGATGAATTTGAATGAAAATACCTGGATGTAAACGACTTTCAATCAGTGATCCTCTCTAAGTCTTATCAAGAAGAGGATCGATAGGACTGAATCGTTAGACAACGCTGATTTCACCTTGCCGATTTTGAAAGTAGCAGTTTCATAATTCACAAAATTATTTTGACTTCGGATAATTTTTAGATTGTCCTAAAAATTTAAGGCACTCAGTTAAAAAGTTCAGTTTAATCTCGGATTGAAAATTTGATGAGAATTTCTGCAGTGGTGCAATTTGGATTATGAGATGAAAATCCAGCTTTCCTTGCTGGAGCAACGTTACCGTTTCTCTGAGTTTGCCCTTGTCACACAACTCACTGAGAACCGATCGATAAATCCCCTGGACCCTGATACTTTTACGCATGGAAAACTCTTATACTTGTTCGTGGTAGTGCTGTGAGTATTTTTCATTGTCGGTCACACACTCGGAAAAATGCGACCTGCTATATTAATCCAAATGAGAAATAGTAATATATAAAATATATATTGAAAGAATGAAATTATTCCAGTAGGAGATTTTGGAGACAGAAAAATCTGAATATATTTATTCGATAAGCAAAAGGAACAAAATATAATTGTGAAATAGTTTTTGGCGAAATGGTTTTGGCTTTAGGGTCCAAAAGAGTTGAATTCAATTAGTTAATATGTGAGCGAAACGTTTTTTGCACAAAAAACTTGTAGGAACTACAATGTACTGTACTAAAAATTTTACATAAAATGCAAAAAGCACTTTTGATAAGGAGGAAGTGTCGAGAAATATCTGTTGAAAAATGTAAGTTTCTTGTAGAAAGCACTTGTACAAAGTATAATCTATGAGAAAAAAAGATTATATTTGTAGTTTTGTAGCAAATTTTGCTTGTATGATTGATTTCTACCGGATTTCACTTTCTGCGATTGTTTTGTACGGAATATGTACCTTTTGCAGTTGTTTTGTGGCAGTTTGAACTTTGAACAATTAAAGAGTGCGCTACAAGAGCGCATTATAACTTGTTACAAGGATCATTTTGTACCTATATTCACATATTAGATGACCCTTATGACAAGTAACGCCCAATGCACTGTTGTAGAGCAAGCTTCAGTTGTGCTTTGAATATCAGCATTCACTTTGTCGGTTCTACCAGATTATATTTATGTACAATTGCTTTATATCAAATTATGATTTGTAAAATTGTCCGGCAGCATATTGTGCTTTGCACAGTTGTTTTGTACGAGATGGTATATACTTTTTACAATTGTTTTGTAAAATATCGTATTTTTTAGGAGATCGTTCTATGAAAAAAATTGTTCAGAACACTGAGGTTTGTGTTTTTGTACTTTTTCTTTATTTTTTCTGCACTTCATAGCTTGTACAACTGTTTTTTACGAGGTTCCACTTGACTGCGGATAGGACATAAAAATTGTTATCCATAAAATCATACAATTGTTATCACAAAAATGATTGTATGTCTATTTTATGCAAAGAAACAAATTCTTTGCAAAAATTGTATAATTGTACAACTTTATAGAAACTGAAAATGAATTGGCACAGCCTAACAAGCTTCAATGAAAATTATTTTTCTCTATACAAGTGTTCCTTAGAATTTTACACGAGATTGAATTTTGAATGTAGTTTGTAGAATCCTATTGTGTATCTTCTAGTTTTGAGTTGGTACAATGTTTTATACAGATTGTAGTTTGAAAAAGTGTTTCGTACAATGTATTTTGTACAATAATTGCTCGGTATTCAACAAAACATAAAGTAAGAATAGAATGGAGGAAACCTTATGAAACAGAATTTTTTTGCAGAATAAGAAATATAAGGTGAAAAATGAGAAACGTAGAGTTGCGTCGACTCAGTGGAGTGTAGATGAAGGAGGTTGCGCCATTCTGGCGAACGTGAATAATAAAAAGGTTTTTCACCGGAGGAGGGTAAAGGCACGAGAAAAGAAAGGGTTGCGCAAGCGCGAACCGCCCTTCTTCAGTCGGGGGTTGCGAGCCACCCCGAAGCATAACTCTGCTCCACCGACACCTACAGCCAATCTGCATGCGATTCGTGGAGAATGCCGCCATTTTGAAACCAGTTTAAAGTAAGAGTGGGATTTCGTATTGAACTCCAATATTCAGTCTCTAACTCTCGAATAAGGCTGCTTCAACATTTTGATAAGAAAATGAAAATTTCTAACATCGAATATTTTGCTCATTCTGAGTACAAAATTCTGCACTCCATTCTCACAATTGTCTGTCAAGATGCATGCATAATAGGAATCTGATTCCTGAAATAATTATTGAGACAAGAAAGTGGGTTATCAGTTCTTCAATGTGGCGTCGATATTTGAATGCGATTACGTTTGTCACGTTAAACTCTTCGAGTCATTCAATTTCCGACACAAAACTGATAAGGAGATACATAAATTCAATTAAATATACCCCTGCAACGCAACTGATTCATTCGTCTGTCTGCGACCAACAGTATCTCGCAATCTGTGATAGCAATACTCGATCGATAAGTGTACGGAATTCGAAAGTCCATCCAAAGTACATTTCATTGAAGGAACCACTCACTTGAGAAGTTATTTCACAATTTCTGGTATGGTAATTAAGATTCATCCGATATGATCAATCAGATAATTCATCCAAGAAATATATTTTTTTTCCTTGCAATTCGCGAAAACCGTAATTTTTGAGGAAAAAGTGTTTAAGGAAAAAACTTTGTCTACTGATGATTGCATCATTTTGCAGTTGGGAGTTTTTATTTATTTAATAAATAAGGTGTTCACAAGTGGAATAGAAGCAGGTCTTATATAATTACACATTGAAATTAATAACCTCAAAAATGTATGAAAATATAAGGAAGGCACTTTGCAATACTAAAATACAAGCATTATACTTTAGTGAACACCGACAAAAAAAGTTTTAATATTTCTGTGTTTTTAAGTGCCCGCCAAACTTCTATTGACTGCTCTAGTCCAAACGCACTGTGCAAACTCCGATGCGCAAACATATCTTCGTCCAACGTTTCTATAGTTAATCAGCTGTCAGCAGTCGCGCGCGCCATTTTATGCTTGGCTTGTGTAATTTTATGTCAATCGGATATTCTGTGAAATAAAAATTAAGTAGGTACAATTTACTATTTAGTAATACGTATGTCATTCCAGTAATAAGTTTTTGTGTATGTTGACATTGAAATTTGTGGATGGACTTGAATGCGAATTTTAAAAGGAAGATATGAATGACCAAATTCCTTTAATTACAAATTTTGAAAAATCGAAATCTTACGATTAATTCGCACCTCATTTTCACGCGGGAAACCTCATCATTTCAGATTGAGCTCAGTTGTGGAAAAGTACTAAAAGATACTTGGAAAAATGCAACTTAGGAAAAGCAAAATATTTGATAATCGTAAATAATTTTTTGGAATTTAAGTAAGGTTATTATATTATTTCCAGCACACCTTTTCCTTTCTGACTGACTTATTTCGCTTATATATTGATATCTCTATTTATAAATAGAGGTTAGTAAATAGTAAACAAACCACCCCAACTGATCCACGCGCAGATATAAACAGTCTACGCTGTCATGCGTACCTTACGGGAATGACGAGAGAAAAATTAAGAAGTTTATCCTTTCTTATTATTTATTTAAAGAATAACACATTATAATCATAAAAAGTCGCATAATTATGAAAATAAACACCGTTGAGCAGGTAACGGAATGAATTTTATAATATTTTTCTACTCCAAAACTAATTTTCAACGTATAGTACGTACGGCAATGACATTTTTGTTGTCAGAATGCACTTTTCAGTTTTAATATCGGATTCGCGCAAAAAGTGTTAATATTTCAAGACTAATTTTATAGAATCTTGTAGTAAACGATATGCTTAATACTCGTGCGTTTATCAGTTAACTGAAACTACAATATTTCACTAGAAAAAAACACTTCTGTCAGATAAATCACAGAACATAAATTGATCAAAGGGTATACTCTAATAAATAACGAACTCCCATCGCTAGTAAAAAATTGCGTAAAATATGAGAGGCCATATTGCCGGTGCGAATGGAAATGACGAGTGTCGCGGTCAGGAGTCCCACACACGAAGGGGGTTGTAAAAAAAGGGGGATTGGCTTCTCTCATTTTAAAGTCACAATGGCAGACACACGTCGCTGGAATCTATCCGTCCATTTCGAAACTAAACTAAAACCTCGGATCGTGCATCTGCGTCCGTTTCTGCTTTGATATACCTGAAAAAGTGTGTGCTTCTGTATTATGTATTATATAATACTGTTACATGGGAAAAACACAAACACAGTCAAATGTAAAGACTGGAACTCGTTAGAGTACGTGCGAGGCACGAACTCAGCACGCGTTTGTCAGCCCCATAAGCATAAGCATAGGGAGAAATCCAAGTGAGACGAGGACCAACCCCTGCTGGCGGCACCTCTCAGCCCCTTTTCGAGGACCACTACCCTTCCTCAAACATTTTAAACTTTCTCCCCAGTTTTGAATGGAGTTTAGCGCATATGCGCATTTATATACATGTTGCGCGTAATACATATGCACAGGCGTGCGCACGACTTCGGCGCACAATAGGACCACTACCGTTACGCAATTCTTTTTCATTCTCGTGACAGACGAGCCGCGGCACGAGCGACTCTGCATCCTTTGTTGCGCCGCGTCACTATACAGCCAGACCACTCCCGCATTTCAATTTCAAACATGAAACCGCGGATGCATTCATTTTGCAAATTTTTGCAGCTCGACATTTTTTACTTTAGGTGGCACTGTGCGGCGTGCGCTGAATGCAGAATTTACTGTTCTAAATATTCGGTACAACCCGCCTTTGTTAGAGTATTTTCATTTTTTTTGCAAATTATCAGAATTTGAATGATGAAATTCCTCTATAAAAACTATCCGAGAAACGAGCTACGTAGAAATTGAGATCGGGATTTGGAAGGGCCTCGGACAGTTTTTCCTATTATAGATCGGGCGCTGATCGGGAAAAATAGAGAGGACCTGAATAGTTCTGTAACACTGTTTTAGCCGGGCTCTATTTGGAACTTCTAACCAGGTCCTAATGAGAATACCCTTCCACAGCCCGTCTAGACCTTTCCTGTTTTCCGGTACGTTCAACATTCAAACGTGATATATATATATATATATATATATATACACTTGAATCTCCATTTAATGTTCCTCCATTCACCATTTTCCGAGATTTTCCGCCGGCTTGCATTCGTTGATGAGGGGTCCAAGGGACCATAGCTCTGAAGTGACGAAGCGGATTTTTTTTATTTTGCAAAATAACAAACTTTCGCCATTTTGTTATTTTGCAAAATGAAGAAAATCCGCTTTGTCACTTGAGAGCTATGGTCATACTAATAAAGAAAACTTCTGATTTATATATTTCAGATGATGCTGACTGAAGATATCGTGCGCGCAGTGGACATGCCATTTTTTAGACACTTTGTTTATTGTTAAATAATACCTAAACTAAATAATAATTTTATGTAACAAAAATTTTTTTGTAAACTTTGAGACTGCATAAATAAAAGCTGAAAATCGTATTCAATTATAAAAAGTACTTGTAGAAAAAAAAATTCTTGAAAATCACCTTTTTTTTACCAAGATAGTAGAATGACCCCTTAAGATTTGGTTTGAAAGTTAAAAGAGTTCTCTTAAATTTGAAACTATATGCACCTATATAAAATAAAATATTATTCTACCAGATAAGAATGATTAAATATGAATTTTTTCGGGAATTTACTAATTTCGAGAATTTGAAAATTCAGGATTTTGAAAATCGGGTTCCAAAATTTTAAAAAATTCTGTAATTATATAACTTCCTTAATTTAATCATTTCGGCAATTTAAAATTCCTGAATTCTTTTAGTTTAATTCATTAACTTTAAATTTCGGAATATTTTAATTTAGTTAATGAAGATTTTTGGAAATTTCGTTTTTTTCTCGGAAACTTAGAATTTTTGAAAGTTTCATTTTTCGCAAATCCGCTATTGAGGTAATTATTTTTTAGGTATTGATTAATATTCGGGATTTTTCTTTTTTAGCAAAATTATGTCATCTCGTTTAAACATAGTGACAGCAAACTATTTTTAAGGATGAGAAAAAGTTCAGTAATAATATTGGATCGTCAAAAAATTTTGAAAACTTTTTTGTACTCCCTAAATTTGAATCAGTGAGGAATGAGTCTGTTAGGATTTTTGTTAAATAAAGTTTATTTTAAAGTTAAATTAAAGTTTTTTGAGCTGTTGCTAAAGTGACTTAATTTTTATAATATTAAAATGAATTTTTTTTCCTCGCAATACAACAAAAGGTAATAAAATTCTACGTCTAATAACCCCGAGTTGAAGGCGATATGTCAATTTTATAGAAATATATTGCAAAAACACTTCAAATTTCGATGTTTTCGAAAAATTGGAATAACTCTAGAAATAATAAATATTTTTTAAAGTTCTTGAGCTCATTTCGAAGGTAGGCTTCCATGGCATTTTTCCGGTTCACTAAAATATTTTTAGAAATTTTTGCTTAGATTCTGCCATAGAATCAAATTTGGTGCAATAAAGTCGCAAAATTTTAAAAATGTGTAAACACAAAATTAAAAAAAATCATTAATAATCATATTTTAATAATTTTTAGTAATATTAATACAAATATAATTGTTTTTACTTTTTTAAATCATGTGGTGAGTACAATCATTATTTGAAATTTCGCAATTTTTTTGCTCCAATTTTGACCCTACTAGGGAAGAGTTTAGGCAAAAAATTCTTTATATATCTTAATACTGTAGCAAGATATTATGGAGACTTACCTTTCAGACCCAAACTCACCTTTAAAGCTCAAGAACTTTAAAAATGTTAATTATTCCCAGATCTATTCTATTTTTTCGAAAACATAAAAATTTTTCATCTTTTTGCAATATCTTTTTATGAAACTGACATCTTGCCTTCAGCTTGGGCTTACTAGACGCAGAATATCATTTTATTTCGAGCCTGTATAAGAGAAAATAATTTCATGTTAATATTATGAAAATTAAGACACTCTAACAACAGCTCAAAAAATAGGCATATAAATAATTTCCGTCGGTAGTATATTTCTTCAAAATTTTGTCCACCAAAGTACCATTCAATTTTTACCATTGACAGCAAATTCACTTCAAACTTCCAGATGTTTTTGACACCTATTAGTAACACACCAGTATTATAAGATGAAACTTAAAGCTACAGTTTTACACAACGAATTACAAAATACTATTTCGAATGAAAATCCTCTCAAAAAATTATAAAAACACATGACTTTCACAATGCAAATGAATTCGAGAAATATTAAACTCCACCACACATGATTATAAAAAAGAGCTAATTTGTGGAAGAAACGTTTTCTAATATTTATTTGCAATTCAAAGGAAGTAATTTCCCGTTTTCGAATAGCCAGACGTCCTGGTGCAAGAGGACAAAAGCGAGTCTCGTGCGATCCAGTAATGGCAATGGACCAGGTTGTGGTAGCGGCTACCAGTTTTTCTCGAGGAGTCGATCGAGACCAACTGCATCCGTAGACTTCGATATATAATGCATTACGCATTCACGCCGGGATGCATTGCATGAAGAGACCAGAAGGTGGACTTGGAACTTGGACGCCGGCTCTTTTCTCAAGTTGTCTCGAAGTGGCTTTATAGTTTCACTCTTTACGGCCCACGGTCCCAGCTTATTCGAACCTACGCACATACACATACGCACATTTACACGCATTGCGCGCAGCCAATTGCATTGGCGGTCTACCGACCAATCGGATTATCCTGCGATGAATTCATCCCTTCTCTCCGCTTCAGCCGTCGGTTCGAAACGAGCTGCAGTTTGCTTTAAAGATTTCTTCTTTATTTCTTTTCCCCCTTTTCTGTCTCCTTCCGACTATTTGTGCCTTTTTCTCGCTCTTTCTCGAATCTTTTCGCCCTTTCGCTGCTTCCTTCGTCGCTCTTCTGCTGCAAATGAGAGAAATCGAAGGGTGACGTGGCGTAAAGATATTTTTCAAGTGAAATTTGCTCCTGAGGTCTTTCCTCAGGTGAAAAAGTTCAAAGAGTGATGTGAGGAAGAATTTATAGAGATTCAAAAAATTTTGAGATTTGAATTTCGCGCGCTTTCTTGGAACGTATTTTTGCTCCATGACAGTCCTCGTTGCTAAAGTATCATTTAAGTCCTTTAACATGAGTATATTTATCGTCGGACTACTCCACTTTACCGGGTAAGGGACTGTGACAATTTTACTTTACTAAGGTGGGCTTAGGATCTCTGTATGAATTTAATCATATCCAGTGATAACTCGCGGTTACATCCGACTTTATTAGAAGTACTCGCATTTGCCTAAGCGTTTGACTAGGGGAGAGGAAAATTGCAGAAAACCATCTTCTCGACTACAGCCGGTTTCCTGACTGTCGAGTTTGAATGTACAGTGTACACTTAAGACTGATTGTGATTTTACAATACTTTACAGTACCAAATGTAATGTAGAATTACAATCGAGGTATTGTAAAGTGAAATTACAATATTCGTAAAGTAGTTCTTTGAAATTACAATACAAATGGCACGGCTGCGGAGCGGCGCCACCGACGATTATGAAATTACAGTACATCATGCATTGTAATATTACATTGCGTTTTGGTAATAAACTTCCATTACTGTATTGGAAGTTCACAACAGAAATTTTTTACAGTAAAAACATTTAATATCATCGAGTGTACCCAGTCATCCTCGGTGTCAAACCTCCCGCGCGACATCAGTTAAGGGTATGTGACACAGTAAAATTCCTATATTACCGACCTCTTTTTTTCGGTGTACCAAATTTTTTTTTTAAACCATAGAATTTTG
>JAUMHM010000085.1:29205985-29234875 GCA_032362435.1 Melikaiella ostensackeni
AGGTCCAGCAGAATGTGGCATCACACATGGAAAATATAAATGTGAATAAGAATTTTTTGAAATGCTTGAAAAAATGAAAATTAATGACTTTATTTCACAGGTAAAGTATTTAAATACAGACTTTGCATTCTTTTCCTTATTCCTATCTTTACCCCTTCATCGAAGAATTCCTCTTTTTTCCCCCATTTTCAAGAAACCTCCCGTTTTTCATTTTTTTTTTCTCTTAAATGTGAAATAAATTAATAGAACCCAATAAGAAAATGTAACTATTTTTGGTTAACAGTTAATTTTTTGTTGCTGAAATGTCTACTATTATCTTTTTCGATTCAACATTCATCTTTTTTGGTTGAAAGTTCACACATTTTCTTGATAATTCATATTTTTGGTAGAAAATTAAACTTTTTGGTTAAAAAATCATTTCGGTTGAAAATTCAACTATTTGGTTGAATGTTGAACTCTTTTGTTAAAAAATTATTCTTTTTTTCTTCAAGATTCATCATTTTAGTTGAAACTTTATCTCTCCGGTTGAAAATTTAACTATTTTGTAGAAAATTAATCTTTTTTCTTTTGTTGGGAATAAATTTTTTCAACTGAAAGTGTGATTATTCCATTTTTGGTTGATAATTGATATTCATGGTTGAAAATTCTTCTATTTGGTTGAATTTTCAACCCTTTTGTTGATTATTATTTTTTTTTAAGATCCATCATTTTGGTTCAAACTTTATATCTTTGACTAAAAATTCGTTTTTTTTTGTTTAAGAATTAATTTTTTTAATTAAAAATGTAACTATTCAATTTTTAGTTGATAACCAATATTACTTAACTGATAATTAATATTTTGCGCTTCACAATGCAACTATTTTGTAAAGATTCGTTTCGTTATTGGTTGAAAATTAATTTTTTTAATCGAAAGTTTAACTGTTCCATTTTTAGTTCAAATTGATTTTTTTTAGTCAAAAACTCAAAAATCTGCATGATAATTAATCTTTGTTATTTGTAAATTCAACTATTTTTTTGAAAATTCGTGTATTTTGTTGATAATTCGTCTTTTTAGTGGAAAATTAATCTTCTTGGTTAAGGAATAACCTTTTCGGTTGAAAATTCAACTACTTCGTTGATTGTTGAACTCTTTTTTTGGGAATTCATTTTTTTTAAGATTCATCATTTTAGTTGAAACTTCATCTCATTGGTTAAAAATTTGTTTTTTTTTTTTTTTGGTTGACATTTAATTTTTTTTTAACTGAAAATGTAAGTATTACATTTTTGGTTTAAAATCAATATTTTCAATTGAAAATTTGATTAAAATTTGATGAAAAATTTGATGAAAATTTGATTAAAAACTCGTCTTTTTTGATCGAAAGTTAATTTTTTTTGTTGAAAATTCATCCTTTTGGATTAAAAATAAAAATGTTTGGTCGAAGATTAATCTATTTTGGTTAAAAATCCAACTGTTTTTCGTTGAATTTTAACCTTTTTTGGTTGAAAATTCGTCAGTTTGGTTGAAAATGCATCTCTGTGGGTTCAAAATGCAGTTTTTCCGTTAAAAAATTTAACTTCTGTGTTGAAAATTCGTCTTTTTTTGCTTGAAAGTTCAACTATTTGGTTTTGAAGAAAACAGTTTGGTTAAATTTTTTTATGAACATTTAACTATTTGGTTGAAAATTTACCTTTGTGTACTGGAAAATCAACTTTTTTGGTAATGTCATCTTTTTGGTCGAAAATTTAACTGTTTTTTTTTCTTTAATTCATCCCTTTTGGATTGAAAATTTATCATTTATGATAGGAAAGTCATCTTTCTTAGTTGAAATTTAAGTTTTTTGTTGAAAATTCAACTGTTCTTGATTAGAATTTAATTTTTTAAAATTGAAAATTCGACCATTTGGTTGCAAATGCATCTTTGTAGGTTGAAAAATTCAACTATTTGGTTGAAAATTCAACAATTTTTTTTTTAAATTCGTCCCCTTTGTTTGGAAGTTCAGCAAGTTGGATGTGAGTGCAACTGTTTGCTTGATAATTTTTTTTTTTAATTAAATTATTCTGCTGAAAACTCATCTCTCTTAGTTGAAAATTCATATTTTCGGATTTGAAAATCAAAATATTTTGCTGAAAAATGTATTATTTTGTTAAAAATTCAGCTTTTTTTGGTTGAAGCTTAATCTTTTTTGTTTGAAAATTCATCAATTTCGTTGAATATTCATCTTTGTATGTTAAAAATTCAACTATTTGGTTGTCAATGCTACTGTTTGATCTAAAATTAATTTGTTTGTTTGTTGAAATTCAACTATTTGGTTGAAAAATATCTTGTTCGGTTGAAAATTCATATTTTTTTGTGTTTAAAAGTCAACTATTATCTAAAACATTTGACTTTTCAGCTTGAAAACTCAACTCTTTCGTTGAAAATTTATCTCTTCTTATAAAAAATAAATCTGTTTCGGTTGAAAATTCAACCATTCTATTGAAAATGCAATATATTTCGACTTAAAATCTTAAGCGTTTCATATTGAACTCAATATGGTACTTATACATTGATTTTATTTAAAGAAATTAATTCCCCTATTATTCCCCTATTTTCATGAAAAATCACCCTATTTCCCCTGATTTGAGAGCATTCTGGGCTGAAATGTCAGTTAAAATATTAAGTTTGTATGTTTTTTGTTTTATTCTAGGCATTTATCAAATGGACTCGAAGAAGTGATTTTGACTTAAAGAAGGGGGGCGATGATCTGTGACGAAGAGGGGGAGGGGTGGAGAATGTGTTCAAAACAGCGTGACGTTAAATTAACTTTTTCAAAAAATCGCCCTCATCAATATTTGCGAATGAAAAAAAATATCAAAAATTAAAATCGCATATCCGTTTCTTGATTCCGATCCTTCACACGAGCTCATTCAAAGTAAGCATAGACATTGCGCGATTGGGGCCAAGCGTGTAGTGCGATAAGAAGGGCGCACCTCGGTTTTACATGATTCAGTCAACATTATTATCTCTGACTAATATCGAATAAATCATACTTCTCGTGTGGACAAGCCCATCTCTCCAATAATACACATGTGGACAAGAAATTACTAAAAACAACTTTCTTTTCAAATTCAATTCAATTTCTAGTATGTATAACACACTAAAAATCAATTTTCCCGTATTTTTGCAAATTTTCATGTGGAATAGGACAACTGAAACATTCTTTACAAGAAAATAGTATATTACGTAACTGGAGAGAGATCTTTCCATTATGATTTGGACACTTTTCACGATATCCACACACTAAAATGATTATAAGCCATATTGTTTCGCTGACGTCATTTTTCTACTCCCTAGGGAGTAGAAAGTACTTTATACTCACACCGCTCGAGAAGCGAGCTAGTCATTGTGTTTCTTGTTTTTTGAACAATTCCTATCATGATTCAATGCTATTGTGGAATATTGTTTATGAAACTTCTTTAAACAATAATTTTTACAACGAAACTATTGCAGATAGAAAATTTCTGTAAAAATAACTAATATCCACTCGAGTACATAGTTGTACTTGATTTTTTTTCAGATTTTTTGGGCAAGTGTAAATATTGAAAAAAATTATTGTTTATAACAATTTGTTGTTGAAAATAAAAAAAAAAATTTGAAAATATGACTAACAGTTTTTTGTAAAGTATCACTATACCTTAGACGTTTCAGTAAATTCCAGCTCACCAACAATTTTTTTTCAAAAACTATTATTGCTTGAATAAAAAAAAAATGTGTTAACTCTCCTCTCCGCCAATTTTCGATTTTAGGTACTAAAAAAATGTTTTATAATACTTTGGACCATTGAGTTTAAGAATCTATAAAGTAAAATTTGATCAAAATTGTCTTTACAATAATGACGATTCATTACCGTTAAGGCATAATACAGAAAGTGGTATCGCTAATTAACAAATTCATAACTTTTAAGCTATTAATTACAGAGGGTTTGATGATGGCTTATTTTGAAGCTTATTTTATTCTTTACAAATAATTTCATATTAATTTCTATCTATTTCTTCAGTGAAAGCCACAATTCACACAAACGTCTTGAAAAAATGTATCAGTTTTTCGTTCTTCATTAATAACTAAAATTCCACAATACTTAGATCAAGGTGTTTCAGGATTTCATTAGAACGTCCTTACGAACAATAATCAAAATAAAAAAAATTACTGCCACCAATTTGTTCTAGCAGAAATCCTAATTTCACTGTACTATTGTGCAAACTCGATAATAAAAGAGACACTATCTATGATGCAATAAGTTGAGGATTAGTTCTCACTATTTACGTTACTAATTGAAATTTCATTTTCTATCAGTCACTTATCTTAGTGGCACTCCCGATGTGACCATCTGGGTGATTCTACCGAAGGGACCCTTTCCAGTTCGACTTTTTTGTGGCAACAATTTTTAAAGTTTTTTAAGTATTTTTTTCTTGAAATGAATTCACACAATCTTCGAAAGTGAGAAAGTGATTTGCACAAAATTAATTCTCAAAAATATTGATGTTTTTGGGGTAGTTTTGCACCGCATCAGTTCACAGTGAGCCAGGATACCTGGTTCCGCGGTCAAAAGTCGGCAAATGCATTAAAATGTACAAACATGAATTCTTATTACGCCTGTATGTAGTTTTTAGGGTCACTGTATTCCGAATCTGAAGGCAAAATTTCAAAAAACAAAATATAGGATCAAATATGGCGGACAAGTGTTTTAAAATATTATTAGATTTACTCGAAACGTGGAATCTGTGAACATTTAATTAAAAAACGATTTTTCATTAAGAAGAATTTAAGTTTTTGATTGCTTAAACAATTTCTTTAAAAACGTGAGTTGAAAAAACCATTAACACCATTCGGTTCTAGGGAAAAAACTACATAGAGTTCATGTATTAGATAATTTTTTTCTCAAGCCTCTTGGTTTTGTAGTATAAATAAACAATTGCATCGTACGGCACCTGCTTACGCATTTAATTATATGTACTACAAAAGAAGTAGGATCGAGAAAAAGATTGTCTTATACATGGACTGTATGTAATTTTTCGCCTATTTTATTTATTTTTTATTATTTTTAAATAATCGAAAATTTCAATTATTTTTCATGAAAAATCGTCTTTTAATGAAATGTTCTCATTCCAGCATTAAATTTTCTCCTATGTCAACTGATCTGCGTATAATGGGACTTGATAGCTTAGAAAATTGTTTATAACTTTATAAGTTGTTTATAAATTTTTAAATTATGACAATTTTTCGTTACTATTACTATTCTAATAATAAATTACAACGATTTTAAGACAAAATAATTATTTTTCTACAACAAACTTCTATACTGAAGAATTTGTTTCAATAAATTATTTATAACAACCAACTTGTACATTTAATTAATTATTCATATCCTTTAAGTATATCTGCATTAATTCTTATCAATAGCGAGTTTATTTAGGCAATTATGTTTTAGATGAAAAATCATATTTTTGTTACTATAGAGTAATGCCAAGTTTAATGTATATGAGAGCATTTTTATTTACTTATTTTTATTTGAGTCATTTATTTAACACAAATATGTATGTTTAAGTTATGAGATTAATCTCTTACTAGATTGAAACAAAATATTTCTCCATATTGTGGTTGAATAATACTGTAACTGCAAACAAAATAAAATCTCTGAGTCGCAGTGAAAAAAGGCTTCGGAGATAAAAAAAGCTTCGGAGATGATCAAGTGCATACATTTTCTAATGCTATAAACAACAAGATAAAGTAAACAATTTTCTTGTGACAAAGACTGTATAAAAGATTTTTTCACGAAAATGTATGGAGGTCAAGCTATATTATATACTATATAATCCGTGATTAAGAAACTAAAGAATTGCAAGGCTGCTGGTGTGGATGGTATCACCACTGAAATGCTTAAGAGCGGTGGAGGATATTTGTTCGTGTGGCTGAGCGAATTCAAGAATATGTGTGCTGTGCATGGTGAAGTTCTAAATGATTGGAGAAAGGCGATTATCGTCCCAATCTACAAGGGAAAGGGACATAAAGGCGACTGTACTAATTATAGAGCGATTAGCCTGCTGAGTACCATGGGCAAAATATTTAGCAAAATACTTATTGAGAAGGTCATGGGAATAACTAAGGAAAGGATCTGTGAAGTTCAATGTTGATTTATGTCAGGGAGATCATGTGCGGATCAAATATTTAGCTTCAGACAGATCATAGAAAAAAGCTTGAGAGTAAACAAAAGAGTCTTATGTGCATTTGTTGATCTGGAAAAAGCTTTCGATAAGGTGAACAGATCTAAAAATCGTGAAGTCCTGAAAGAGTATGGAGGAAGTGGTTAGCTTCTCAAAGCAATAAAAGTAATATATATTAATAAAAAAATTAATTAACAATAAAAAATAATCTTTTAATATACAAAACTTTCGCTTCCTCATAGAGGAAGCTTTGTAATGGTAACAATTTCGAAAAATTTTAAATTCATTTAATTAAACGTTCCACAATTTAAAAATGTCTTATAAAATGTTCTAAGCAATTGTTCGGACGTATATGTGTGTGTGTGCTTGTGTGTGTGTGTGTCACACTTTCTTGTGATCACGATAATGTGAAGACGATTGCAGATAAATTAATGTGTAGGGCTCATTTTCACAACTAATATCTCAAAACTGACCAAAGGATTCCTAAAAATAATCATTACATTTTTTTGTACTTTATAATATTTTAAAAATGGCCTTTTTCTAGTGAAACTTTTTTCATTAACATAATTCGAAGTTGATGTGATATTATAATCGAATATAATCGAATTTAATATTTGTTCCTTGCAGTAAAAATGTTTTCATCAACATAATTCCAAGTTGATGCAAAGATAGAAAATATTTTTTATTTTAGTTTATGATGTATTATGGCCATAATATTTAGAACTATTTTTTTTTCTTTGGAAAACGAGGCTTTGAAGATGAATCGGAATTTTTGTTCGTGACAAAATATTGATTTCAATTATGCATTACATAAAAATTTTTTTACAGACTATATATGAGCTAATATTTGTTAGAAAATAAATATAGAGTTCTAAACTTCAATTTCATGAATAATAATGCTTTATTTACATACTTTTAAGAATGTTAAAACAAGATAATGCAATTTTGTTCTATTTTGAGGAAAAAATAAAGACAAAGTTTTAACGCTCAAACTGTTAAGAAGGGTTTGTGCTGGAAACTTATATGAAGCACGTAAAGCTTTAGTTAAAACATGGGGGTTTTAAAGCATACCGCCTCGAAGATGAATCGGAATTTTCACTTGCGACAAAATAATGATTTCAATTAGACATTAAAAGAAATACTCTTTTGCATATATAAACTTATATGGTCGAAAAATAAATATAGAGGTCTGAATTCTAATTTCATGGATGAAAAAGCTTTATTTTCATACTTTTAAGCATGTTGAAAGAAGATAATGCAACTTTGTTCTATTTTGAAGAAAAGCTGGAGAACAAATTTTATCGCTCTTATTGTTAAGATGGGTTTGTGCTGGGAACTTATGAAGCATCTAAAACTTTAGCTAAAATATTGTAGTTTTGAAGCATACCGCTTTGAAGATGAATCGGAATTCTGACTTGCGACAAAATAATGATTTCAATTATGCATTACACAAAACTTTTTTACGTATATAAACTAATATGATCGGAAAATAAATATAGAGGTCGGAACTTCAATTTCATGGATAATAAAGTTTTATTTGCATACTTCTAAGCATGTTAAAACAAGATAATGCAATTTTATTCTATTTTGAGGAAAACTTAAAAACAAAATTTTATCGCTCTAATTGTTTAGAAGGGTTTGTCCTGGGAAATTATCAATCACCTAAAACTTTGGCTAAAATATTGTGGTTTTAAAGCATACCGCGTCGAAGATGATTCGGAATTTTTACTTGCGACAAAATAATGATTTCAGTTATGCATCACAAAAATACTCTTTTACATATGTAAACTAATATTGTCGAAAAATGAATATAGAGGTCTGAATTCTAATTTCATGGATGATAAAGCTTTATTTACATACTTTTAAGCATCTCAGAACAAGATAATGCCATTTTGTTCTATTTTGACGAAAACCTGAAGACAATGGTTTGCTCTAATTGCTAAGAAGGGTTTGTGCTGGAAACTTATTAAGTGCCTAAAACTTTAGCAAAAAACATTATGGTTTGAAAGCATACCGTTTTGAAATTTAAAAAGTAAGGACATTCCAATAAAAACTTTCCGCTAATGCTAAAAATCATGTTAGAGACATGACAAAAGGGCTTCGGAGTTCGGAGATGACCTATTTGAAGCTTCTAAACCGTCACAATTACCTCTATGCAAATTTTTAACAACTGAAAATGGGTAGTGTCGAAAAAAAAATAACCAGGACGTCGAAAAGGTCCCTTTGAGTAAAATGACCCCTGTGTGCGACCCATTTGACTTTTAACCAGGAAATAAGCCCCCTCTATTTCCTAATAACTTTATCGTTCCTGACGATTCTGCGTCACGATCGTAAACGATATATTGTTTGTGGTATATGTATATATTGCATGCAATTATAGACGTATATATCCTCGACCTTTTCGTTTTGTAACTTCACCGCAGGATGATCGCAGGATTCGAATTTCAATCGAATTGCTGATTTCGGTATAGTGTAGTTGCGTGCTATCGCGATATCAATCAATCCCCCAAAAAGTGGTTACCCTCGAGCCCATCCTTCGATACTTTGTTCCTTTGTCGCCATTCCGCCGGCCTGATGAATATCACCGGTTCCTTTTTTCCCGATTTCCATTATCCACGAGATGAATTCGATATTACGTCGATCACTGGATGGCCAATGTAATCATCAAAGTAACGAGAGGAGGCAAATGTTTAATTTATTAAGTTTTTGAGATTTAATTTAGAAATTTGAGACGTTTTGCATTGATTTTTAAAATTAGGCCAGATTCAAATTACAAATTTTTATACACTATAAACAATTTTTTCGGGAAAATTCCCCAAAATGTTGGTAACGCAAATTACACCAAAGTTTCGTGAATTTTCCCCAAAAAAATTGGGGAAAAGTTGACCCAGAAATCTTGGGGAATATCTCCTGAAATTTAGGGAACTTTTCCCTAATATTGTGGAGGAAATTCTCCAATAAATGGTGTGGAATATTTCCTACAAGTTGGGGAACTTAACCCAAATATTGTGGGGGAAATTCTCCAATAAATGGTATGGAATATTTTCTACAAGTTGGGAAACTTTACCCAAATATTGTGGGGAAATTCTCCAATAAATGGTGTGGAATATTTCCTACAAGTTGGGGAACTTTACCCAAATATTGTGGGGGAAATTCTCCAATAAATGGTGTGGAATATTTTCTACAAGTTGGGAAACTTTCCCCCACATGTTTGGGTTAATACTTCCTGAAAATTTGGAAAATTTTACGCAATATTATGGTGAAAAATCCCCAAATTTGTGTTTTTTTCGTCGATTATTATATTTTGATAATTTATAATAATATTGTAATTTTCATTTTCATGAAATGAACGAAAAATTTTAAGAGCGACCAGTTTTTAAGAAGACCACCACCTATCACCACATTTTTCAGATTATAACTAATTGTAACTAATGGTGAAAACTTGTAGTTGATTTATAGATTTGAAAACCAATTTCTATTGTGAGAACATACTCTGTGCACCTAGCACAGAGTATGCAGGTTGTAAATTAAATTTTTTATTGAAATTTCATATTTTTGGTTGAGACCCCAACTATCATGGCAGAAAATTCAACTATTTTGTTAAAAATTAAACTTTTCATTTGAAATTCTAACTATTTGGTAGAAAATTAACTTTTTCGTTGAAAAAACTTTTTTGGGATAAAAATTGAAGTCTTTTTTTTTAGACATTTCGTCTTTTTGGCCTCAAAATTCAACAATTTTGTTGAAAATTCATAAATTTTGTTGAAAATTCGTCTTTTTTGGTAGAACATTAATCAACCACTTGTTTGAAAGTTAAACTACTTTGTTAAAAATTCATTCTTTTTGAGATTCACCTCTTTAGTTGAAAATTGAACTATTTTATTGGAAATTCGTTTTATATTTGATTAAAGATTAAGTTCTTTATCTACAAATTTAACTATTTCATTTTTGGTTAAAATTTTATTCTTTATAAGCTAAAAATTCAAATATTTAGTAGAATTCATGTATTTTCTTGAAAATTCGAATTTGGGGTCAAAAATCAATCTTTTTTGTTGAAAGTTAATATTTTTGGTTGAGGATTCAATTATTCTGTAAAAACTTCATTTTTATTTTTGGTTGAATTCAACTGGTAGAAACTTCGTTTTTTGTTTCTTGAAAAATGATTTTTTAAGTTGAGAACTTAACTATTTTATTTTTGGTTAATGATTTATTCTTTATAAGCTAAAAATTCAAATATATGGTAGAAAATTCATGTATTTTCTTGAAAATTCGTCTTCTAGGGCACAAAATTAATCTATTTTGTTGAAAGTTAAAATTTTTGGTTGAGGATTCAACTATTTTCTTAAAAATTCATCTTTTTTGGTTGAATTCAACTAGCAGAAACTTCGTTTTTTTTGTTGAAAAATAAATTTTTAAGCTGAAAATCTAACGATTCCATTTTTGGTTCATAAATTTATCTTTTTTAGTTGAAATTTCAACTATTTTGTTGAAAATTCGTCTTTCTTGATCGGAAATTTATTTTCTTGATCAAAAATTCATCTTTTCCGATCTCAAAGTTAACTGTTTTCTAAGACAATCGACTTTTTAGCTTGAAAACTAAACTCTTTTGGTGAAAACTCGTCGTTTTTGGTGGAAAATTAGACTTCTTTGTTGAAAATTCATCTATTTGGTTAAGGATTGAACTATTTTGTTAAGAAATCGTCTACCTTCTTCTTTGTAGGTCAAAAATTCAGCTATTTTCTTGAAAGTTTAATTCTTTTGCTGAAAATTCCAGTATTTTGTAAAAGTCATCTTTTTTCGACGAAAATTCAACGTTTTTGTTAAAAATTCGTCCTTTCGGATTAAAAATTCATCTTTTATCGTAGAAAAGTCATTTTTCTTGGTCTAAAATTTGTTTTTTTTTTATGAAAATTTATTTCTTTTGGCAGAAAATAAATCTTTTTTTGTTTAAAATTCAATTATTTTGTTATAAATGCAATATATTTCGACTTGAAATCTTAGGAATTTGAAGCGTTTTGTAAACTAAAGTTACAAATGAAATTCCTGTTTAGCCAATGGCTACGTTGCTTGAAAATAACTATCTCTGAGAAATCTTTTGTCAAAGAACGGTGCGCTCAAAAAATGCCGATTTTGACTAAGAAAGAGTTGCATAACTCTTTCATTTTTAATTAATCGAGAAGAGAACAAGTGAAAACAAGTACCTAATTACTTTTCCTTCAAATTCTTAAACATGGATTTTGACTCACTTCAAAATCGAACAGGACCATAATCTTCTACATATAATAGGAACATGAGTTATGTCAAAACAATTATTTAAACCAATAGAACTAATTTCCGAAATTTAACATTTACATCCTTTTGCCCGGCGACCCTTCAATTGTTAATTTTCCTAAAATTATGTACCTCAAGTTCTGAACTTAAATTATCCAGCGAGAATCATTTTATTAACAATTCACAAAATTAAAAAAAAGTTTAAATGAAAAAAAATGAATCATTTTAAATTGGGAAGATTTATTATTTCAAGCACTTTCAGGGGAATAGTACCATCGATATGCAACCATACATCATCGTTTTTTTTCAAACAAAAGTGGAATCCCCGCGAGAAAACCAACATCACTGGTAGATATCGTTGCCAAAAAAAGTGAAAACTACCCTCCTTTGTGATCTGCCTGTCTCTGTGTGCTCTTCCACATGTTTATAATGATCCATACGAGTAACCACGAGCTATGAGAATTTTCGTTAAATTTAACTTGGAGACGAGGCAAAATGCTGTTTTTTAAGCACCTTCCGAGTTCCCCCGTCGCGGGATCCCCTTTCACTTCTCGAATCCGTAAAAACTGTGTGAAAAAGCGTTATTTTGGGGTGAAATTCGACGCCAGACCGTTTTTTATTGCTGCATTTTAATCCCTTTGATCGAGAGAGAACAAGAGAGAAAAAGATAGGAAAAGAGAGAAAAAAGGAGAAAGAAGGTGTTTCCAAATGACGGGGTGCAGGTAAATTTCATGATTCTGGAAGATCACCCCCAGGGGTAGATCAAAGGGGGACGCGCATCCTGCATATTCACTGGATTTTTTAAATCGGAGGGTTACGAATAAAAAAAGAGAGGATAAAGAATAAGGTCCATTCAACGTAAAATAGAGAAGAAGGGTCGCGCAATGGGTAAAACGTCTGTTTTTCGAACGCGAATCGTCCGCTTCTTTAGAATTTTCAATTTCTGGGTCATGGGAAGGTAAAACGAAGGCTGTAAACGCGGTTTACCCTGATCTTGGAAACTGATTTTTTCCCCTTCTTCCCCTTTTATTTCTCTCTTCGCGATCCTTTTTCACGGGTTCGTTGGATCGATTAATGCCCAAGTTCCCAAAGGGGTTCTTTTCAATGAAAAACTATGACGCGGACGTGGAAAAAGGAGAAAGTGGCACAATGAGAAGTGCTTACCCCTGTTAAAATCGGAGAACGATTCCTTCGTGTTTCTTCGTTCGTCTGTAAAATCGATTTCCAGCTAAAATAGTCTCTGATTGCGTCGTCCTGCATCTCAAGGACGGATGTGTAACGAGAAAAAAATAGAATTTTGATCCTTTGTAGGGAATTTAATCCTTTTTTAATTTCAATTCGTGAAAAGTTGTTTATTTGTTGTTTATTAGTCAAGAGTTATTTTCTTAAGAAACTTTGAATTTGTTTCACTCTCTAGAGGAACATAAATCGAGCACGTCACCACCCGGGCCACACTACCTCCTGTTAGGAACGTTGAAATTCCTATACAACCGACAATAAAAAAGTTTCAAATGAAAAAATTCAAAATTCAAGTGAAAATATTCCTATACATTGTAAATTGTCATTAAATTTAAGTAAATTACATAAAATCATGATTTTTGACTATTTAAGACGACTTTTCGACCATGTTTTAGTTTATCATGATTATAAAATATTTGTGAATCATTGTACTTTTACTGTGCAATCTGTAGATGTTGCGGTTGATGCTTCGAACCAAGAAAGATGAATTTTCAACTAAGAGATGACTCTGTTACCAGAAAAGATGAATTTTCAATATAAAAGATCATTTTCAACCAAATATTTGAGTTTACTGGAAAATATTTTGTAACAAAACGGTTGCTTTTACAACCAAATAATTGAACTTTCAAGCAAAAAGATTGAACTTCAACCAAAAATAGTTGCATTTTCAAGCCAAGAAGACGAATTTTTTAGAAGACTGTTGAATCTTTAACCTTAAAAGTTGAATTTTCAACAATAAAGTTATTCTCAACCCAGAAAGATGAATTTTTAATAAGACAAAGCTTACTTTTTCACCCGAAAAGATGAATTTCTAACAAAAAAGATCATTTTCAACCAAGAAAGATGAATTTTCAACCAAATAGTTGAATTTGCAGAGAAATAATATTTAAGAAATAGTTGCTTTTACAACCAAATAGTTGAAGTTTCAAGCCAAAAGATAAAACTTTAACCAAAAATAGTTGCATTTTCTAGCCAGGAAGACGAATTTTTCAGAAGACTGTTGAATCTTAAACCTTACAAGATGAATTTTCAACCAAGAAAGATGAATTTTCAACCAAATAATTGAATTTACAAAAAAGTAATTTTAAACCAAACTGTTGTTTTACAATTAAATAGTTGAACTTGCAATCAAAAAGATTGAACTTCAACCGAAAGAAGTGGCATTTTCAAAATAAGAAGATGAATTTTTGTGAATACAGTTGAGTTTTCAAGCTCAAAAGTTGAATCTTCAACAAGAAAATTATTATCAACGAAGAAAGGTGAATTTTCAACCAAACAGTTGAAAAAAAGCAATAATTTCAAATAAAATAGTTGAACCTTCAAGCAAAAGAGACGAATTTTCAAAAAAATATTTGAATTTTCAACAAAATAGTTGAAATCTCAAAAGAAAAAGATAAAACTTTAATCAAAAAGAGTTGCATTTTATGCCAAATAGTTGAATTTCCAGCCTACAAAGATGAAGTTTCAAACAAACAGTTGAATTAAGAGCCAAATATTTTAACATTCCAGCAAAAGAGACGAATTTTTAACAAAATAATTGAATTTTTAACCTACAAAGACGAATTTTCAAACAAAAAAGATAAAACTTCCAACCAAATAGAGTTGCAATTTTAACCAAATAGTTGAAACTTCAACAAGAAAATTATTTTCAACGAAGAAAAGGTAAATTTTTGACCAAACAGTTGAATTTACAACGAAATAGTTGAATCTTCAAGGAAGACAGACGAATTTTCATTAAAATAGTTGAAGTTTCAAGCAATTTTTCACTACCTACAAAGACGAATTTTTAACATAATAGTTGAAATCTCAAACAAAAAAGATAAAACTTCAATCAAAAAGAGTTGCATTTTAACCAAATAGCTGAACATTTAAGCAAAAGAGACGAAATTTTAACAAAATAATTGAATTTTTAACCTACAAAGACGAATTTTCAAACAAAAAAGATAAAACTTCCAACCAAAAAGAGTTGCAATTTTAACGAAATAGTTGAATTTTCAAGTCAAGAAGATGAATTTCTTACAAGACAGTTAAATTTTCAATTAAAAATGTTGTTAACCAAGAAAGTTGAAATCTTAACCTAAAAAGATCAGTTTTCTACCATAAGAGATGAATTTTCAATAATAGAGTTGAGTTTTCAAACTAAAAAGTCAAATGTTTTAGAAACCAGTTGACTTTTAAACCAGAAAAGATGAATTTTTAACAATTATTTCTCAAGCTAAAAATTCATCTTTCTTAGCTGAAAATAACCTTTTTGTTGAAAATTCAACATTTAAGGTAGAAAACTCAACTCTTGGCTTAAAAATTTTGTTTCTTCTGAAAATTCAACTATTTGGTTCAAGTGTAACATGTACTGATTGCACATTAAAAGCACCACGATTTTAAAATATTTTTAAATAACGTTAAACTAATCTATGTACAAAAAATAGTCTTAAATAGTCCAGATTCATGATTTTTTATAATTTATTAAAATTTTATGAGAATTTAGGATGTATAAAAATTTGTTTATTGCTGTATAGCCCTTAGAGAATAATTATAGATGCAAGTTTTAACTTTAGAACCTCTTTCCATCAATTAAACAAACTGATTTCGTACTGAAATAACAAGAAATTCGCTATTGGCCTAATAGTGATGTACAATTAGAAAACTTTACCCTTCTAACAAATTTATAAATTTTTTAAACAAATTTTATAAGAAAATGCACGGATCGGCTATTTTTTTACAGAAATATATTCTGTTTTCACTAAAACTACTTTGAATTGGCTTAAAAATGTTGTGTTGTGAAAATGATCGATCTTTGCAAATTTTCTTTGAATCAGAGAATCTTTTTTCTGAGCGAAGTCTGAAATCAAAAAAGGGTGAAGTGAAAAATTAATTTTATTTTCCAAGCAAAATCCCTGTTTATTTATCGCAGACTTTACAGTTTTTTACCTGTTCCCGTGTTTGCTTTAACTATTCCATTCTTGGTTGAATATTGATCTTTTTTTATTAGAAATTCATGTATTTTGTTGAAAATTCAGCTTTTTGATAGAAAATCAATCTTCTTGGTTGAAAATTCACCTCTTTTGGTAGAAATTTCATCTTCTTTGCTTAAAAATGCAACTATTCAGTTAAAAGTTAAACTGCTTTGTTGAAAATTCGCTTTTTGTTAATATAAGTTGTATATAAAATTAACAAATATTGATTAGCTACAATATTTTTTAATGTGCGGCACTAACGGTGGAATACAAAGCAGATTTGCTAGAAAAATATTTTGTGAATCGTAGATCCACCAACTATTATGTTTGTTAATACAATTTGTTTCCAAAAATTAATTTTAATATTTCTTGAATTAATTTCATATATTAGATGAGCAATAAGCAAAGAATTCAAAAATATGCTTTCTTAATTCCCTTTGGAATTCAGTTATGAGTATTTCCGAAAAAAAAGATCAAGATCGACTGAGAATTCTGGGCTCTAAGCTCTTTTCGAACAAATTTTCACGTTTTGCTTCACTGTACGCCCTAACCGGCACCAATTACATATTTAAAAACTAATACCCCCTTATATTTTTTTTCTTTTTACATTGAGCAGCTTATTTTTAATTTTAAAAAAAACTCTAAAAAAACTTTTCACTCTACAAGACACTATAACCCTCTTATTTGCGAAAAGAATATTATTATTAGCCTTTCTCAAAATCTTACTAAAGAGGATCCCAACACAGAACTATTTTCTCCAAGTCTTTGAGCCCAACTAGGAAAACATCTTATTCTCCCTAACGGAAAAGTACATCTTTATACACACAGTCTTTATCTACATTCTACAAGATTTGGTAATCCGGTTTCCGAGACGCAACAGTCTCGTATAAAAATATCGGCATTCTTAAATCCGGGCTTTGGAGCGTTCCACGGGGTCATGACCGAAGACGTAGACTTGAATTAGGGGTGGTTTATTTTTTGTGATGTGAAGCAAACCCGTCTTGATCCACATATGCTTACACACACGGGGCAAAAGCGGGGGATGATGAGTGAATGACAGGACAATGAATCTCGTCTGATGCACGCGAATGCTTTATGACGATTCAATATGTCAGAACCGCTCTGTTGCACTCTCAATGCACCGGGATAGGTTCAAATTTCTCGGGAAATCTCCTCAAGGAAGAGAGAGTTGGAAAAAGAAGATGATACGAGGGAGGAAGAAAGAGACTTCCCATGGAAAAAGACCCTGTCCTGATTAGTTATTCTTGAAATTTGATATCTGCTTTCAAATCTACTCAGGTGGTGCTTATTATACTAAAATACTCCAAGGTCGAAGCATTTTACTTTTTATATTCATGATTTAGGTTGCTAAACAATTTCAGGAAGGCCACTAATGTTCTTGCATTCCGGTTTGCGACAAAATGACTTGTAATTCATACTTCTTATTTAGTAAGATAATATTTGTAACAATAGTAATGGAAGTATTTGATGTATTTTGAAAAACGTGAAAATAATGTGCTACTGGTTAATAAGAATTTTGTTTATGTATACCAAAGAATAGAAGTTATGTTACTAATCAGACTGGACATCCAAAACTCAGAGTAGATGTCGCCACTCCTTTTGGCTCCCAAGGACGCACGTTTTCTAGCATTTTCTAGTATTCATGGCGAACGGCTATTCGCTGAAAATTCGGGCATGCGCATTGGAGTTTATTTTTTCGCGCATATGCCAAGTTTAGCCAATAGCTGATCAACCTGATCGCCATAAACAATATAAAATTATAGAAAACGTGAGCTCTAAGTAGAGTTCTTAAATGCCCAAGAATTTATGTTGAGCAAATGCTCTCGAGAGTATACTCAGCATTTAAGCTCGAACAGAGCATTTAAGAGAATTTGAAGCATTTATTTCTTAAAGATCGAAATAAAATCTACTTTCTTATGAAAATTTTTTTTGTACTAAATAGGAACTCTCAAAAAGTTTACGACTTATAAATAGACTGAAACTATCTGCTTCTTTAGCTCATCAGAGACAAATTTACAATAAATGTACAAAACAAAAAGAAAAAAAAGGGAGAAAAAAGAAAGAGTCAACCAAAACTACTGGGAACCAACATGTTTTGAAGCCACACTGTAAAAACAGGGAATTATTTCAGAGCTAATTTCAGGTATTAAAATAAGACTGAGAAAAAAACAGTCGCGAGTGGTACTAAAATGAGACCAGTGGTGGCATCCCAGAGTCATTTGTTTTCCATTGAAAATAACAGAATGAAGTTATCCTATTCGATAAGAGCACACTCAAAAATCGATACCATAAAAAAAGAGGTCTCTAGTTTTTACAGTGCAATTAAGGCTTCCTCATCAGGGATAATTTATAGGAAAACAACAAGTACAAAAATAAAGAATGGAGCGGTTGGGTGCAAGAACAGCCTACTTGCATTTTTACAAGTCACTTGTTTTTCATTTGTTCTCCATGAAGTTATGTGCAAAACAAATGAAAAGCAAGGGACTTGTGAAAATACAAATAGGCTGTTCTTGCACCCAGCCGCTCAATTGTTAGATCAGAAAATCATTATTACTTGAAAATAAAACAAAGATGATTGATAGCAATTACTGTTTTGGTACATATTTAATTCCTTGATTTAAATTGATTTTGACGTAGGCGAACTATTCTGAATAAATCCAAAAGTCAGAATAATTTATTGTTTAATTGGGAATTGATTTACACATATTCAAGATTATGACACAAAACTAAAGTCACTGTATACAATTAATGATTCCATCCCAAATTCTGTTGTATCTCGCAAGATTTCTTTTAAATTAATAGCTTTGTTACCTTCTTTCTTTATAAAAAGCATTTCCATGAATTCTCTCTTTTTGATTTCTCTCATCATACAAAATTTTCACATCATCCAAATTAAAGTCATGACCTTGTATGAGTCTATGTCTTGTAAAAACCGAATAATATCTTGCACTTCTATGAAAATTATATTCATGTTGATCTTTTCTTGTTCTAAGTGACCTCCTTGTTTGCCCTATATAAACCGCATCACATTGTCTGCATTTAAATTTGTAAATTACACATTGTTTTTCAAGTTTCTCATATTTGTCTTCACCCAATTTTACAATCAAGTTGCTTTTGAAAGGAACTTTACATATCTTATATTAGTCCAATTTTCCTTACATTGATTTCAAGATACTTGAGATTTTTCCAAAATAAGGTAGGACAACCGTATTGAATCCATTGTAATCTTGTATATTGTTTTTGTTCTGATTATTGTCTTTGCTTCTAATTTGAACAATTCTGTTATGCATATGTTTGTCAATAAAAGTAATAGGATAACGGTTGAGAAAAGAATCTGTTTGCATAATTCAATATTCTTTTCATGGAATGTAGGATGAGATAATTTAAGAGCTCTATCAATTAAATTCTTTACACTTCCTATTTTGTTTTGAATGGGATGATTCGAATTAAAATTTAGTGTTCTTCCTGGAGAAATAGTTTTTCTGAGCCAATCAGTAATAATGTAAAGACAAATAAGAGAAACTGGAGAAACAATGTGTAATTTACAAATTTAAATGTGGACAATGTGATGCTGTTTACATAGGACAAACAAGAAGATCACTTATAACGCGAAAAGATGAAATTAAAAATAATTTTCATAAAAGTGCAAGAAATTATTCGGTCCTTACAAAATATAGACTCACACATAAGCGTAATTTTAATTGGGATGATGTTAAAATTTTGTGTCATAAGAGAAATAAAAAAAAAAGAGGGAGTTCATGGAAATGCTATTTATAAAAAGAGAAGGTAACAAAACTATTAATTTGAAAAGAGATCTCGCTAGATAAAACAGAATTTGGGATGGAATCATTAATTGGATACAATGAGTTTAGTTTTGTGTCATAATGTGGAATTTGTGTGAAATAATTTCCAATTAAAGAATAAAATAATCTGAATTTGGGATTTATTCAGAATTTTTCGCCTTTGTTAAAATTTCAATTTTCAATTAACCTATTTCCGCCGGCTGCAACATATATGTAACGGTAATTATTTTTCTTAAATTTGAAGGAGTTTGTTGTGACGGAATTTTACACAAAAACAGTATTTTCGAAAATTTTTGACTCGGCGGAAATGGGTTAATGAATGAAATATGTACCAAAACTGAATTTAGTATCAATCATATCCGTTTTTACTTTCAGATAATAATGTTTATCTGATCTAACAATTTTTTCAATTTTATAGTTGTTTTCCTGTAAATTACCCCTGATGAGGAAGTCTAAATTGGCTTCGAAACAATTACAATAATTACAACCCCAATAGTATAAAAAAGACGGAGAAAAGAAAGAGTGTGAGGTTAGTTTGGCTGACTCTTCCTTTCTTCTCTTTCTTTTTTCTTTCTGTTGTGTACATTTATTGTACATCTGTCTCTAATGAGCCGAAAAAGCAGTTAGTCTCAAAGTATTTTTTTGAATTGTAAACTTTTTGGGTCTTCTTTTTCAGTACACAAACAATTTTCATAAGTAAAAAGATTTTATTTGGATCTTTAAGGAATTTCAGAAGAGAAACATTGAGCAAAGATTGGTTTCAATCTGCTGGTTGCCCATGAATACTTAAGATTTCTTTTAATTGAGGTGTTAATAGATTGGTTCTAAATCAACCCACAAAATTATAAACATTATAACATTTTCGAAACACTCTCCTTAAAAACTCAATTTGAATCTTTTCGAACCAAGTTTGATTCAACCTGTTATTTCAAGGACAAAAGCAGTTCCTTGCGTGTCAGGAAACAAGATCGATAACCAGGATATCACTTACCGATATTACCTTTAAAGCTCACACGACAAAATTCCGCTCCTTCCGTGTATCAGCAAAATTTTTTGCGCACGAGCGCAACGTAAGACAATTTCATGTCTTTGCACTTTGCGACCACAATTCGTCTAAGCCGATTAGATACTAATTGGAAAGCCCGCACCTCTTCAATTGTCCCCCATGCACGACACAAGCCCAAACACGTGTACATGCATGCGCACACACTCGCGAATAATTGATAAAGCTCGGTTAACGTATCACGGCCATTTTATTCACACCCCCATAATGCATTTCACCCATTTCTCTGATTGAAATGATCCTTTATTTCCAAGATATCAACTTTAATTATTCCTTTGTGAAGTTTTAGGAAACTTTTCAGCACGATTAGTAGTTGTTGAAAATTTAATATGAATTCCAGTTGTTATTTCTGGTGTTAAAAAATTAAGAGAGTCAGAATATTCGAGCATAACGCGCACGCATGTATTGTTTGAGGTGGCCTGCGCTCTCGAGACTTGCTGCAACCCTCATTTTAGTTCCTTTGATTGCCAGAAGGGTGCAGAAGTCTCGAGTGATGCTGCCCTGGACCAACGACTGGCGGGCTCTGGCGATGGGGAAAACAAGTTCGGAATAGGGGATTTAATTATCGAATTTTTTTCCAACGAAAATTTATGTTTCGGGCTTATGTATTACCTTTTATAGGATCTCATTTTCAGAAGACAGTTTTATTTTGTACGTAAGGGTACTATTTATAAAAAACAGAAGAACATTTATAAGTGTACAGTATCACAGTGAATCCTGAGATACCTAAAGTGCTGCAGCTCAATTCAATCTTCCATTTAATATCAAAATGATCAAATTTAGTAAATCAAAAAATCTACTAGCCCAACTTTAGGATCTTAGCAACCGACAGTCGAGTTTTTTTTTTAGTTGAAAACTCAAATTTGATTCAAAATTGCAGATTATAATGCCTTGGAGTTATTTTGTGTGAGATTGAATGAGCTGCAATTTTGCTGAAACCGGGAGAAAGACGGAAAATGGCAGTGAATTTATTACCTGGTCGGGAATTTTTTTAATTCTCATAGTTTTAATGGAAGAACTTATTCAATCAGAACTACAAGTGGGAAGTCTTACGGCTTTGAACACTGCCAATTTTGAATTTTTGAATTTCAATGACTAATTATTGTAAAATTATTGAATTTTTAAAGCTTGTTTTTTTTTCAAAAAGGCGGAAATATGAAATTTTTATTTTCAATTGACTTGAAATGCTTTAAATTCCTGAGATTTCAAGTAAAAGTATTGCATTTTCAACAAAATAGATGCATTTTTTTCCAAATAGATGAATTTTCGACAAAAAAGATGAATTTTCGACCAAGAAGATTAATTTTTCACCAACAAAGAGGAATTTTGAACAAAAAACATTAAATTTCAACCAAATACATCAATTTTCAACCAAATGGTTGAATTTTTTACTGAAAATGATTAATTTCCAACCAAAAATAGAATAGTTATATTTGCAATTGAAAGAATTGATTTAAAAAAAATAATTTTCTATTAAATTGTCAAATTTTCAGCCAAGTAGTTAAATTTTTAACTTAAAAGATCAATTTTGAGGTAAAATAATAAATCTTCAACAAAAAAAATGATTTTTTAACAAAGTGGTTCCACTTTCAACCAAACAGATGAATTTTCTACAAAAAATATCCGAAAAGATTAATTTTCTACCAAAAAAGAGGAATTTCAAACCAAATGGTTGAATTCAACTAGAAAACACAAATTTTCAACAAAAGAGTTGAATTTTTAACCAAAAAAGATTTTTTAATCAATAAAGATAAAAAATTTCAAGCAAAATGTTGAATTTGCAAACCAAAAAGACGAATTTACAACAAAATACATACATGTCCAACCGAATAATTTAATTTTTAACTAAAAATGATTAATTTTCAACCAAAAATAGAATAGTTATATTTTCAGCTTAAAAAATTAATTAAAAGAAAAACGAATTTTCTGTGAAATAGTTGAATTTTCGACCAAAAAGTTGAATGTTTAAACAAAAAGATGAATTTACAGCTCAAATAATAAATCTTTAACAAAAAAGAATGATTTTCATCAAAATAGTTCCACTTTCAACCAAGCACATGAAATTTCAACCAAAAAGATGAATTTTTAACCTAGAAAAATTTTTCAGTCAATGATGAAAAAAATTTCATCCAAAATGTTGAATTTTTAAACAAAAAAAAAACGAATTCACAACAAAATACATAAATTTTCAACCAAATAGTTGAACTTTTTACTAAGAAAGATTAATTCTGAGCAAAAATGGAAAAGTTATATCTTACTTTAAAAAAATTAATTAAAAAAGAACGAATTTTGTATAAACTAATTAAATTTCCAAACGAAAAGATGAATTTTCAAATTGAATAATGAATCTTCAACAAAATGCATACATTTTCAACATAATAGTTAAATTTTCGAGCAGAAAAAATAAATTCTCAACGATAAATGTGACAGTTGATAATTCAACCAAAAAATATTTTAAGTTTATATCTAAAATAATTGAATTGAACCAAGAAAGTCGAATTTTCAAAAAAATTTAGTTGAATCTTCAATCACAACAGATTAATTTTCTATGAAAAAATGAATTTTTAACAAAAGAATTACATTTTAAAGCAAATAATTAAATTTTGAACCGCAAATAATGAATTTTCATCCAAGAACATTAATTTTCCACTAAAAAGACAAGTTTTCAAAAAATTTGAATTTTAAACCATATACTTGAATTTTTGATTAAAAAAGGTACATTTTCAACAACAACAAAAAACAAACTTTGAACAAAACAATAAATTTTTCAACTACAATGATGAATCTTCAACAACAACAAAAAATGAATTTATAACAGAGTAGTTTCACTTTCAACCAAGTACTTGAATTTTCAATCAAAACAGACAAATTTTCAGCGAAAAATGTAATAGTTAATATTTCAATCAAAAAAGGTTTTAATTTTAAATCATAAAAAATTGAATTTACCCAAAAGAGATGAATTTTCAACAAAATACAGTCAATTTCAAGCAAACGGTTGAATTTTTAATTAAGAAAGATCAATTTGCAACAAAATAGTTAAATCCTCAATTAAAGCCAAGCAGTTCTCAACCAAACATTTGCATTTTTGGCCAAAACGATTCATTTTCTACCAAAGACTACTTTTTGACCAAATAGTTGGATTTTTGACCAAAAAAGATTAATATTCAACCAAAAATGGAAAAGTTCAATTTTCAGTTTGAAAAATTAAGTTTCAATCAAATAGTTTCATTTAAATGAAATGAAAAATGAAATGAAAAAAGAAAATGAATTTTCAAATAAAAAGCATACATTTTTGACCAAAAAACTAATTTTCTACAAAATAGTTAAATTTTCAACCAGTAAGATGAATATTCGGCCTGAATGATAAATCTTCTACAAAAAATGAATTTATAACAAAGTAGTTTCACATTCAACTAAGTACTTAAATTTTCATTCACATAGAAAGACGCCGCTCCTCAGAAGTACGCCGATTCGGTTTTGAGTTTTGAGTTGCAACAAAAATGAGACACCGCAGAATGAGAATACAGCCATATTCATGTTACAGTTTCAAACTCGAAGTATTCTCAGTGAAGACAAAAATTCTTATTTCGAGAACATAACAAATGAACTGCAACAAAAATGATACCAGTCCCACTGTTTTTCTGTACAAAAGAGATGAGTTCTCAACAGAAAATGTAATAGTTGATATTTCAAACTAAAAAGGCGGATTTCCAATAAAATAGTTGAATTTTACACACAAAAAAATTTCGATTAGGAAAGAAAAACAAATTCCAATTAAATTGTGAAATCCTCAAACATACAGTTGAATTTCCAACCAAAAAGGATGATTTTTAACGACATTGTTGAATTTTCAACGAAATAATTAAATTTTAGATTAAATAATACAATTTTTAGGCAAAAAGATGGATTCTTAACCAAAAATATAATAGTAGAATTTTCAAAGAAAAATAATTAACTTTGAAAGAAAGATATTCGGATTTTCTTATTGGGTTCTACTAAATCAATTCCCATTTGAGTTGCAAACGAGAAAAAGGGGTGGAATCAGAGGGGGAGTTGAAAATTTCGGAAAAACACCTCATGTAATTTGTGGATGACCACTTAGGTGCTTTGGAGTGCTATAAGTATGAACATTGACATTTGATACATGCATCAAATGTCAGTGTTCACTTGTCAATTATAATTTTGCTACCAAATCTGGATCATTTTAATCAACTGTGTATCAGTTTGGTGCAAATATCTTTGATCCAACTTTAAGATGAAAGTGAAATCCCAGGATTTTCTGTGATCAGATACTCATTTTCTTTAAAAAGAATATCCTTCAGCGATTCTTTTGTAACTGTCACCTGGCACCAAAAAAGAAACATTAATGAAGTAACGAAATGAACTATTTCTTACTTCAAGAAAATCTCACTCTTTTGGTACAGAATATATTTTTTAGTTTGTTTTGATATTTGATATGTTTTTTTGTTGAAAATATACTAATTAAATTTTCGGTATTTTAAGCCAACTTTTTTACTTGTTTTAATTTTGACCCTAAGTTTGTTTTCTGAAACTCGAAAGAACCCCTCATTATGACTTTTATGGAAACCTACCAATTTGATAATATTTTCAAAATTTTAAGTCAACCTTTTGAATTGTCTAATTTTGACCCTAAATTTGCATTCTACGACTAAGACATTAAGACATTCCAAGACTTCACACATGTATTTTTCAATAAACTGCTTTATTAGTAACTATGAATAAACAATTGATTTTCTCAACAGTTTTGATCCTTAAAAAAATGGACTAGCACAATTGTGTCCCATCCGAAACGTCCATTAACACCTCAGTTAAAAGAAATCTTAAGTATTCATAGGCAACCCTGCAGATTGGAACAAATCAATCTAGTTTTGATTTGTGAACTTTTTGGGTCTTCCTTTTTCAGTACACAAAAAATTTTCATAAGCAAGTAGATTTCATTTCGATCTTCAAGAAACTATACAATAATACTCGTCATGAATCAAATGGCTCTTTTTGAAAGTGATGCACCTTCTTAAAGATTTTCGAAATAGTTTTAGATTGCGAGATATTCTTGTTACAAGTGTATAAGCTGCACTGAAAAAGTTCCTGCGAAATATTCAACTAAGTCATGTAGTTGACTGGAAATTAATAAATCCAATTACTTTCTCAAATACCATTATTTACCATTATTGCTTAATATATAATACCATTGTTGCTGTAGTAGAACTGACTATGTATCGTAATAGCCGTAACTGAACATTACATTCGAGCCGCAAGGAAATAAAAAGAGTAATTGGATTTATTACTTAATCTTACTTTTTCCAATTCTTATTGAATTTAGTCAAATCAACCTCAAATATTTGCTACAATGAATACTTTTCTTACTTCACTTAACTATATATATCCCATAATTAATTTGACTAAAAAAGTGACATTTGGGCCTTAGGGAAATAAGCATCTTAGTTCAAACGTAGTCAAATCTACTGAGAATTTTTTTAGTGTGCCTTTTTAAAGGTATGAAAGTAGTTATTAAAAATAACAACATGCGAATAAGATTTAATGAGACTTTTAGAGATTCTAAAAATTCATTTATAAGAATTAAACCTTTAAAACTTTTTATTCCCAATTTTGATTTGTAATTGAAATTCATTTCGCAATTTTAAAGGAGGATTAATTAAAGTGTACAATTAGCCGTAATAGTAATGTATAATGCATGAAATAAAAGCGAAATGAGGGAACATTGAGTTTGTTTAAATTTTAAATTTTCTGTTCATTTTCGGTACAATATTCGCGTAAATATCAGCTCCTGCATTATGCATCATTCGTGGATGTGGCGAGAGCATGTCATGTGTGTGTGTTTTTGTGTGAGTACACGTAGTGTACCGATCAATTCGTACTAATCCTGTACCGAGTCCCAAGCAGAAATTCTGCTTCAGGCAAATCAACAGCTGACACATTCCAGCGAACATTATACCTGACCACCGGCATAATAACGCTGGAATCAAAGCCGCTTCCCCGACTCTTCATTGTTCGTCCCATATGTCGTGTAATCATACAAATCGAAAATCAGAAATAGGGATGATAATCAAACCACGAGATCTGATATGAATTTCAATTTATTAAATGCAATTGTTATTGATCCATATAGCGAAAGGGATGCTAATTATGCGAGTGGTTGGAAAATATTAATAACTAAAGTCGGGGCCGAAAGTTGAAGCCCCTTACTTCTTTTGATTTCAACTCTCTCCACGAGAGTCCCAGAATTTTAAAATAAAAATCTTCTGAGAGCCCAAAGTCTTCCGAATTGAATGATATGGTCACTTTTACCAAAAAACAATTTGCGGCAATAGTTCGAAGGTAAAACATCCCAAAAACAGGGTTTTTCAGCCACCTTTTTCAAGTCTTAACTTTCACCTGTTCCAAAAACGATTTGTATGTTAGGAAAAATCTAAAAAAAACTGTCAGATTTTCTCTCAAAATTTTGAATGCACTAATTTGTCTGAAGCCTGAAATATTTAATAAATTACTTTTTACGGGGATTAATTTACAAGCACTTTATCTTGAGAACAAATAAAGATAGGAAGCCGTAAAAGCCTCGTAAAAGTCATCTGTTCGAAGAGTGCTAATAGATTTTAGGAAACTATACAGAATGTCTTAACCCCAAATATCAAGATTCAGAATCTAGTCTAAAGAGACAATAATAACAGAGTAAAATATTTTTACATTCAATTGTGAAATTTAATTTCAATTGTATTCAATTATTATACCTCAAATTATGTACATCCCACTAGCAACCTTAATATATTTATAATAAGTACCAGGATGACATTTTAATTAGGCGGATTTTACACAGCCGGCGCCGGCAACTAACAATGTTGTCGACTATTTTTCACAGAAAGCGAAATACAAAATAGAAAGAAATCACGTTTACAGTCATGCAAATACCTGAAAAAATCATTTTCAGGGTCATAACTGATAAAGATCATGTTTGAAAAAGAAAAATAATCTATCCGCATTTTTTTCATGAAAATACGGTGAGCGTAGGCGTTGGAAAGGGGTAAGAGTTTGACCAAAATTATTTCTGTGACCAGTCACGAGGGTCCCCTCCCGCCCACACGAGACGTTGAAAATGAGTAGGAGTTTGACCAACATTATTTCTGTGACAAGTCATAGTGGTGCCTTCCCGCCCCCACAAATTTTTGGAAAGGGTTAGGAGTTTGACTAAAATTATTTGTGTGACCAGTCACAAGGATGCTTTCCCGCTTCCTCTGTGAGACGTTGGAGAAGGGCAGGGGATTGATCGATGTTATTTCTGTAACCAGTCACACGAGTGCCTTCCTGCCGCCACAAAATGTTAGAAAAGGGTAGGAATTCAACCAACATTATTTATATAACCAGTCACAAGGGTGCTTTCCCGCTCCCTCAACGAGACGTTGGAAAAGAGCAGAGGGTTGTCCAATATTGATTCTGTGACCAGTCATAGGGGTGCCTTCCTACCCCCTCCACGAGACGTTAGAAAAAGGTAAGGGTTTGACTAATATTATTTCTGTAACCAGTCATTCGGGTGCCTTTCCGCCCCCACGAGATGTTGGAAAAGGGTAGGGCTTTGACCAAAATAATTTCTGTGACTAGTCACATGAATGCCTTCTCGCCCCGCCACGAGACGTTGGAAAAGGGTAGGGGTTGAAACAACATTATTTATATAACCAGTCACAAGGGTGCTCTCTCGCTCCTTCATCGAGACGTTGGAAAAGGGCAGAGGTTTGTCCAATATTATTTCTGCGACCAGTCACAGGGGTCCTTCCCACCCCCTCCACAAGACGTTGGAAAAGGGTAGGGGTTTGACTAATATTATTTCTGTAACTAGTCACACGGGTGGCTTTCCGCCTCCACGAGATGTTGGAAAAGGGTAGATGTTTCACCAAAATTATTTATGTGACCAGTCACCGGCGTGCCTTCGCGCCCCGCTACGAGACGTTTGAAAGAGGTCGGGGGTTTGACTATTATTATTTCTGTAACCAGGCACAAGGCTGCCTTTCCGCCCCACGAGATGTCGGAAAGGGTTAGGGATTGGACTAAAATTATTTCTGTGACCAGCCACAGGAGTTCCTTTCAGACCCCACGAGACGTTGAAAAGGGGTAGGAGTTTAACCAACATTATTTCTGTGACTAGTCACGGGGCCCCTACCCGCCCCCACCAGACGTTGGAAAAGGGTACGGGTTTGACCAACATTATTTCTGTGACCAGTCACGAAGGTGCATTCCCGCCCCCACGAGACGTTGGATAGGGGTAGGAGTTTGACCAACATTATTTCTGTGACAAGTGACAAGGATGCCTTCCCACCCCCACAAGATGTTG